>JAMPIV010021564.1:0-374618 GCA_024509875.1 Oreohelix idahoensis | reverse complement strand
AAATTGAATCAAGTGACTAAATTTGATGCGGAACCTATGCCTTTACTAGAAGAGCTACTTACGAGACTATCGAATTCTCACTTCTTTACTAAACTCGATTTGTCTACGGGATATTGGCAAGTTCCACTATCCGAACACGCCAAACCGTTTACTGCTTTTTCGACGCCTAGGGGTCTATTCCAATGGAATTTCATGCCTTTCGGTCTTATGAACGCCCCTGCAACATTTGTACGCATGATGCGTCGAATCATATCTCATCGCTCAGATGTCATTGCGTATCTTGATGACATCTGTCTTTTCAGTGATACTTGGAACGATCACTATAATGGTATAAATGAACTATTGTCTATCTTACGCGAGCATAACCTGACAGCGAAACCATCGAAAGCATGTATTGGTTTTAGCGAAATATCTTTCTTAGGACACCGTGTTGGTCATGGGTTCCTAAAAACAGAAGACCATAATACAAGTAAGATACTTAACATTTCTATTCCTAAGACTAAAAAGCAAGTACGAAGTCTCTTAGGTCTAATACAATTTTATGGACGATTCATCCCGAATCTGTCCTCCATTATGTCACCTCTTTCTTCCTTGCTAAAGAAAGGGTCTCCTAATGTAGTCCATTGGACTCAAGAATGTCAATCCTCTTTGGATAAGGTTAAAACTATGTTTTCTACTTCACCTATCCTAGTATTGCCTTCTAAGGATAAGACATTTATTCTTCGTAGTGACGCTTCATCCACCGGGATTGGAGCAGCACTAATGCAAGAGTACTCTGGAACTCTGCATCCTGTGATGTATATTTCTCGGAAATTAAATGCCGCAGAGAAGAATTACTCGGTCCTAGACCGTGAATTATTGGCTATGGTTTGGTCAATCCTTAAACTGCAAAGATTTCTTCTGGGCGCGCATTTCATTGTGGAAACTGACCAGAAAGCTCTTACGGCTATTCAGAGTAAAAATCTGAAGAGCGCGAGATCAACGCGATACGCGATTGCTCTACAGCCATTTCATTTTTCGGTGCGAGCTATCCGTGGGTCAGAAAATGTGATGGCAGATATTTTGTCTAGATGCCCACATGATTCATAACTGTTATACAACTTTGATACAGTTGTTTCTATGTTGAAATGTGTACACATATGTAATATATCATATATTGATTGTAACACTACTTAGCGGTTCATTGATATTTATTCACCGCTGATCTTTCAATGTTTTTCGTCTTTGATGATCATGATGTTAAGATATCTTAGATGAAATTTATGTATAAACTAATGTGGAAATTGTGTCATTGCTAATATTGTAGTATGCGTTGGTGACACCTCTCTGGAAATATTAATACTTAGAGAAGTACCTTCTCTAAGGTCATAAAACTTATGCTTATCATCTGCGCATTGTTATTGGTGCGTTGTGAGCCTATTGTATGTTGCTCCTAGATGTGTTTCAAAAAAAAAAAGTACCATTTTTTTTTTCCCGAGGGGTGTGGTAATCTGTTGCGTGCATATTTTGACGCACATATTACAAAAATCGATATGGCTATTTAATATGGAAAAGATATAGACATTCATTCATTTGTGTATGAAAATGCTGTCTATGGGGAAAGCGAGATAATCCATGTTTGATTCACACTTTTGATTATAGGAGTAATCGTTCTTGATATTGATCCGGCGCACGGATATTGCTCTTATATTTGTACTTATTTTTAGGGCCAGAAAATAGATTAATTTGCTTATTATGTTTATGGCCTGAATTCATATGTATTACATATTATTAGTACAAGTAGAATCAGTCCTATATTGTATATTTTGGATGGGTAGGCGGGACTAGATTCTTGTTATTCCGGTCTAGCGGAAGTATGAGTTGTCTTGACAAGTCGTGATGAGTTCCGATGTACCGTGATAATGGCGGGTACGCACTTTTCAAAGGGCTGGTAGATTCTTAAGGAAATATGATTCATGAAGTGGTTTTCTTCTAAAGGAGATGGTATCTCTACTATAGTTTATGTTAGAGACTCTCCTAAGGTACGGTACAATGTATAATTCGGACTCCATGTATTGCCAGACCCTATTTTGATGATCTCATGTCGATTCGACCTAGATGGAACATTGTGCTTCGTATCGCTAGGGTCGTGTTTTGTATCGACGAAGATGACAGACTTTCCTACAGCGGTTATGGCTACGTGAATTAACCTGATCACCGTAGAGCTGTATGGAAACATTTATGAAATCATTTATATATCCATTATAAATTAACTCTGGCTTATATTCTCCTTTCTATGAATGAGTGAACGACAACTCAGGGAGGCGGCCATGTTAGATTTCGGTCATCATATGTTTTGATCACTGCCAAGAGAACAGATTATTTATCCTATTATCGGACAGTGACAGGGAGATCTCAATCTTGCTAGAAACCCCCCAACCCCCCCCCCCCCCTTTGTGGTTTCATAATATATACTACAAACTATGGACGTCAAGTAACTTTAGTTATTTACCGATCTGCCTTCACTGACGCGTTTAGTCAGATAGGGGGATGCGGCCATAATGTATCATGACATTGAACTTTTGATGTACTGCCCATTATTTCTGAATGTGTCATGACTTCAGATCTGCTATGTATACCTACAAATTGATATGTCAACATACCATGATGTACTCGTATGTCCCAGTGTGTACGTCTGAATAAATTGAGTAAACAAAGATTCCAGCAGTCTGCATTGGTGCCTTGTAGACACAAGTGTATGAGTGGTTATATTGGTCAGCACACGAACAGTACACCATTCGCGGTAATCATACTCTACACTTCTACTTCATACATACACCATCCTGCGTCGGTTGAAGTGACCAAGTTTAGGGCCTGCTGCCCTGGAGCCTTTGCCTTCCCTAACTCAGGACTAGGGTGAGTTACCCATTTACAGCTGGGTAGACTGGAGCATGCCTGATCTCAACAACACACCACTCTTCCTTACAGAGCATACAGACTGACACTTTACAGAGTGGGAAATAAACAAATAAAGAAGAAAGAACTTTTTACAATATATACATAAAATAATATTTCTAGGACAGAGTTCACACAAAAAAAATACTGTATTGACAGAAAAGAAGGAATGATTTGAAATAACTGACTAATGGACAGGATCACCACCAGACGTACGGATATTAGAGACAAACATCACATATTTTGAAAAAAAAAAAAAAAAAAAAATGTAATATAGAACATTTTCTACAGTGACGGACTTAGAACGAATTTATACACTTACCATTTAGAAAATGTCTATAACAAGGAAACATTCAGATAAATAAATAAGGATAAGCCATGAGGTTTTAATGCTTTTATTGTGAAAAAATGATTACTTATAAAAATGATGCTAGTTGTATTATCGTCTGATAAATATGCATATTATGTTTAGAGATGTTTTCTACATGTAATAATGAGCAAGTGGCTCATTCACTAGAAAAAAAAAAAAAAGAAGAAGAAGATGATGAGTACCCATGAAAACATTGGCTATTCTATGAAAGTGGATTGCCATTACCATAGGAATTAGAGATTTTGGACATTTCTTGGAATATTGCAGAGTACTTGGGAAATAGAATAAATAAATACGCCAGGAAAAAAAAAAAGATTTGTTAAGTCTTGCAGAATTATATATGGAGTAAATAACAGGAACAGAAAAGAGATAACACCCCCCACCATATCCAAGAGAATGTAATCAACTATATTTTTGAATGAAATGTAATAGATTATGATAATCCAGCCAAGTTCTGCAAATAAGATAGTTTATTGTTCATTCCCCAGTGTTGCCACTCGTCACATTTTTGTTTTAGTGATGACCTTATGAGTGTTTTGCAGATTTTGTTGGGCAGTGTTGCCAATTTGTAAATTTGGTGAAAAATATTATGATGTGATGAATAAGTTACACTTTTTGAAGTTGATGTCCACTACTAGTTTTTTTTTACATAGCAGACGACCTCATATAGACATAGGACCCCAGTATAGGAATTAGATTAAATTTTTTGGAAATATTTTTGGACTTAGAAAAATTTTTGAACTTTAAATTTTTTCTGAAAATTTTTTTTGAACTTAGAAATTTTTGGGGATGAATTTTTGTTATTGATAGTACTCAAATGTCTCCCTACGGGATACATTTGCAGGGCCCCGGGATCTGTATGTAACCGCGTATACCGTGAGTTTTCAGATATAGACTATATTAACATAAAATAAATTTTTATAGAAACAGAAGATAAAAGAAAATCTCAACGCAGATGTTTAATTAAACCAGGTTAGCTTCGAAACGCCACGCATTATTTTAGGCCAAGCTTCGCTTCGAAACGCCAAGCATTAATTAGGGTAGCTTCGCTTACGCCAAGCATTGGTCACGTGATTTCCCACCAATGGTTAAGCTCAGTCCTTTTTCTTCCCCCGGAATGAACGAGAGATGAAGCCATTTTTTGATCAGTAATGAATTTAGAGCGGTCGAGACAAGACGTAATTCTCTTTGCTCAGTGATATTCTATAGAGGAGATTGACTTCGCACAATTAAAGCAACTGTGTAACTTCGAAATGTAGAATGTTATATTTTGTGAATTCACGAAAAACGTAAGTAGTGCTAAGAATTGCATGCAATAACTGTTAGAGCCCACAGTCATAACTGAAACGGAGCTACGCTCGAAAAACTGGGTAAAGAATTGTAAACCCAGGCATATATCTGAACCTTTTACCAAGAATGAAGGTCCTTAAGCTGAGAGAAAGTCAAACTAAGGAATACTAATGAATAAGAGAAAGTTTGGCTCTTCATTGAAATGAAGAGATAAGAAAAACGTGAAATCTAGACCACATTAACAAATAAACGAAGGAACACTAGAAGGATAGAGGAGCCACGCCATGTTTTAGCAACTTGAAAAGATTACGAGATGCAATAAGGAATATTGCATCATTAAAATAATGCATTGACTTTTTATGCTTGTTTATTAAATGTCAACATGCTATTATGCAAATTTGGTGTGGTTACCATTTGACTTAACCCAGTTCTTGTTGGAAATTGAATAAACATTTGTTTCATTGAACACAAATGCTGTTGACGAATCATATGTTTGCAGTTAGCCATCATACAAATTATTAAAGGATCATGCCAAAGCTAATCGTTGCAGGTGCAACACAAATAATAACCATATGCTCTAAAAATAAAACATCATAGAGGATTGTCCCCGAACCTGGTAAATTCCTGTAAGTCTGTAGAGAGAAATCATCACCTCTAGCAGGCTAGCTAGTAATCAAAATCTAATACTCTCGATTCAAAACAGCAATCCCCACTACCCTACCCGGCCACAAGTGCAGGTAGACTCTCATGTGCTTCTTGCTTCTTTATTTCTTCCGTAAGGCTTCGAATCTGCTATAGTATGGCATTTCCTGTTGACTGTAAAGGTCTCCCATCTTCAATGTCCCGGCTTGATCGTCTAGGCTGATGTCAACTTGTGGCTGGTAGTTATGGTTGACTTCTGTTTCCTTCTGTGAAGTTCCAATTCGGCTAATGCTTCCGAGGTTGTGAGAGATCATATTCTGTCATCACATGCTCGCTTCACATGATCACTGGGGATGCGACAGGTGTCACAGGGAATATGTTGGAGTTGACGAAGGGATAGGGAATGATGGTTGTGACCATGTGAATAGCATTGCGAACATTGATGTGCTATCTTCATGTGGTGTTGCTAGACTTCTCATGTGATTCGTGCTTCTTTATTTCGTCTATAAGGCTTGGACTCCGCTGTACTGTTTCTTCTTGTTGATTGTAAAAGTCTATTATCTTCCATGTCCCATCTTGATCATATAAGGTAGGATTAACTTGTGACCGATAGTTGTAGTTGTCACTTTATTTCGTTCCATGGTTGCTGTCTTCCGCTGCTTCATTAAAAAATCTAAGTTTCTAATATTTCTGCCGTCGTCACCACGACTTACTATTTCCGTCGTCACCACGACTTTTCACAAAAATTTTCTCGCCGTACTACCGCGGCCTCAAATGTACGTCTTACATCTCCTTCACTCTTCTCCCCTACTGCAGTATCCTATTGGTCAGGTGTACTCAGTTCTCTGTTGTGTGCGGTACAGCCCGATTATACTAAGTCTTCTCAAGACTGAGCTGCCGCCGCCATATTGTTTATATTATATATGCTATGCCTGTACTCTCATAGCTTCCTGCTACTATCTCCCATTCTCCTTACTTATTCACCATCTCTATTAACTTCATCATCATGGCCTCTCTACTTTTAAGCGTCTCTATTGTCTCTTTACTTTTCAGTGTTTCTATTGCCTCCTTACTTTTAAGTGTCTCTATTGCCTCCTTACTTTTAAGTGCCTCTAACGCTATCAGTTTATCCATATCTTGAGTCTGCTCTACTCGTTTGACTGTGTCAACACTGTGCTTCCTCTCTACCTCCTCATCTCTTGTATCTCCTGAAATTCTCTCAACTTCTCCACTTCTTACTTCGTCAACCGTTTGCTTCGGTTTTTCTCTATCGTCCATTTCTTCCCTTCTCGCACTCCCTGAGTTCCTCTCAGGTTCTATGTCGCTACCGCGACCTCTGCTTATACTTCTAGTATCTCCCCTATTACTGCTCCTATTTCTCTCCTCCTCTCTACTACTAGATCGGTATCTCCCTCGATCCTTAGTAGTTTCTCTACTTCTACTACTGTTTCTATAAGCTTCTCTGCTCTTAGATCGGAAATCCTCTCGATCTGTATATCTTCTATCTTTATACTCCTCTTGTATCATATCGATCAGAAGCTGTATTCCTCTACGGCTTCACCAAAATGTCTCAATATTAACTTCTTCATCATGGCCTCTCTTCTTTGAAGCGCCTCTATCGTTATCTGTTTATCTGTATCTTGAGTCCCCTCTACTATTCTGACTTTATTAACGGTTTTCTTCCTCTCTACCTTATCTCTTGTATCTCCTGAATTTCTTTTAGATCGGTACTCCCGTCGATTTTTATCTCTACTATCATCTTAGCAATATCTATATTTGCCTCTTCCTCTATTTCTCCTCTGCATTCGATCACGTTTGTCCCGCTCTCTGCATCTCTTCTCGTTTGTGTCATCTAACATTTTCGTTATAACCATATCTAATTCATTTCTTATCTCTAGAAATTGTGTCTGATACTTTTCTTGTAGCAATGTCCATACTTGTCCTCGTGACCCGTCAAGCCCAGGCTGTGCTATGATAATTTCTATTTCCTTCTTCAACTCGTCCATATTTGGTCCAACCACTTTTACCATTTTCTTAGTCATGTCATTCTTTTGCTGAAGTTCTTCTACAAGGTGTCTTTGTTTCTTCTTAACTGTGTCTTCACCCTCCTCTTGGATTACATCTCTCATCAACTGTCTTACTTCATTTATTCTTTGTGATAAGTCTATGTCCAATATTATTTGTAGATTTCTGTGTACAAACTCTACTGATGTGGTGCCGTCGCGGTGTCCTTGTAGGAGGTATCTTATTCCTTGTTTTAACTCATTTACGCTTGGTTGGGACTTCTTGGTAATTTTGTTTATCTGATTTGCTTGCTCCCATCTTCTATCTCTCTCTCTAAATCTTTCTTCCACTTCGTTTCTCAACTTTTCCATCATTTCGCACCTCTCCGTGCTTTCTAACTTATCTTCTTCATCTGACGATACACTGTCTGAATAACTTGATGATGAGTCTGAGAAGTAGTTGCTATCCCTGATCTTCACATGCCAGCGCTCAAGTTCTTCCAATACTCTCTCCACAAGTCTGCGAAGTTCATCTTGTCTTCCCGATAAGTCTGTATCAAGCTTTCTCTCTAGACATGACCGTATATTATCTAGTACTACTGTGTGAGGACTAACTCCCTCCAGTATGTCTTTTATTGCTGTCTTTAACTCCTGTTCACTTGGGTTAGCTAACTTGATAACTGTCTTCTCGTCAGAAACACTGTCGACACTCTGTACTGTTTTTGTACACCTGCATGATGTGTCAGTGTTAAGGTCAGCATCCGTTTGTGTTGCCGAAACTGCAGCTTTATTCTCTGTTTGTGTTGCTGAAACTGCAACTTTATTCTCTGTTTGTGTTGCTGAAACTGCAACTCTGTTCTCTGTTTGTGTTGCTGAAACTGCAACCTTATTCTCTGTTTGTGTTGTTGAGTCCATCTGTGATGATGCTGTATTCTCTGTCTGTGTTGTCGAAATTGTAGCTGTATTCTCCGTTTGTGTTGCTGAGTTCATCTGTGCTGATACTGTAACTTGCTTCAGCTGTTCTTGTTTCTTTTGTGGATTAAGGCTATCATCTCTTGAATATCCACTATGTAAGGGAACGTCTCTGAACTCTGGAACCGGTACATGACTTTGCAAATTCAGGTCAGTTCTTTCTGGATTTTTGCATGTGACATCTTGTTTCTTATCTTGCACTTGATCTTGAATGTTACTTAGACTTGACTTTCCCATCTGAAGAAGTAATGTCTTTATGTCTTGTAGAACACCTATTCCTTTTGATACTAGACTGTTCAGCATCTCATCAGCAGTCTCTATCTCTGAAATATTAGCAATTGTTTGGACTTTTCTGCACTGTTTATCTTTCTTACGTGCCTGTTTTTGACTCCATAGCATCGACAAGAATGTATTTGGCGTTATAATTGTACTGTCATTCTTGACATCTTTTCCTTCCGATGTCAGCTTTTCTGTATTATCGACCATTCTCAGCTCCTTAAATTCCCCATCAATAAATTCGCACGGTGCATCATAATGAGTGTCTTCTACTTCTGTTATATCACTATTTCTTTCTTTAGAAGTCAGCTTTTCTATATTATCGACCATTTCAATACTGTACGAATCAGGTAAGTCATCTGTTTGTACTGCGACATTTATAACTTGTCTTGACTTTATCCTGACTGGGATTAGACTCTTCTTAAACCTGTTATCTGTTTGCACTGCGACATTCTCTGTCTGAGGCTCTATTCTAGTAACTGCAGGTTCAGTTCGTTTTTTCAAATTCAATCTTGGTCTTCCTTCTTTGACTTTGAATGGTTGTAGCTTGATTTCAACAATCTCCTTTATTTCAATCTTATAAACTTTTGCAACCAATCCATCGACTATTCTTATGCATGGGAAATCGATTGCATAATTCCTGCAACGCTTTAGCTCTGAAGCGAAGTCTCTCAATGCTATTCTCTTCTTTCTGTTCTGTATGGTTCTTGCACAACTCTCCATGTTTGAATATCTGTTCAAGTCAACTATTTATCCTTCTCTGTCTATGATTCTTGTTCTGTTGGTATTCTCTTATATAGGCTGTTGTTGATGTTATTGCTTTGTTTCATCAGGTTATGATGTAGCCATTTTGTCGCTTTAGGAGAGGTGGTCACGGCGCCAAATGATCAATATTATTATATTCTCTACTGTAGACTCTTGTCTAAAGCACTATAATCTGCTAGGCATAGCTCAATTTCATGCATCAATATCAATTCATAGTTCACCTAAACAAAGTAATATAATGGCAGGTGCAGCTGTGGTGGCGTCTTCATACTTACTCTTATATGAGAGAGCGCATGAGATGTTTCATAAATGTCAGATACAACTGTGGTGGCGTCTTCATACTTACTCTTATATGAGAGAGCGCATGAGATGTTTCATGAAATGTCAGTGCTGTAAACCAGTTGTTCAACATTTTCTTGTTTAATGACAATGCCTCATCTTCTTTGTATGACAGCCCATCCTGGCTATCTGATAATAAAAGTTATCCACTGTTTAAGCTTTAATTATGCCTTTGCTTCAATAGTCTCTTCTGTAGCTCGCTCCCTTAAATATGAGCGACATTAGCCTGCGACAATATGTTGAGCGTGTTTCTAAAAAAACATGTCTCTCTTCACATAAGTTAAGCATAATTAGAGTCAAAGACCTCTTACCGTAATATACAGAAGTCCATTACCTATCACTGTCCTACTAGCACCACCTATTAGCTAATCCTATGTTTAACAGCACACATTATCAATCAAATCTAAGTGTTCTCCTGAATTCCTATCACTACCTTTCTATATCTAGCTATTTCTGTAGACCTTCTGCAAACCGCAGGTTTCACATTTCTTGAGCGCCCAGCGCGATACGTCTACCCTGGTTGAGGTTTCTGGAGCGACTAATCTCTTTTTCCCTTCAATTTATTCCCGTGATCCTCAGTTCACTCACCTAATCTCACCTTTCACGCTTTTAACCCTACTCTGTCAACCACGTGAACTGTGCTACATAACTGTTTATATTTCGCTCACTTTTCACGTGCGTTTATTCTGCTCTCTGTTCTCTTAACTGTAAAGGGCGCTAATAATATTGTTATCTCCCTTAGTGATTTTTACCTTAGTTTCATTTATCCTTCTTTATCTTTACTAAAATTAATCTGATATGCAAAGTTGGTAAACTCTAATGATGTATACTTAGATTACTTTAAAGTCTAAAAAGGTTCCCTCCCTTACTAAAAAATATTACATTCGTTAACTTTTATCTCCCATCTTAGGAATAAATAACTTAATACTCAAATTATTCAAATTTCTAAAACCATATTCTCATACTTTGTTATTTTAACGACCCAAAATTACTGTTCAACTGACTTTAAACTCAGCACTAATAATGCTGCAAAAACCCCACGGTGACATGCGAAAGGCAAATTTAAATAATGAAAAAGAAAAATTAATAATAATGTTTATAAAATTTACGAATCTCCATTTCCGTTCATAAATTCCTTAAGAACACTACATAAAATTAATTCCACATATATGAATTATATATCCACATAGGAATGAAATTATGGAACAGGCTGTGAACCAGATATGCTCTGGTAAACTCTATGTTCCGCGTGTGTTGGAAAATCCGTACTGACTTCTGGCGAACTTGTCGTTTTTTTTTGCGTTTACAATATGTGAAAAGTGGTGGACTGTGTTCTATGACTCCACCCTCGAATCCAGTAACTAGGTTTCCATATTGCCATGCGACATCGGCATGCTCGCATGTTACTTCAGTGCACATCAATCGCTAAAAGTGGGCGGGCTCTCGTAACCAACTCGTCAACTCTGTTCTGGATGTTTGGTTGCAAAGAAACCGTGGTTTTGGACTGGCCAATCGCTACAGAAATGGACCGCCCCTGGTCACTAAGCCTTCTGTCGCAACATATCATCGCCCACTTTTGTTTCCTTGTCGTATGGCCCACGATTGGTTTTCCTTTAATGTATTAATTCATTGTCTAGCAATGTACATGACACCTAAGTTTCTTAGCGGCTATCACAGTCTACCATCTGACAACAAGCATTCCTGTACGTGTCACGAGTCTTTTGTTTACTATCGCCGGCGGCTGGTCCTATTGTATCCGAATGTGGTGACACTCGCTTTGCTTACACAAGGCATAAAGACCTCAAACGCCTTCTTTCTATTGCCAAGCCGGTCATCTCACACACCAGACAATAATTTGTCTACCGAGCAAGTGTGCTCCACAAAATAAAGTAAAGTTCGGAAATATCAAAGATATGCTTAAAGTTAACACTTAAGTTAAAGCCGTGATTAGGAAAGATAACTTAAAAAATGACGAAAGAGCGAAAACGGGAGAGAAATAAAATAAGAATATTATGAAAAATGTACAGAGCGATAAAGCCTAGAAATGCTTTATCACACAGACAACTACGAGCAAATTTAGGATAAAAACACGGGAGACAACTACGACACTATTTCGGTTAGAATCACGGGAAACAACTATGATCAAAAATGAGTTAGAAACACGTCACGAGTCAACTATGACCACATTTTGATTAGAGACACGAGAGACCGACCATATTTAGTTTAGAGACACGGGAGACAATTACGATCAAATTTCGGTTAGGAACACGGGAGACAGCTACGACCAAATTAGGGTTAGACAATCGGGAACAACTACGACCAAAAGAATTATGAACCCGTGTTGGTTTTGTTTTTGGTTGTTAAGGACTATCTTCATTGCACACGGACAACGCCATCAGTGCTCCGATCTCCTCCATTAGATCACACAATGAGGATCTCAGCGCAGTGCACGAACTCCGTAGCACCGGCGAGAATCCAAATCTGTGTGTATAGTGTATAGGAATCACATAATCTATAAATATTTTTGTGGTGGGTAGGTTTCTAATTTTTAAATTTTGCCAGGGCAGCGGCCTGATAGGACCACTGGTTCTGAAAAATATATTTCCATAAATTCTAATCCCTCAACTGGGATTTTTATTTACATTATAATAAATGAATTAAACCTTCAAGGGTAACACTCACAGTGTAATTTAATAAGTATTTTAAAAAACATTAGAATTATGAACCAGACAACACTACATTACTGCAACCCCCACCCTTTTTTGGTGCTGTTAATTCGTTCTTGAAAGCTCGAGCGCTAACCTTAAAAGTGTTACACGAAAGCTGATTTCCCATAAGAACAGAAATCAAAATAATATGTTACTGAGGTTCAGAAAGTTGTACACAATTATGTACAATGTGATAACAAACGTAAAATCAGAGTTAATAACATTTATTAATAATAATAATAATAATAAATTCTTTAAGCGCCAAACACGGCGCATAAGGCAGAAACCAGTGCTCTCCAGGTTGTTCGTTGTGACGCCACTCCTCTTAGCTCTTGCACATTATTTAGGCCCAACGTTCTTCCTTCTCTTATTATTGTTCTTCTGAGTGTTTCTTTTGGTCTTCCTTTTTTCCGCTTACCCTCAGGAACCCAAGTGAGCGCCTGTAGTGGTATTCTGTTGTTTTGCATTCGTAGGACATGACCGATATATGACCATCGTCTTTTCCTTATATAGTCGGAGACATATTTCTGCCTAGAGTCTTCTCTTATTTGTCGATTAGTCTTGAATTCTTTCCAACTGATGTTCATGAGTTTTCTAAGACATTTGTTCTCGAATGTATTCAGCTTGTTCTCCAATGATTTTGTTATTTTCCAACTCTCACAGCCGTATGTTAACACTGAGATAACATTTGAATTAAACAGACGAAGCTTGGTATGTATATTCAATGATCGTAATTTCCAAATGTTAGATAATCTATTGAAGGCGCTAGCTGCCAAAGCAATTCTAGTATGGATTTCTCTTGTTGTGTCACCATCCTGAGTCATTTTACTGCCTAAATAATTGAAACTTTCAACTTTCTGTAGTTTTTCCCCGTTCAAGATGATATCAAAGGTCTCGTTAGAAAAGTTCATAGCTTTAGTTTTAGAGGCATTTATTTGGAGACCAATTTCAATCAACCGAGAGATGACACAAATTATTTATTGCTTCTTGGGATTGTCTTGGTGTTGAACTTAAGAATGCTACATCATCTGCGAAATCCAGGTCCCCCAGGAATTTTCCATTTGTCCATTTTATACCCAATTGTTCATTGTGGGTATAGTTTCTCATAACCCAATCAATAGCTATTCCAAAAAGTAGTGGTGACATAATACAGCCTTGTTTTCACCCCTGTTTCTACTGTAAACCATTCTGTATTCCCTTTATTTGTTCTAACACAACATCTTGCATTGTCATATAGCGCTTTGATTATATTCACATATTTTGTTGGAAAACCATAGATTGTAAGTATCTTCCACAATGATGGGCGGTGTAGACTATCAAAGGCTTTTTGAAAATCGACGAAGGTGATAATAAGTGGCGATTGCCTTTCCACTGATTCTTCTATAATTGTTCTTAGTGTGAATATTTGATCAATACATGATCGTTTCGGCCTGAAACCCGCTTGTTCTTCTCTGATCTTTTCGTCAGCATGCAATTTAAGTCTTTCTAACATCATGCAACATAATAATTTTCCAGGTACTGATAATAGAGATATACCACGCCAGTTATTACAGTCTGATAGATCACCTTTCTTCGGTAACTTTACAATAATACTGTCTTTCCATTGTTGTGGTGGTTGTTCTTCTCTCCATACTTCATTTATAATATCTAAAATTCTCAAGAGGTTGTTGTCATTAACTGCTTTAATCATTTCCCCTGAAATTTCGTCAACTCCAGCAGCTTTAAAATTTTTTAATCTTTTAACGGCTTGTTTGATCTCGTCCAGCGTGAATTCATCGCAAGTTATTGGCAAAGTGGTTGTGGATGTTTCATTATTTATTACCGACCTATTATTATTACAAATTTTGAACATAAACGAAATATTATGTGCTTACTTGTGACGGAATTTTCTGTTCTCTTTTCCTCGCGTTTCTCTTCTACCCGACATTATTGATCTACCTCTCATTTTGAGTAGTTGAAAAAAAAAAAAAACACACACACACAAATAGTAATACGTCTTACAAGGAGAAGGAGAAGAAAAACCTACGTTGCGGCCACAAGGCCTTCGTCAGGGACAGACAAACAAGAGACAGGAGGGAAAGAAAATGAGAATTAAGTAGAGAACATGAAACTATAAAAATAAGAGAAAAAAACTCCCTTAATATTAAGTCCAGTCACATGGGAAGCAAGATGGCTGCCACTAAACCGGAAAGAGGAAGTTGATAGTATATTAAAAATAAGAAATAATAAAAACAAGGACTGGAAAAGAGTGAGAAAAAAAAGTAATCAATAAATAATAAATAAAATAAAAAAATAAATAAAATATAAATAAATAAATAATAATAATAAATAAATTTAAAACAAATAAATAAATAAAATAAATAAAGAAATAAATAAAATAAAAAATAATTAAGGAAAAAAATAATTTAAAAAAAATTTTTTTTAATAAAATAAAAAAAAAAATAAATAAATAAAGTAATAATAATAAGTAAATAAATAAATAAATAAAATTATTAAATTAAAAAAATGGTAATTAAAAAAAAAAAAAAAAAAAAGGGTGATCGCATCACAGTAGAAAGTCATAATACAACTGGGACTCGATAGAGAAAGGCGTCTCAGACAAAAGAATGTTGGGTATTCAAACCGTGTGGTTTGAGGCAACCCATAAGATGGATGAGGCGTTGTTCCTGGCGAAACCGACTGTTGGCGTCCGAGGAACAGTATCTGATGGCTGTCACCTGGATGTCAGTGGCACCGTGGTGGTCATTTTGAGTACTAATTTTTTACAATCGCTTCCTGCAATTCTTGTAATGTCTGGGCTTCATCGACCATCTTTTGCTGATTATTGTAATCCCTGACTTTCGTTTGAACCCATATTGACTCCTGGATCTGTAAAGTGAAATGTTGTTTACGAGTGCGTAACACATTTCCGACCAGACAGTGAATGGGAGCGTCCGATTAATACGTAAACGACGCAGTCATTTTTCTTATTACTGATTATTTTCTGTCTGGTCGGGGTGTTGCTTGATAGTGTTTGTGTGCACAGGAATGTGTCAGATAATATCAATCTAGTGATAGATTATATACACGCATTTAAAATAACTCATGAGATTTGGAGCAAGTAAATGATATAATCATTTCCGAGCAGACTTGTTATAGGCAATAGTTACTTCTTCTTTCGTTCGCTTGAAATATATTGTCTTTCTCTGCAATGTTGTTTCTTGTATAAACTTCACTGTCTTTTGTAGTTCATACAGAGGTCCGTATAGCTTTGCTTCCAGTGTTGTTTCTTTGGGCCAGAGGGTTTGCCTCAATATATCATATTCGGGCAGTCTTGAACTATGTGCTCTGCAGTCTGGGGTGCCTGTCCACGTGTACACATGGCTGAATTACCAATCTTAAATGTTGTATACATGTTGCTGCTTAGTCGGTCGTGTCCTGTTCTGAGGCGCAGAATGACAATTTGTTCTGATCTGTTCATAGCTTGGTAGTCGTCCTGTGTTGGCGTTGGTGGCTTTCTGATTGATTTGATCCTCTTTTTCTTCTGATGGTACGTAACTGGTACATCCGGTTGCTCGTCTGCAGCACCTTCTTTAGCCAGTCGGTCTACTCTCTCGTTTCCTGGTATTTCACAGTGAGATGGTATCCACTGCCTGGCGACCTAGCGCTGGTTGCACAGTTCAGACAGTAGGGCTTGTATACCTGGTAATTTTCTGGACTGAAGTGCTTGGAGTGCTGATCTTGCATCTGTCAGGAATACTACAGGCTGTGGATCGAGATTGATGTTCAACATTTTCTCGGTTGCCACCTTGATTACCTGGATTTCTGCATCATAGTTGTTACAGAATTTCCCCGTTGGTACTCTGACCGTATCCCTAGCGTTGTTTGGGTATTCTATGTACACTCCTGCCCCTCCATTCTTTACTGTATTTTGTGCTGACCCATCCGTGTTTACTCGGACCTAGAGGTCCTGTGGGTATTCATCATCCAGGAAACTGAGAGCGGCTGTCCAATGTTGCACGCTGTTCTTTTCATCCTTGTCGAGTATTCCTTTCACTTTTGTCTTGAAGTGTACTGGTAATCAAGGCTTCTCTCTCCAAGGGGTTTGTTCTGGCACAGACTTTAGGGGGCTGTCAACTTCAGGCAAGTCTAATGTTTGTCTACGAAGTCGTTTGGCCTGGTGGATAAAACTGCTTCTTTTCAATCGCCCCATTGCTAGGTTTTGGAATCTGTCCTTCATTGGATGGCTCGGCATACAGAGGAACTTTTCTGCCTGTGTTAGCACTTTCGTGTCTCTGCGTTCTCTCAGTGCTTGTGTCCTCCCCATTTTCTCCATCTCCACTATAGGCGTTGATTTCATTGCCCCCGTGATGACCCTAAGCGCCTGGTTTTTCACCTTATCTATGCTGTTTTTGTTGCTGAACACCACGCAGCTGACCCATATTCCAGGTGTGGTCGTATATACTTTACTGGTATACTTTACTAAGTATTTTCCCGCTGGCTCCCCATGTGGTTCCACTTAGTTTTCTCAGGATGGCTAACTTCCTCCTGGCCTTTGTTGCTGCCTTGTTGGTGTGTTGCTTCCATGTCAGCCTATCATCGAATGTAACTCCGAGATAGATGGGTTGTTTATCTTCTCTCAGGAGCTTTTCGTTTATCTTGATGACACCAGCTTTTTGTTTGGGAGAGAGGGTGAAGAGCGTAGTGCTGCACTTGTCTGTATTGATTCTGACGCACCATCTATTTGCCCATGAGGTTAAGGCATCTATAGCTCTTTGTAGCAGTTTGGTGGCCACTGTTGCATGTTCATCTGTGCACCATATTACCAGGTCATCAGCGTACATTCCATGTGGTAGTTCAGCAACCAGACCGTTGATGAAGACTAGGAAAAGTGTGGGGAACAGAACCCCTCCCTGTTACGATAGTTGCCAATCTTGAAATATATTATCAGTGATAGATCTATAAAGTCGTGAGTGTAGACATGATCGATATCAGCAGAAGAGAAAATACCTTATATGGGGGTGGCTTGTGGAAAAAATCACATTTTATGTGTCATGCAGAAATTTCCGCAGAGAGGGTAGTGGGGATATTCAATTCAATACACTTTAGCTCCCCAAAGAGCATAGGCCTTCAACAAACACATGCTAAGTCTTCCTATCCTGTGCCATCCGCTCAAGTTCTTTCCATGTTTTCCTCATCATTTTCACCTCTGTTTCCAGTTCTTTTCTCCATGTGTTTTTTGGTCTACCTCTGCCTCTCTTTCCCTGTGGATTCCAGAACAAGGACTGCCTTGTAATGCTATAAACAGGTTTCCTCAATGTGTGTCCTATCCATCGCCAGCGTCTTCTTCTCAACTCTTGTCCCACTGGCACTTGTCTGGTTCTTGACATCAATTCCACATTTGTGACTTTGTCATACCATTTGTCCTTCTATTCTACGCAAGCACCCGTTTATAAAAGTCTGTAGCTTTTTGGTTGTTGTTTTTGTTGTTCTCCATGTCTCAGAGCCATACAATAGGACTGACTTCACATTTGAGTTGAAGATTCTTATTTTCGTGTTGAACTTGATTTCTCTTGTTCTCCATATGTTTCCCAATGCAATGAAAGCTTCTCTTGCTTTTTGTATTCTTATTTTAATATCACTGTCTGTCCCTCCAACTTTGTCTATATTACTTCCAAGATATGTGTACGATTCTACATCTTTTAGTGGTGTTTCTTCAAGTTCAACCTTGTTATCATTTCTTGCATTTATTCTCATAATCTTTGTCTTTTTCCGGTGAATTTCCGGCTCACTTGTGACCTCTCATCGAGCATTTTTATTTTATCTTGCATCTGATTATGGTTATGGGGCAGAAGATCCAAGTCATCTGCAAAATCCAGATCATCAAGCTGTTTAGTCAGATTCCACTGGATTCCATTTCTGTTGTGTGACGTCGATATTTTCATAACCCAATCTATTCCTAGTAAGAAAAGAAATGAAGACAAGAGGCATCCCTGTCTCACTCCCGTTCAAATCCTAAACGGTTCTGTAAGTTGTCCTTCATGAAGAACTCTGCATGTAATGTCTTCACTGTTCTTCTTTATTAAGTTAATGATCTTCATGGGAACTCCATAATGCCTCATCAATTTCCAAAGCGATTCTCCGTCTACACTGTCAAATGCTAGTTCATAGTCCACGAATCCGATGTATAGCGGTGAATTCCATTCCAGATTTTGTTCAACTATTATTCTCAATGTGGCTATCTGGTCTGTACAGGATCTATTTTGTCGAAAACCTGCTTGTTCATCTCTCAGTTGCTTGTCTATGGACTCTTTTAATCTCTCAAGGATGATTCTGTTTAATACTTTTGCTGGCACTGATAGTAACATTATTCCTCTACAATTTGTGCACTCTTGTAAATTTCCCTTCTTAGGCAACTTGACCAGATAACCTTCCTACCATTCTGCTGGTATTTTCTCTCTCTCCCAGACTTTGCCAAGTAGTTTGTATAATATCTCTGTAGAGGTATCAATATCTGTTTTGATGGTCTCTGCTGGAATTCCATCTGGACCAGCTGCTTTTCCATCTTTCAGAAGCTTTATGGCTTTCTTTATGTCTTCTCTACTTGGTCGTTCCCAGCTGATTTGTAGCTCCTCTTCTGCTGGCTGGATGTCTGGGGGATTAGTTGGAGATCTCCAAGTGGGGATATACCCCTAACAAATTCCGCAAATTTAATAATATTGGTTTGGCATGTGAGATGTTAAAATACAATATTTCTTATTGGTGTCTTGTCATATAGTAGCAACGTGGATGCATGGCCGAATGTTTCTTATAATTTAGCACATTCTGACAGCAAGAAAACTCTACCCTTAGTTATACGGAAAGTCCGGCATCCTAGGAACTTGAACGCGAATGCATAGTGGGATCCTAGTCAAAATAATATCCCAGACCACTTGTAAGAGGCATTTGAACCAAGTTGCCGAAATATTTCTTTCAGCCAGAAGTCTTTATGCACAAAGATATTTGGGTCGGTGGTATAAACTGATGGTTCTAGTCTGTGGAACACGTGTGTGGTATAAGTGGCCTTCAGGCAAAGCTAGACACCTACATCAGATGGGTTTTGAAGACGCTGGACCATCTTCGTATTTACAATACTACGAGAGACATGTTACAGCCACTAGGATTGACCAGTGACGAGAGTGAACCAGTCTACAACCTGCAAAGAACCAACACCGGCTGGAGCAGAAGCCAACCGACAACTTACTGGCAGTTAAGTACCCACTTAAAAGCTGCCAAGTGAACTCTTTAAGCTAATCCTAAAAATATTTCAAACTTCACCTGTGATGAGTCTTTAAAGAAATATTCAATATATCACACACCCCCCCGTTATTTATTTTACATTGTTAACTATAATTGATTATTAAATTTGTTATCTGTAAATATACAAATTTATAGTTGATTTAATCATTTTTGGGTGGACGACTGTGAAGCTGGGTTCTAGAATTTTTCGGCACTAGGATGGAGCGTGGGCATCCCCTATCTTCTTTTTGATTTTTGGCCCGCCCATTTAATTTATTATGGCTGTAGTTGCAAAGTGAAGTAACTGGCCTGTCACTTTTAAATCGGACAGGTTCACGCCCCTTTTTTCTAATGTTGGTAAGAAAATTTGTGATGAGTCCTGGACTCTTTGTCGCGGGAGGCGGCATTGTTCTTAGGTTCTTTGACCACAAGTTAAAACCTGGCACTCGGTTTCTGGGAGTAGAAGCGGCAAACTTTCCCTGGACCTTGACACCAGGAAAAGCCATCGCCTTTCGTGTGTCCACGAGGAGACCCGATTACGCCAACCAATGGCGGTCTCTCTCTTTTAGCACGGCTTTTCGTCAACGCAACACAGGAAACTAGTCTCGGGATTCTATAGCGGTTGCGTCATGTTACGTGCATTCCAGGCGAAAGAGTCACTCGACATCGCAGGTGGCCGGGACACATGTAGCCTGATAAGCACTATATAATCTGCACTCTTTAGTTGTCTGGCACTTAATGCTCCAGAATCAATGGTAGAGTGGACATCATTATTTGACAAATTCGACCAGCTACTGTAGGTGTAGTCGACTTCTTGGCCTCTCGGTAAAAGCGCTATATTATTTAGACAGTTTGTGTAGGTATAATCTATCACTTATTACTCCTCAGTGGGCGAACGAGCATAGCAGTAACTTTTTCTATCTCATTTCATAACGGAAAAGTGAATATAGTTTAAGTTCGCTATGTACCACAACAAATCTATAGATGGGACCTTTAATAATTATATTCAAGGGACAGTGAGTGTGTGGTTATATCAATTTTGTTAATACCACTGTAAACCCTATTTATTTTGCTACGAATTCCTTAAGAGATGCAAGTTTGAGGGTTTTTCCCCTCCTTGAAATGTGTATAAATTGTACTAATTGAATGACTTATACAAACCATTTGTATAACGGGATATTTGGGAGTTCCCGGATAAGTTATGGTCAGGGACCATGCTTGTAAATATTGATTTATTGTTGTTGTAACCATCATCATCATCAGTTGCCATCTCCACAACGGAGGTTGGCTGTAATGGATCTCCAACGTCTTCTGTCTCTTGTCTTGGTGGTACACTCTGATAGACTCTTTCCCGTCCATCTCTTGATGTTATCTTCCCACTTATAGCGCTGTCTTCCCCTTGCACGTTTACCTTCAACTCTCCCTTCTGTTATGGTCTTCTGCAAGGTGTTATGCCTTTTTATGTGGCCAAAGTATTTTAGCTGCCGAACTTTGACCTCTCTCATTAGTTCTCTTTTCATACCTAGATTTTCTAGGACCTCCTTATTTGTTTTCATCTCTTTCCATGAGATACGCCCCATTCTTCTATATATCCACATTTCAAGAGCTTCAATTCTTTCTTCCAAATGCTTATTCATCGTCCATGTTTCTGCACCATACAGAAATGCAGAATATATATAACACTTTATGATTCTCAGTTTTAATTTATGAGATAACTGTTTGGATGTCAGTATATGTTTCATGTTGTTGAATGTAGCTTTGGCCATTCCTATTCTCTTCTTGATTTCTGTTTCACATCTGCCATCTTCTGTTATTATATGACCAAGATATACGTAGCTCTTGACTTGTTCCAGGATTTTCCCATTTACGCTTATCTTTAATGTGGGTTTATCGTCTGTTTTGCTAATTATCATAGTTTTAGTTTTCTCAATATTAATGTCGAGTCCATATTCATGCATTATACTGTTCACTTGCTTCACTAGTTCTTGTAACTCCTGTTCGCTTTCAGCTAACAACACGGTATCATCTGCATATCTAAGGTTGTTTATTGATCTTCCACTGATGTTCAGTCCTGGTATTTCCTGTATCTGTTTGAAAATTTTTTCGGTGTATAAATTAAATAACCAGATGTTGGTTTTTGAAGGATAATCGCCTCACGGGCAGAACAGTATTTGTTTCGCTGGCCTGCACAGACCCCAGCGATACGGAGCAACGAGTTGTTTATATTCATGCCTTAGACCGTTACGCCACATGTGTGCGAGCGAGTGTATGGCCCTCAGCGGCATATACCACGGCAATGAGAGACAAACGAACGTGCGTAATCAGCCAGCAAAAATCGGTCTGACGCTCCCGATAACTTTGGATCGGGGGGGGGGGGGGGGGGGGGGGGGGTGGGCGGGTTGATTGTTTGTAAACAGTCCTTGTCTCGATATATATGTATATAAGGTATTATTAGCTAGTGGATCCTAATTTAGGCGACTAGCTTAAGGCTTGTATTTACTGTAATTTCACAGCAGAGAAGGCACATTTCCACACCCTACCGAGGACAAACCTGGACCTAGCATTTAGTCACAGGTCTTATATCATCGCCTGAATCGAATTCTTGAGTGGCGACTAGTGGTTAAATCCTAAAACCCAGTTCCCGGAAGGCATAGTTCGGTATCCAGCTGCTGGTACCCCATGCTCCTGGAGCTGCTTAACCTCTGACACCATTAATATTCAAGCTCACCAGTCTTCAAAATAGCGTCTTAAGTAATAGACCGGTGGGCCCTTTCTTTATACGCCCAATCACAATTGAACTGGCCGCATCTCTCGGGTATATTAAGGCGCTTCGTTTGCGCAAACCCGAGTTTGGACTCATTTTAACCCACAGAATATCAGGGTTCATTATCATTGAGTCACACTGAAAGGATATTTCCCTCTGACCTTGTCAATCGTGGATTAATTAAATTCTCACCTCGTCGGAAAGACACAGAATTTGCAAGTGATTGGGTCAAGCGTGCAGGATACTACCGCACCGACAAACAGGTCTTATCTTAAACACCTGTAGCGGACATTAATTAATTGTTTAAGTACTGGTGGGGCTAGAAGGGGGTGTTTTCTTCTCTACATTATTGTTGGGAATTTTGGGTGGTGTGTTCTTTTGCTGTGGGGTGTTTACTTTTTTGTGTGTTTGTGTGGCCTAGTCGCAGTCGCCTCTTTTTGAGGCTGGGGATTGTAAGACGGGGACGCAGATTAGAATTTGGTGGTTATTATTTCTAGTAACTTTTCTGGGCCTTTTTTTCTACTGGGTTAATTCTTGGATTTTTGTGTACAACTTGGTTGCCAGTTTGGATTATTAACCAAACTCGGGTTGGAGTTGTAGGTGGTCAATTTTTGCGTGGTTATTGTTAGTGACAGTATCCTGTTGTGTGAACTGATTTTTATCATTTCTGCCATCGCGCAGATATATTCATTTGGCTATATATATATATATATATATATATATATATATATATATATATATATATATATATATATATATATATATATATATATATATATATATATATATATATATATATATATATATATATATATATATATATATATAAACATAGAAAACGTTAGCCGCGGATCAGAATTGTCTTCTACCTGTACATCTGTGATTGTTGAATGTGAAAACCACTAGGTGTATATCTGTCCCTTACTGCATATACCTATTCATTTGTTGATGAGAAAGAGAAGGTGAGTGGAGTTGACATTTAAATAAGTCAGAGTGGCGAGGTAAAAGAGTGTTTATCATCTTTCTGCGCCTGACTCACACTTCTATTCAACATTCACATTCACTATTTCAGACTTCCCTCTATTTTCTACTCATCACTGAGGCTTTTGTCTTGTCTCAGACAGACTCTCATCAGCCACTCGTGACAACTACACCCGTATGTCTCAGTCATTTTAAATATATATAATCAAAGCTTTTGAAGTAATATTTTACTGATTTAAATCAGTTGGGGAGTCATCAAAACGAACAAACTTCTTTCTCCTCATAGAAGGTCTGGAAAGATAGAACGTTTACACGGCCTGGATCCTATCAGCCGTAGTACTTGATTTATTAAATTCCAATGAGGCTCCCTAGAATTGAAGCACCATTCTTCGATTCACATCTCTGCCAAGAATAATCTTGAGCTAAAGGTAGATACCTTCAAAGACCCTCGGTAGATACTCTTAAGTTTGACCACTGTTGGACCATCACAGCAGAGCAAGGGGAGAAATCCCGTGACAATACTGTAGTTACACAACATATTTTAAAAATAGTATAAGACTTTAATCACTGCTACTTACGTCTCTTGTGGATACAGTTGTCGCGTTAGAGCTTTCATCATTGTTATGGACTCGGGACCCCAGTATGTTATGGGTGCTTCGATGGCTCCTAGTCTGTTGAGGATGACCAAGTTGTTATATGCGTATTCTGTTTCTAGAGTCGAAGTCCCTCGGGTTCTTATCACTTTTGTAGGATTCCGTAATACTGTTCGTTGGTATCGATCTTGTCTGCTTAACCCATGTGATGCATTATCTGCTGAACATGTTTCATATTAAATATTCGTCCCTTGACTGACCTGTATTAGTCTCTTGTCTTATTGATTATATTAGCAGTGTGAGATGCAGTGTTTTAAGACATTAATCATCACTGGTCATGATTAGTTGAAGATAAACAGCATTTAACTCAACTCCGAATACTTCAGTTGATAAGACCGTGATTTTGACGACTCAAAATATTTAATTAATAATTTCATTCCATGAGCAGACATCAACTACATGGGAACAAAAGTCACATTACATTCATGTACGATCTGTAAGAGTTCTCATTAGTTCATTAACACATGTTCATCAATCTCTATCTAGAGTTCTGGTTAGAGGTCAGTTCCTTTTAACGGCCAATGTCCTTTGGCATAAATTCAGAGGCTAACTAGACTTACTCCCGTCGCTAGTTTATACAATAGCCTTTTGCACTAGACTTAATTATCCTGCTAGTTTTGTAATACACTTCTTACGCTAGGCTTACGTCTACTGCTAGTCGTCTAATGTCCATTACACTAGGCTTACGCTTGCCGCTAGCTGTATAATATCTATCCATACTAGTCTTACACTGTTGCTAGTACCACAATGTTCCTTTGGCATACCATGCCTGGCTAATCTGCCATAATTATGCAAACTGCGTTAGTAACAATACGACTTACGTTTTATTCACGAAATACACTGCTCAATTGGCTTCCCAGCCACACAAGTAATAAGTGGACGACGCCACACACTTTCTAAGTGGTTATACCACACAATATAAGTGGCAATGGCCACACTTCTGAAACACACTGCCGTTCGGGTCAAAACCCACAAGTCGAATGACGTTACAAAGACATACGCGTCATGCATAGTGATATGCATACTATGTCGTTACTATATTCAATTGCGATGTTCCATGGTGCAGCAATTCAAGTGTGATCAAAACTCAAATGCCTGCACACATGCAACAATCATCGACATCGGTCGATGAGATATATCTCTATTCGTTTGAGGTGTTCCATGATACAGTCATTCGGATCGAGCTCAAATCCAAATGCCTGTAAGCATGAAACAATCATCGACATCAGTCGCGGAGATATAATCATTTGAGGAATGCGCCATGCTGCAGACATGAAGCAATCCTCAACATCATCCCCCTCACTTCCAAACGTGACACTTGTGGCACGGATGATAGTGGTGGAGAAGACGCTCGTCTCCCGAATATATTAATATTAGTACTACCTACTTATAACTATCATACTCATTAAGTAGACATAATAAATTTCATAACAATAATAACAATACCCTCAAAACGGTAACTAAAGAGTTAATTCGTTTTCTTCTCAGAGAAGTTGCGAGATAGAAGATCCGCCAAGTTATTGTCTGATCCAGCAATAGGCAGAATCGTAAACGAAAATTCTTGAATCAACAGGTACCATCGATGTATTCTAGAGTTACGCATTGTTCTAGATGTTATATACGTCAGAGGACTGTGGTCTGTCATGATAAAAAAAGTGAGTGCCGATGAGATATCTTGATAGCTTCTCTAGGCACCAGACCATCGACAGGAGCTCACGTTCACCTGTCGCATACTTCTGTTCAGCCGAAGTGAGTTTCCTGACACATAGAAACATGGATGGAGTGTTTCCTCGTAACATTGCAGTAAGCAGCCACCCATGGAGTAACTCGAGGCATCTGATTGGAGTATGAATGGGATACGTATATTCGGTAATAACAAAATCGGTGCATTACTAAATAATTTCTTAATTGTTACTAAAGCGCTTTCGCAATCTTGGTCCCAACATACCTTATTAGGACTACCTTTGGTCAACAGTGCAGACAAAGGTGTAGATAGCTGTGCGAAATGCGGGATGAACTTATGGTAATAGTTAACCAAGCCCAAAAGGCTTCTAACTTGTTTCTTAGTTGAAGGGGTAGAAATTTCTAGAATTCTTTTGACTGTATTGTCGTCAGGATATAGTTTGTGGTTACCTATGCGGTGACCAAGAAAAGAAATTTCCTGACAACCTATTTGGACCTTTGAAGGTCGCACAGTCAAACCATGCATACGTAAAGTATGTAGAAGAGAAGTTAAACCATCAATATGGTCTTCCCACGAGTCATGAAATAGGCAGATGTCATCGATGTACGTGATGACATCTTTACGATCGCCAAGAAGGCGGCGCATCATGCGCACAAACGTCGCTGGTGCATTCACCAAACCAAAACACATGTAATTCCATTGGTAGAGACCAAAAGGAGTTGTGAAAGCTGTGTAAGGTTTGGCGTTTTCGGCAAGAGGAATTTGCCAGTAGCCCTTAGAGAGATCTAGTTTGCTAAAGAAAGTAGCATTAGATAATTCTGACAAAAGATCTTCTAAAAGTGGCATAGGCTCACCGTCTGTGATTGTAATTTTGTTCAATCGTCTAAAGTCAATACAAATACGTAAAGAATCATCCTTCTTCTTAACAATCACCATTGGGAATGCATATGGTGATTCCGAAGGAGATATCACACCTAAATGTATCATCTCTTTTAACTCTTTCTCTACCCTATCTTTATGGTGTAAAGAAATAGGATAGGGTCTAAGTTTGATAGGTTTATAATCAGTAAGAGTGATGTCATGGGATATAAGCGATGTCTGACCTGGAAGGTCAGTGAGGACATCTTTGAAAGAAATAAGAATATCCCGAACTTGATCTTGTTGTGAAGAAGATAGTGAAGAAGAAATAGTCACGTCCTTCCAAGATTCCGATGATTGCAAAGAAGGTAATTGGAATTGTAAAGGGATAGACGACGTGGTATCTTCCTCATGGACAACAGCAAAAGAAGCAGTATGATGTGAAGAATCATCAATAGAGTTAATGACAGGAATTAATTCCTGTGGTCTTTCAACTGCTAATTTTAGCATGTTGACATGGAAGGTTTTGATTTTCCCTCTAACGTTCACAGAATAGTCAACATCTGTGACTTGTTTGATAATATCAAATGGACCTTGCCATGATATTAGTAATTTGTTATCGTTATGAGGTAGCAATAACCAAACTTTTTCACCTGGTTTGAAGGATCTTAATATTCTCTTTTGGTTATGTAATAGTCTCGATCGTTGAGTAGCTGATTTTATACTCTGGGATGCATAAGTGCACGCATCAATGATTCGTTGTCGGAGATCAATAACCAACTCGTAGCTGTTTCGAGTGGCTGTATCAATTGATGCTCCAACCAACAAATCCTTGAGTATCATCATTGGTCCGCGAGGATTCGAACCATAAACCAATTCGAACGGAGACCATCCCGTGCTTTCGTGAGGCACTTCACGAAAAGCGAATAGGGCCGCCGGGAGAAGCCGGTCCCATTCCCGAGGGCATTCCTCAGTTATCTTAGATAACATCTGTTTTAGAGTGCTATTATAGCGCTCGCACACACCGTTTGATTGGGGCCTATAGGCACTACAAAACGAGTGGTGAACAGATAACATGGATTCTAAATCCCTCATAATGTTGGACGTAAATTGTGATCCTTGATCTGACAAAATGTCCTCCGGAAAACCGATTCGACAAAATATCGAAAATAATGCATCAGACACAGATGCAGTCGTGATGGTTTTCAATGGTATGGCCTCTGGCCAACGCGTGCAAAGATCTACGCAAGTTAAAATATAACGAAATCCATTATTTGAAGTAATTGATAAAGGACCCACTATATCAACTGCGATCTTTTTGAAAGGTCTTTCAGGCACGTCTGTAATTTGTAAGGGTGCCGTATGGAACCTGCCCTTACGTGCTATACCTTGGCATGTCGTACATGATTTGCAGTATAACTTTGTATCTTTATTAACCCCAGGCCAATAAAATTGTGACGTAACACGAAACAATGTTCTTTTGATCCCCATATGACCTGCCATAGGGGAGTCATGACCTGTTTGTAAGACCAATGGTCTATATTCCTTAGGTACTATCACTTGATGTATAACTGTTTTGCCATCATCAAAATATCTAGTGAGTATTGATTTCTTTATCTTGAACCATTGTTTAGCCACTCCTGTGTATTTAATCGTTTTTTGTTCTGCTCGGCTAAACAATCCTTGTAATGTTGGGTCACTCTTCTGTTTTTCTGCAAAAACAGAAGGTGTAACAGTGCCAACTTGAGACATAATTGTATCTATTATAGGAAGAGGTGGTGTAGCCATGTCCGTAGCTAACTGTTGTGCTCTCGTTACAACAGCATTCGCCACCTGTGGGTGAGATTCAACCCACATTGCAATCTCCTCAGGAGTGCAATCCTTAACTCCTGGTATGTTTCCTATTATAATTTCAGTAATGGGTGCTCTCAAGCCGCAGGCATAAACAGTGCCTGTGTAAAAAGGAGTATCAATGTATACTCGTGCCACAGGGAAAGTTTCTATATTCCCACCAAATGTGACACACTTAACTGATTTGCCTGTAAAAGCAGAAGGCTCGATAAGCGAGTGCTTTATGCCTATCGTTGAGGACCCAGTGTCACGCAAAACTCTCACTACCTTGCCCTCCAATATTCCTGGATGAAATGTAAGATAACCGACATTTACACATGCCGACATTGTAGGCATACAATGACCACAATCAAGTGTAATTGTAGACTTTAATCTGTTTTTCGATTGACACTCATAACATGTATCATTCATTACCATACATGCGTTCGCATGATCATTATCATCATTACCTTTCTCCTTTTTGACACTGCAATTATTTGCATGTCTATGTTTACTTTTGTCTCTCGACGGAGATCTGGCATTACCTTTGTTATTATTGACTGACTTTTTATTGCTATAATAAAAATCAGTAGAGTCATCCTTCCTGGCATCTCTACCATAAGATGATCTCTGTTTATAGTATCCTTTATGATGTGAATCATCATAATCCCTGCCTCTGTGATACCCACGATCATGAGGTGAATATCCTCTATAACCTCGTCGATATGAATTCGAAGGAGAGCGATGACGACGGAAGTTATAAAAACCTCTGTCGGATTGATAATAATCTGAACGACAACGTCCATCAAAGCTCTTCGATCGAGGTCTGTGATCATGGTGTGCCGCGCACACAGGCATAGGATCTCGAATAGACGATCTATGAAGATCTTTATTCTGATGTGCGGTTTGATACTGTCTTCCGAGTTTTTCATACTCATCGATAGAATTAGGATGTCTTTCCTGTAAAAATGCTTCTAATTCAGTACTGCATGCGGATAAAACTTTATCCCGCAGCATGAGATCTATAACACCTTCATATGTTTTATTAATACCCGAAAGATCAATCCATCTGCTAAAAAAATGTTTAATAGATGCAATGAATTCACCAAAATCTGCATCCTTACTTGGCTTCGCCGCATGAAAACGATCTCTGAATCCAGACTCAGTTAACTGGAAACGTCTTAGTAATACCTCTTTTACGACTTCGAAATCGTTTCTACTCTTTTCGTCAAGACTCATGAAACATTTAAGTGAGTCACCAGTCAAAAAATCAAGTAAAAGACTGCTCCATCTTTCCTTGGGTATGTTCAGAGCTGTGACCTTGATGATGAATCTAGATAAGAAAGAGTCAACGCAATCGCGAGTTTGGTCAAAATGTGGCATTTTTAGCTTAGGATAGAAAATATTTGTACCAGCCGCAGTCTTAGTCTGTTCAGACTGCACTTTAGCTAATTCTAAAGCTTTTTCTTTTTCTGCATGAAGTTTTAATGTTTCCATCTCAATGGCATTTTTATGGGCCTGATCTAGTTGCACCAGTTCCATTCTCCTTAATTCCATTTCTTTATCTCGTTGTGCCATTTCCTTTTCTTTCAGTTCTCTGTCTTTTTCTTGTTGAGCCATTTTATCCCTCTCGAAATCTCTGTCTTTTTCTTGTTGAGCTAATTCTTTTTCTCTCAGTTCCCTCTCTTGGGTTAATTCTTTTTCCTTCATTTCCCTCTGTTGGGTTAATTCAAACTTCCTAAGCTCTTCAGCTCGTTTAGTCGCTTCGCGCTGTTCAATTCTTTCCAGACGCGATAAATATTCATCATATTTCGTATCAGCAAAGCTTTGTAGTTCCGCTCCTGATTTCCCATAACTTTTTCCAATATCAATGAATTCCTGTAGTGTAGACATGGTAATAGGTTTCTGAGTACCTTCAATAGTCTGTAATATACACCAGGACTATAGAACTCACTATAATATGCACATGAATATATTAATCAATAACAAACAAGTTCCAAGAACATGTGACAAAGACAGTGAAAACAATCAAATGAGTTACAATGAAATGATTTCTCAGTTATACGACAACACTTTACAATTATAAAGTAAATAAGGGAGACTTATACACAGTAATCAGTAAAAGAAAGAAAATAATTTACATCACAAAAATATAACAAGACAAGTCGTCATAAACGAAACGTGTAGACAAAGAAGTTTTAGATCACACACGAAAACAATTGTCAACAGTACTGAAATGAGATTACGTAAATAAAGATGACGTAATTTACATAACGAAACTGCTAAGTACACAAAATATGGTTATATTGCGGACTGAAGAAACATTTATATCCTGACTCCAAAAAAAAAATATAATCAGTCAGATCCTCAGTCAGCGAATATAAGCATGCAAATCTAATAGAAGTTAACATTCACTGAAGTTTTCCTGGGGAAAATTCCAGTCAATATTAAACACGACGAATATACAAATATACGAATAAACATGAATGGGGAACACAGATGATGAGTAGAAAAGTAAGCAAAGTGATGATGAACTGTGGACCAAAGCTAATTCAAGGACGGTAAGATAATGTTCAAGCGCACAAGTAAAAATCAAGAACTTATCTGTTTAACTGTGCCTCTGAGAAATACATGAGTGCATGTAATTCTAATCCTAGTTCCGAACCGTGTCTTCAACAGCTGAAGTCCATTGATTGAAGACCTTGACCTTTGCAGTAGGACAACCGTTTGAAAGTATCGCTTCGGTCTTCGAACGTAGCTTCTTCAATCGATCTGCGTCGCAGCTTCAGGTGAATTTGCTGAAGAAATACCTTCTTCACTGGTTCAGGTTCTCGAGTAGAAGATTACTGTTCTACCTGCTTGGATCAGTCTCTTGTGGTGGAAGAAAATAATATTCTCTCAGGCAATGTTGTCTGCTAACGGTGACGGCATCGATATAGTGACGTCACTTACTGACATGCGCAATTCTATTGCCAGTTTGGCTGTATGAATGAATTTTCTTCCAAAACGTTCATCATCAGTTTAACTTTCTTCGATACTTGAAGGGGGGAACCAGTATTCACGCAATCCAGACACTTCTGACACCAATATGTTATGGACTCGGGACCCCAGTATGTTATGGGTGCTTCGATGACTCCTAGTCTGTTGAGGATGACCAAGTTGTTATATGCGTATTCTGTTTCTAGAGTCGAAGTCCTTCGGGTTCTTATCACTTTTGTAGGATTCCGTAATACTGTTCGTTGGTATCGATCTTGTCTGCTTAACCCGTGTGATGCATTATCTGCTGAACATGTTTCATATTAAATATTCGTCCCTTGACTGACCTGTATTAGTCTCTTGTCTTATTGATTATATTAGCAGTGTGAGATGCAGTGTTTTAAGACATTAATCATCACTGGTCATGATTAGTTGAAGATAAACAGCATTTAACTCAACTCCGAATACTTCAGTTGATAAGACCGTGATTTTGACGACTCAAAATATTTAATTAATATTTTCATTCCATGAGCAGACATCAACTACATGGGAACAAAAGTCACATCACATTCATGTACGATCTGTAAGAGTTCTCATTAGTTCATTAACACATGTTCATCAATCTCTATCTAGAGTTCTGGTTAGAGGTCAGTTCCTTTTAACGGCCAATGTCCTTTGGCATAAATTCAGAGGCTAACTAGACTTACTCCCGTCGCTAGTTTATACAATAGCCTTTTGCACTAGACTTAATTATCCTGCTAGTTTTGTAATACACTTCTTACGCTAGGCTTACGTCTATTGCTAGTCGTCTAATGTCCATTACACTAGGCTTACGCTTGCCGCTAGCTGTATAATATCTATCCATACTAGTCTTACACTGTTGCTAGTACTACAATGTTCCTTTGGCATACCATGCCTGGCTAATCTGCCATAATTATGCAAACTGCGTTAGTAACAATACGACTTACGTTTTATTCACGAAATACACTGCTCAATTGGCTTCCCAGCCACACAAGTAATAAGTGGACGACGCCACACACTTTCTAAGTGGTTATACCACACAATATAAGTGGCAATGGCCACACTTCTGAAACACACTGCCGTTCGGGTCAAAACCCACAAGTCGAATGACATTACAAAGACATACGCGTCATGCATAGTGATATGCATACTATGTCGTTACTATATTCAATTGCGATGTTCCATGGTGCAGCAATTCAAGTGTGATCAAAACTCAAATGCCTGCACACATGCAACAATCATCGACATCGGTCGATGAGATATATCTCTATTCGTTTGAGGTGTTCCATGATACAGTCATTCGGATCGAGCTCAAATCCAAATGCCTGTAAGCATGAAACAATCATCGACATCAGTCGCGGAGATATAATCATTTGAGGAATGCGCCATGCTGCAGACATGAAGCAATCCTCAACAATCATCATCAGGCGAATGGTTAGCTGAAGGTTTTATAGGTGTTGAAAAAGGCAGAAGATATTCGAGGAGACATTTTTTTAAAATGAATCTCTTGATTTGCTTATTATTATAACTGTCTTTGCCTGTCTGACGTACGCGCTCTGGCGTTACTTTGAAAGGAATAAATTCAAGTAAAACAGAATAATCGAGGTTTTTATGCAACATGGCGCAATGCGCAACAGACTTCATCAGCTGTGTTTGTTTTTACACTTGCGTAAGTTGGGCAGTGCATGCGCGCCATGAGTTTATAAATGCCCAGCTTTAGCTTACATTTACCGTCCATTGACTTTAGCGCTAAGCGTAAGATCGAATTTTTTTAGCGTATAATAGACACGGCATAAAATATAAAACAGCGTTACATCGAAAAAGCGCTAATCGAACAGCGTAAGACCGGGAGATTGCTATACAGGTATGTTCAATTTCTTGATAAATGTCTCACCATCGGTGACAGCTGCTGTGTCCACATATCATTTAGAAGGGTGGTTACTGTAAAACATAGTAGTAGTGGTAGATTGGCAAAAAAAAGTAACATGTTTAAATGTCAACATAACGGCAGAAAGAGCTTGGGGTCATGGAAAGTGAAGCTGGAAATGAATTAGCTGATAAATGCTAAGGATGGTGATGCCATTGTGTACACTGGTGGGTCTGTAGTTAGTGGTGAGAAATCAGGATGGTGATGCCATTGTGTACACTGGTGGGTCTGTACTCAGTGGTGAGAAATCAGGATGGGCTTCTCGACGACAGTAAAGGGTAAGGTCGTCACCGAACAGAGCGGAGTTTACATAACAATAACCTCCAGCATGAGAATGGAGATAAAGGCAGCTACTGGAGCCCCGAGGTGGCTGTCTGTAGCTCCATTAAAACAAGGGCAGTTATTATGTCGGACTGTCAGTCCTTGGTTCGCAGGTCCAAAATGGATGGCTACGCCATTAATGGAAAACATCAATAGAAGCCTCAAGTCTTCAGGACCTGGTGTGGATATACTGCTCTGGTTGTGCAGAATACGCGGCAATGAGAAAACTGACAGACGAGCTTCGAGAGAACTCATAGTGTGGACGATGGATATGGTTAAAGGAGAGGTTGTAAAGACAATGATCACCTATTAGAGAATAATACTGCAGTCAATGAATCAACAAGAACAAGATGGCAGTCAATGAATCAACAAGGTCAAGGTTGCTGGAATTCGGCATCAAATGTAAGACTAGCAGGGATGGACGTATCAGACGATGCATCCGGCGTACTACAGAAACAATTAGCATTTATACCCTTCGACATTTTCTGAGGGAGACTGGGCGTCTATGGGTTTGCCTGGAGTGCAATGATATCGATTCTGATCAACAATAGCAAAAACAATTACACACCACTGTTAGCTCTATCCATTTCTTCACCTCCTGTTAACTTTTATAACTTACTATCATCTTTATCCATTGTCCACAGCTCACTGTCAACTTTTACATCTTACTATCAACTTTGTTCATTGTCCACAGCTTGCTGTCAATTTTTACATCTCACTAGCAACTTTATCCATTGTCCACAGCTCGCTGTTACCTTTTACATCTCACTATCAACTTTATACATTGTTCACAGCTCATTGTCAACTTTCATAACTCACTATCGACTGTATCCATTGTCCACAGCTCACTGTTAACTTTGACGTCTCACTATCAACTTTATCCATTGTCAACAGCTCACTTTTAACTTTATCCGGTCTCTTCGTCTCGTTTTTTATCTTATCCATCCTCCATATCTCGCTGTTGACATGTTCTATGTTCTAAATGTCACTGTTAACTCCATCCGTTCTCTGTATCCAGCTGTTCATTTTATCCATTGTCTTAATGTCACTATTAACTTTGTCTATAGTTTAATTCTCCCCGTTAACTTTATCTATTGTCTAAATATAACTGTTAACTTTGTCTATAGTTTCAATCTCACTGTTAACTTTATCCATTCTCTACATCTGGCTGTTAACTTTATTTGTAGTCTAAATATCACTGTTAACTTTATCCATAGTCTAAATCTCACTTTTAACTTTATCCATTGTCTAAATCCTACAGCTAACTTTATCAATGCTTTAAATCTCACTGTTAACTTTGTATATAGTCCATGAAATTCAGGATAAATACCACCTCCCAGAAAGAAGACAAGATATACAGAAAGTAGTACAAAGTTTACCACCACATACTCGCTTAAAAATACCAGAAGTACAAATAAAATTAGTTGATGGAACAACCAAACATTCCGACCCAGTCAGTCTTATGAGTGCATCACAACGAACCATTGATGCCTACCCTGAAGAATAGTTGCATGTCTATACTGACGGATCTGCATTTAAGGCCACCATCAAAGCATGTTATGGAGTCTACCCAGATGGATCCTCCGACGAGCTATTTGATGCATGCGGGGAATTTTGCTCCTACTACGAAGCTAAAATTATTGCTCTGTAAACAGCCGTATACCATCTGAAGACTGTATTTGATGCCTTTCCCTCAAAGGCTCAAAATATCGTCATCTTTACTGACTCAATGTCTGCCCTTCAAGCTTTGGAAGGCAGTGGACATTGTAGAATTGAACTAGCCAAATTAATCCTGGATGCTGATCAGCATATCACTTCCTATGGCATCAGAATAGTTATGCAGTGGATCTCTGGTCACTCAAATACACCAGGTAATGACAGAGCAGACAGATTAGCAAAGAAAGGAACAGGACAAGAACAACCACTCAGAGCAACAATTCTCCAAACGGCCAAATCTGAACAGATGGGCCATGAGAAACACCGGGAGAGAGGTTTACAGACATATGACCAGTCTTGATACTAATGACAAAATTGGTCATCTTACAAGGAGGGATCAGAGCACGATTTTTCGGCTCAGAACACAACACATACCACTCAACGGTCACTTGAACAGAATCCAACCACAATACTCTCCAGAGTGCCAGCTGTGTAACTACCCATACGAAACAATGGACCACCATCTCTTTGAGTGCCCAGCACTCGATGATGTTAGGAAAATGCTCCTTCCTCCGAGGCCAGATAAGTGGAACACCTTGTACGGATAAACAAAACAACTTGTGAAAACATGCAGATATCACTACATGGCATTGGGCCGAAGGGCGAGAGCTCAAGCGCCGCTGGATCATTAACAACAACAACAATATAGTCTATGATAGGAAACTCTTTACAGAGCGATACAACAGGAAGCAATCTGATCATCAGAAGTCCCCCGTCCGACAAGTGTTTCGGCCCTATATACTCCTTTACACTCTAAGGGGGGCGGGCCCACTTGGGTCATGACTCCCAAGCGTCTCAGCCTCCTGTTGTCTTGTATCGAAAAGGAACCCATTTCACTTATGGTAGCAACTTTAATCCACAACTCCGCCAGCCGTGGAGGCAATTGTGAAAGTAACAAAGAAAAGACAAATTATTCTGTTCGCTCCGTAGCACATCACAACTACGGACACACACTGAGTCACCTGCGCGAAGCCGACGAGACTTGACACTGCGCGCTCGCCACTGAAATTCTTCCTGACACCCCTTATAGTATACATCGCCTGTCGCCTCTCAGCCACAGCCCTTTCACTAGTACGCCCAAAAACTCAGCGTATTGGGGACTTAGAAACATTCCTGGTGTTTCCTGTACCGCAGCGTTTATTGTCACGATTTCCATTGCCCATTGCGGTTGTTCCACAGCCAGCCTGATGCCTTTTCGGCAGTTTCACTAAGCCTCTTCAGTGCCCTTGTTCTCGACTGTCCCCTCAGCCCCAACAGTTTCAATAGATCATACACTGATGCAGCCACAAGCCCTCTTGCGCCCACTTCAACAGCCATGACCCTTGCAGTGTACCCATCGTGTCTCAGATCCGCGGCCAGATCAGTATACTTGGCCGCTTTGAACGGATGTTGCTCGTCTAATCTGGATTCAAATGGCACGGTCAGTTCAATCAGTATGACCTGAAGCGTTGCTGAAGAATGAAGCACTATATCCGGCCGTCTCCGCGATTTTCTGATACTCTCTGGATATGCCCCTCGTCCAGGTAGGTCTACCGCCATCTCCCAGTCGTTTGCACAGTCAAGAAGAGATGGTAAACTGCTACCAGGTTTACTCGGTTTGGGGTGTGCTGACTTTCCTGCCCTCAGAAAGTATGTATTTGTGGTGCTCGGCCCGGCCCAGTCTAAATCTGGTTGTAGCTTCCTGTCTTCTCAACTCCTCTCATAATTCGCTCTCTTTCTTCTCTCTCTCTCTCTCTCTCTCTCTCTCTCTCTCTCTCTCTCTCTCTCTCTCTCTCTCTCTCTCTCTCTCTCTCTCTCTCTCTCTTTCTTTCAATTCTGACTGCATTTAAAAAGCCTTTGTAAATAGTGTCACACATGATACTAGCGCTTTATGTTTTTCTATAAATATGCATGTCCTAAAGTAAGACATGTCACGTGAGCAGCATTATGTCGTACTTTCTACAGAACCACGCAGATATGGAATGGAAGTTTGCCCGTTCCAAACTGTGGATGAGTTACTTTGACGAGGGTTCTACACTTCCAGCGCCCTTCAACTTAATCATCAGCCCCAAGTCAATCTACTATCTAGTGATGTGGATCAAGCGAGTCTGGTGCGACTGTATTTGTCGCCAACGCCCGCGCTACGGTCTTCGACATCGGAAGTCCTCAGGAGGAACTATACGGGTATCTGGTGCTTATATTAAAGCCATGTATATCATTGTCGTAACCATCATCAAATACCGATTGTCACATGTTTTTATCTTCAATTGCTTATTTAATTAGGAATCGTTAAGGCTCGCGAGAGTCACGCAGACTTGACATTTGGAATGAGCATGTTAAAGTGATAGGGGGGTGATAACACCTGCATGCAGTTACTGATACATAATATCAACCCACAAGATAGAAGATATACTGATACATATGATCAACCCACAAGATAGAAGATATACTGATACATATGATCAACCCACAAGATAGAAGATATACTGATTTCTCCTGTAGCCCTACTTCCTATATAGGCATATCTGACGCCTGGGGGTGTTTTGTTTGTGTTTTCTTATCGGTAAAAACGCGGCGGTTTCTCCTGCTGTCTAAGTGTGTTAGCATCTTTCAGTTGCAGATAATCGTTCTTAGTTTGAGTAGCTGTTGCTGTTGTTAATTCGTTTTTGACGTTTAATCGCAATCAAAACAGTAGAGTACATTACTTTTTGATGCAAGACAATCTAAACGAATTCAACAATATGTAAACGTTACAAGTGTTATATGGCTGAAAAACAAAATATAAACAGTTGTATCTGAGCTACTGGCTAGATTAATGTTTTTGTTATAAGTGAAAGTAACATAACACAACTGGTGACACATTATAAACAGTTGACTTGTAAACAGTTGTATCTGTGCTACTGGCTAGTTTAATGTTTGTGTTATAATTGAAAGTAACATACCACTACTGGTCAAACAATATCAACAGGTGACCGAAATAAGTACTGACATAGCATAACTGGTGACACTACACAACTACTGACACAGCACAACTGGTGAAACAACATAAATTAGTGACACAGCGCAACTGGTGACACAACATAACTGGTAACATAGCACAACTAGTGACACAACATAAATTAGTGACACAACATACTAGTGACACAACACAACTGGTAACATAGCATAACTAGTGACACAACATAAATTAGTGACACAACATAACTGGTAACACAACTGGTAACATAGCACAACTAGTAAAACAACATAAATTAGTGACACAACATAACTAGTAACACAACATAAATAGTGACACAACATAACTAGTGACACAACATGACTAGTGACACAACACAACTAGTGATACAACTTAACTAGTGACACAACATAACTAGTGACACAACATAACTGGTGACACAACATAACTGGTGACACAGCACATCTAGTGACACAACCTATCTAGTGACACATTATAACTAGTGACACAGCATAAATAGTGACACAATATAACAGGGGCCACAACATAACTGGTGACACAATATAACTAGTGACACAACATAACTGGTGACACAACATACATTAGAGGCACAACACAAATTAGTGACAGAACATATTTAGTTAGACAAATTAAGTGGTGGCACAACATAACTAGTGATACAACATAACTGGTAACACAACATAACTGGTGACACAACGTAACTAGTGACACAACATAAATTAGTGACACAACATAACTGGTGACACAAACAACTGGTGACATAGCACAACTAATTAAACAACATAAATTAGTGGCACAACACAACTAGTGACACAACATAAATAATGACACAACATAACTAGTAACACAACATGATTAGTGACACAACATAACTGGTGACACAACATAACTGGTGACACAACGTAACTAGTGATACAACATAACTTGTGACACAATATAACTAGTGACACAACATAACTGGTGACACAACATAACTACTTACACAACATAACTAGTGCCACAAAATAACTACTGACATAACATAACTGGGGACATAGCACAACTAGTGACATAATATAACTGGTGACATACCATAATTAGTGACACAACATAACTGGTGGCAGAACAAACCTAGGGACGTAACATAAATTAGTGACACAACATAACTACTGACACAACATAACTGGTGATGTGACCTAACTGGTGTCACAACATATATTAGTGATACAACATCTCTTCTGACTAACATAACTACTGACAGAATAACTGATGACACAACACTAATTAGTGACACAACATAACTAATGACGCAACATAACTTGTGACATAGAACAACTAGTGACACAACATAATTAGTGACACAACATAACTGGTGACACAATATAACTAGTGACACAACATAACTGGTGACATAACATAACTGGTGACATAGAACAACTAGGGATACTGTCGTGAAACGAGTGTAACCCACTACTTTGTTAATCACTATGTCGAGATACAGATTTGCTTCAACCAATCAACGAGCAACGTACGAGAAACGTTCACCAGCCTCTGAGACAGAATAAATTAACGGCCATCTTGTTCATGCAAGATGGCGGATGAAAACTGAATAAAATTAGGCTGTACAGCGCTTGAGACTAAACCGGAGGAAACCAATCATTTTGCTCCGCCAGGAACCAACCAAACGCTTTCCTTAAGCATTTACCTACCTATATAATCGGGCGGATTTTATGCATAATCACACATCACCGACGCGACGCCAGAGATACCGACCGACTGAAGAGGAGAAGCTGTCACCTTGATTTATAGCTTATCTGGAGTGCAATGACCTGCAGCTTGCTTTGCTAAGTCGAGTCAAAATCTGGCCGGTTTGAATCTTAGAGGGTAAATATATTTACGATAACCTTTAGGAAAATAGGCTTTCAGCAGGTCTATAATGTTGGTATTTTTTGTGTGTCATTTATACTACCTATCAGGTTACTGATTGTATCTTGGGGAAATTAAGTATAATGATTGTATTTCTTAATAGGACTCATACCTCAATCTATTGTCTCCTATAACTCAATCTATTGTCTCACATGACTTCAGTCTATTATCTCAGATAATACCAACTGCCATATAACCAAAACAGTCCTTGTTAGGACTCAACCTATTGTCTCCTATACTTCAATCTGTTATCTCAGACCAACTGCAATATAACCAAAACAGTCCTTGTTAGGACTCAACCTATTGTCTCCTATACTTCAATCTGTTATCTCAGACCAACTGCAATATAACCAAAACAGTCCTTGTTAGGACTCAACCTACTGTCTCCTATACTTCAATCTGTTATCTCAGACCAACTGCAATATAACCAAAACAGTCCTTGTTAGGACTCAACCTATTGTCTCCTATACTTCAATCTGTTATCTCAGACCAACTGAAATATAACCAAAACAGTCCTTGTTAGGACTCAATCTCTTTTCTCATCTAACTCCAATCTATTGTCTCCTATAACTCCCACCTGATATATCACCAAACAGTCCTCGTCTCATATACTCCTATCATAAGAACATAACGTTATTGTTAGGATATATTATAGCACTTGTCAGAGAGGGCCTGGTATATTATAGGGGGAAGGACATTGTTGTATCACACCTAGGTGTACATATTATTGGATGTATTCATGTATTGAACTTATATTATGGGATATATTCATGTATTGAATGTATTCATATATTGAATTTATGATATTGAATGTATTCATGCATTGAATTTATTTTATTGAATGATATCCATGTATTAGTTTATCAGAAAGGATGTTTTGCAAGTAGACACCTGTCTTGTCTCGATATTGCTAAATCATACTGAGCCATGTTGTCATTCATCCTACATGCAGACACTGAGACACGCTCATATCATATACAATAGAAATAGGTGGGCTTGAGGACAGAAATTAGCCCCTATTTTTCCTTGTTACAGGTTTTATACGTGTCATAAAAACTGAGATCGTGGGTCGTCAATCCAGCTGCCTGGAACTCCGCAGGAGCATAGAGGTTGTCAAGACTCTACATCTTTAGTCCTCCTCAGTCTTGGGTGGGCTAACGAAACGATCAACAGCTGGTGTTTTGTGTCAACCAAACCAAGAAGGACAGCACTTCTAAGAGATGAGTACACATTAGTACCATTTCTGTCGGCATTGTGAGCATAGAAACTGTCAGTGATGAGAAAGTGAAGTAGCATAGCAAGAGACAAAAATAACAGCATAGCTGATAAGTGTTATATCCTTAATTAACAGCACAGCTGATACATGTACTATAATTGAATAACAGCACAGCTGATATAATTTTTTGTTCCTATAATTGGAAAACTTGTTGTAATATTTATTTACATATCTATATAAATATAAATATTTTTAAATCATATGTAAACTTACAAATTCATTACATTCCATTTTTCAACATTCACCCTTCAGCACAAGAGTAGATAGTGTATATATTAAATAAATAATAAGGAAATTGTATTTGAACGACTTGTCAATTTTATCTTTGTTAAGTAAAATGTGTTTCCTTGTTTATTAATATCACAGTTAGTTACACAGCGGAGGTGGCACTTTATGTCGGTCTCCTCTCTACTATTGTTTCGAGATCAGAACATTCACAGCCGTAACTAATTTGTGATACCAGTAGTTCTCTCAGACACTGGGACTTCACCTTTTTCTGCAGAAATTCTATTTTCTGTAATTTTCAGTACTATACTTATCCTACAGCCAAATAAAACCTCTCGCTACACTGGGGGCTCGTTCCTGGGATATTTCTGTATATCTTGAGCCATACTTAGTCTATTCATCTATCTACACTCTATCTTGTGCCACCCATAGATAACATAAGAAACAGATTTTTGAAAAAAAATTCTATAATAGGATTTTTTAAAAAAAATATTTTCTTAGGAGGAGTACCATTTAGTACTCAGTAAATAGTTGATGCTCACAAAGTTGCACGGAAATTTTTTGTTCATTTAAATTAATTAAGTTTAATTACAATAACTTGGTTATAGTAGATATACATACCCTATCTAAGTAACGCCATGGCTGATCTAGTGAAGTTCAGAACTGCGATCATGCAGATGGGTAAGGAATTAAATATGACAGGTGATGCTCTCACTCAGTATGTCACAACAGAAGTGGACAAACATATGGATAGGGAAGAAAGAAAGTTGCAATTAGAGACTGAAGCAAGGAAATTAGAGGCTGATAGAGAAGCCAAAAGACTGGAAGCTTGCAAGAGAGAGAGAGACAAAAGACTGGAAGCTCAGAGAGAAGACAAAAGACTGGAAGCTGAGAGAGAAACCAAAAGATTAGAAATTGAAGCCAAGAAATGGGAGGCTGAAAATGAGGAAAGGAAATTACAAGCAGAGAGAGACCATCAGTTGAGATTAAAAGAGCTTGAAATTCAGGCAAATACTGGCAATAATGGTGGTAGCTCACCTCACTCTGAGAGTAGCTCCAGCCAGAGCACCTCAAGTGGGGCCATGAATTTTCATCTGGACCCATTTGTTGAGAAAGAAGACGCCATTGAGTCGTACCTGGATAGATACGAAAGACTAGCCACTACCTGTGGCTTAGTGAAAGAAAAATGGAGTCTTAAACTATCTCAGGGATTGAGAGGTGTGGCCTACGATGTGTATTTGAAGCTCTCAAGAGATGACCAGGAAGATTATGAAATCCTGAAGCAGGCACTGCTTGTGAGATATGAAAAGAACTCAGAATCATATAGAAAGAAATTCCGAACAGCTAAACTTCTTCCAGGAGAAAACTATCACCAATTCTCGGCTAGATTGGAAACCTATTTGGAAAAATGGAGTAGTTTAGGGAAGTGTCAGGATCTGAAAGAAATGGTAATGATGGAGCAAGTGAAAGAGTCCATGCCTCAAGAAATGAGGAAGTTTATCATGGAACAAGGAGCAGAAAGATTGGAAGATATTGTAACTGTTGCTGAGAGGTATCAAGCAGCTCAGGCAGAATTATTAGGAAATAAGAAGAAGCAGGGTGAAAACTTCAAATCATCACAAAACTATACCAAATATGAACAAAAGGACCATACCACAAGGAACAAACAAAGGTTTGACCAAAAGGACAAAAACCCTCTAAGATCGGATAAGACACCTTACCGGAAGGAAGGAAAGTGGTGTAAAACTTGTCTAATGAGTAACCACAATACTGCGGACTGCAGAAGGAAGAATCCTCCTCATCATGCTGCATGTCTTACAACAGGGAATCAGGGAAGGAAGGAAATGGCAGTAAGTCAGAAAGACTTCCATCATCCCCCTGTCTGTGAGGAAGTGACCGTGAATGGCACTCAAGTACTGTGTTTATATGACACAGGATTGGACTTTGATTCAGTTGTGTGCTCTTCTTTAGTGAGTCCTGACCAGATAACCACAGAAACAGTGGAAATCAGAGGACCGATCAAGGGAGCAAGAACCATGACACTACCCATAGCTCGAATCAACATAAGATCTCGCTATGTGGAAGGAGAAATCAAAGCAGCAGTGATGGACGACCCTATTTACCCTTTGATTTTGGGGTGTAGGTATGTTTTCCTTGGAGAACCTATACAACCCGTAGTTATGGCAACAGTCCAGACCAGGGAAAGCTCCAGGAAAATGGAGGAGAATCCTATCAATACTCATCCAGAAGAGATGAAAAAAGCTCAAGCAGCAGACAGCACATTGAAGCCTTGTTTTGGCAAATTGCCTAAAGCACATAACCCTCCAGAGAAAGGAGACTTGTATATGAAGAATGGCCTACTATACAGAAAAGCTGGAACAGGACCTAAAGGGCATGGACAGCTTGTAGTGCCAAAATCTTACAGGGAGAAGGTTATGACGCTAGGACATGCTATACCCTTCAGTGGACATATGGGAATAGGGGCCACTGGACAAAGGATAGCCTGTCACTACTTTTGGCCAGGAATTACAGAGGACATAAAAAGATATGTAAGATCCTGTCCAGAATGCCAAAGAGTAGCTCCTAAGCATAGGACTGCACCAGCAACACTGGGAGAAATGCCTATTATGGGAACCCCGTTTGAACGTGTTGCAGTGGATATTGTTGGACCCCTCACTAGGACCAAGAAGAGAAATGCATATATCTTACCTTGGTTGATACTTGCTCTATGTGGGGAGAAGCAGTGGCCATGTCAGCTATAGATTCAAAGCATGTGGCAGAGGCACTGTTGACAATATTCACCCGATTAGGTTTCCCGCATCAGATATTGACTGACAATGGGTCTCAGTTTAAGGGAAAGCTAACACAAGAAGTATTCAGGATATTTCAAGCCAGGCACTATCATTGTAGTCCCTACCATGCCCAAGGGAACGGTCAAGTAGAGCGGTTCAATGGTACGCTTATTTCAATCCTTAGAAAGCTGGCGAGTGAAAAACCTGATACTTGGGATACATACTTACCCGCGGCACTATTTGCATATAGGGAAGTACCCCACAATTCAACTGGATTGGCTCCAGCTACATTGTTGTTTGGAAGACCAATCAAAGGTCCACTGGAAGCATTGCTGCGGACATGGACTGATGAAAAAGCAGAGGAAACAGTGACTTCCTCATACCAGTACGTCAACGAGTTGACATCTCGATTGAAAGCAGGTTGGAAACTGGCCAATGATAACTTAAGACAGGCCAGGAGGAAGCATGCTGCGTACTACAACAAAAAAGCAAAGGATAGGGAACTGGAGGTGGGTGAAAAGGTGTTATTACTGTTGCCGAGCAGCAATAATAAATTGCAGATTGGATGGCAGGGACCCTATGTCATACTGGAGAAACTTTCCAGGACCAATTATAAGATTGACAAGAAAGGAAAGGAGAAGGTATATCATGTCAATCTTCTTAAAAAATACTATGACAAGGAATCATCAGAAGTTGCACATATCATGACCCTAGCCATTGCAACAGAAATGCACGGTGAACCCCTTCACTCTATGGAGTATCCACTCACAACTACAGAGGATTATGTTCAAGTAAATATTAGTGAACATTTAACTCCAGAGCAGAAGAAGAGGGTTCAGAAAGTGTTGGAAACCCATGCTGATGTGCTCACAGATAAGCCAGGTCGTACGAATCTGTTAGAGTACGACATGAAGGTTACCGACCCTACCCCAGTATGCATGAGAACATACCCTATACCCTATGCGAAAGCCCAAGCACTAAGGGAGGAAGTTGGTTATCTGTTGAAGGAGAAAATTATCTCGAAGTCAGACTCTCCCTATAGCTCAAGTGTGGTGCTATTGAGAAAACCGAGTGGTGAACACAGGTTATGTATTGACTACCGGAAGCTTAATGCGATCACAGAATCTCAGGTGGACCCATTACCTGACACCAACCAGCTGTTCTCTACACTGAGTAAGGCTAGGTATTTATCAAAGGTAGATCTAAGCAAGGGATACTACCAAATACCAGTGAAACCAGAAGTTAGGAAAATGCTGGCATTTAGTACATCAGACGGACACTACGAGTTTAATGTACTACCCTTTGGGCTGAAAAATGCTCCCAGTATCTTTTCAAGAATGATGAGGAAATTGTTGGAACCTCTACAAAATCCCCATATCACTAACTTTATGGATGACATTCTTGTTGCTACAAACACATTTGAAGAGCATATAGTAGCGCTCTCCATGTTGTTTGACAGACTGAGAGCCACTGGATTGACTGCACGTCCAACCAAGTGCTATATCGGTTGTAAGGAGTTGGAATTCTTAGGTCACACTATTTCTACAGGTCATATGTCTCCTGACCCAAAGAATATAGAGAAGTTAAAGAAGGCACCCAGACCTCAAACGAAGAAAGATGTGAGATCATTCGTGTCATTATGTGGGTTCTATCAGAAGTACATACCCCACTTTAACTCTCTGTGTGCACCGTTAACTAACTTAACGAAGAAAGGACAGCCTGACAAAATCCAATGGAATGCTGATTGTGAAAAAGCTTACACAGAGCTAAAAGCAAAACTTACCAGCAAACCAATCCTTACGCTACCCGATATCACGCAGGAATTTGTATTAAGGACGGACGCTAGCAGTATAGGTATTGGTGCAACTCTCTTGCAGAAATCAAAAGCCCTGCCGGAGGAACTTTTACCAGTCGCCTACGCCAGTAGGAAGCTGAATGCAGCTGAGTTGAACTACTCGACCATAGAGAAAGAATGTTTGGCTCTAATTTGGTCCATCGACAAATTTTCACCTTACCTGTATGGGACACACTTCATTGTCCAAAGCGATCACCAACCTTTAACTTTCTTGGCTGCATCTAAAAAGTTAAATTCGAGATTGTTAAGGTGGAGTCTGCTTCTTGCGCCTTATTCCTTTACCGTGAATTACATTCCGGGAAGAGACAATGTAGGAGCTGATTTTTTAAGTCGACACCCTAGTACTCTGGAAGGACAGACGCAAAAGGATTAACCACAGCAGGGGTTTACACGTCAGCTATGACAAGTCACAGCTAGGAAAGGAGGGGGCTATGTCGTGAAACGAGTGTAACCCACTACTTTGTTAATCACTATGTCGAGATACAGATTTGCTTCAACCAATCAACGAGCAACGTACGAGCAACGTTCACCAGTCTCTGAGACAGAATAAATTAACGGCCATCTTGTTCACGCAAGATGGCGGATGAAAACTGAATAAAATTAGGCTGTACAACGCTTGAGACTAAACCGGAGGAAACCAATCATTTTGCTCCGCCAGGAACCAACCAAACGCTTTCCTTAAGCATTTACCTACCTATATAATCGGGCGGATTTTATGCATAATCACACATCACCGAAGAGGAGAAGCTGTCACCTTGATTTATAGCTTACCTGGAGTGCAATGACCTGCAGCTTGCTTTGCTAAGTCGAGTCAAAATCTGGCCGGTTTGAATCTTAGAGGGTAAATATATTTACGATAACCTTTAGGAAAATAGGCTTTCAGCAGGTCTATAATGTTGGTATTTTTTTGTGTGTCATTTATACTACCTATCAGGTTACTGATTGTATCTTGGGGAAATTAAGTATAATGATTGTATTTCCTAATAGGACTCATACCTCAATCTATTGTCTCCTATAACTCAATCTATTGTCTCACATGACTTCAGTCTATTATCTCAGATAAGACCAACTGCCATATAACCAAAACAGTCCTTGTTAGGACTCAACCTATTGTCTCCTATACTTCAATCTGTTATCTCAGACCAACTGCAATATAACCAAAACAGTCCTTGTTAGGACTCAACCTATTGTCTCCTATACTTCAATCTGTTATCTCAGACCAACTGCAATATAACCAAAACAGTCCTTGTTAGGACTCAACCTATTGTCTCCTATACTTCAATCTGTTATCTCAGACCAACTGAAATATAACCAAAACAGTCCTTGTTAGGACTCAATCTCTTGTCTCATCTAACTCCAATCTATTGTCTCCTATAACTCCCACCTGATATATCACCAAACAGTCCTCGTCTCACATACTCCTATCATAAGAACATAACGTTATTGTTAGGATATATTATAGCACTTGTCAGAGAGGGCCTGGTATATTATAGGGGGAAGGACATTGTTGTATCACACCTAGGTGTACATATTATTGGATGTATTCATGTATTGAACTTATATTATGGGATGTATTCATGTATTGAATTTATATTATTGAATGTATTCATGCATTGAATTTATATTATTGAATGATATCCATGTATTAGTTTATCAGAAAGAATGTTTTACAAGTAGACACCTGTTTTGTCTCGCTATTGCTAAATCATACTGAGCCATGTTGTCATTCATCCTACATGCAGACACAGAGACACGCTCATATCATATACAATAGAAATAGGTGGGCTTGAGGACAGAAATTAGCCCCTATTTTTCCTTGTTACAGGTTTTATACGTGTCATAAAAACTGAGATCGTGGGTCGTCAATCCAGCTGCCTGGAACTCCGCAGGAGCATAGAGGTTGTCAAGACTCTACATCTTTAGTCCCCCTCAGTCTTGGGTGGGCTAACGAAACGATCAACAGCTGGTGTTTTGTGTCAACCAAACCAAGAAGGACAGCACTTCTAAGAGATGAGTACACATTAGTACCATTTCTGTCGGCATTGTGAGCATAGAAACTGTCAGTGATGAGAAAGTGAAGTAGCATAGCAAGAGACAAAAATAACAGCATAGCTGATAAGTGTTATATCCTTAATTAACAGCACAGCTGATACATGTACTATAATTGAATAACAGCACAGCTGATATAATTTTTGTTCCTATAATTGGAAAACTTGTTGTAATATTTATTTACATATCTATATAAATATAAATATTTTTAAATCATATGTAAACTTACAAATTCATTACATTCCATTTTTCAACATTCACCCTTCAGCACAAGAGTAGATAGTGTATATATTAAATAAATAATAAGGAAATTGTATTTGAACGACTTGTCAATTTTATCTTTGTTAAGTAAAATGTGTTTCCTTGTTTATTAATATCACAGTTAGTTACACAGCGGAGGTGGCACTTTATGTCGGTCTCCTCTCTACTATTGTTTCGAGATCAGAACATTCACAGCCGTAACTAATTTGTGATACCAGTAGTTCTCTCAGACACTGGGACTTCACCATTTTCTGCAGAAATTCTATTTTCTGTAATTTTCAGTACTATACTGATCCTACAGCCAAATAAAACCTCTCGCTACAGATACAACAAAACTGGTGATACAACATAACTGGTGACACAGCAGACTAGTGACACAACAGAACTAGTGACACAACATAACTGGTTACACAACATAACTGGTGACACACCATAACTGATGACATAGCACAAATAGTGGCACAACATAACTAGTGACACAGCATAACTAGTGACATAACATAACTGGTGACACAACATAACTAGTGACACAACATAACTAGTGACGCAGCATAACTACTAATGCTGCACAACTACTTACACATTGTCACGACATAGACTTTCGCTAAATTGTATATTGGTCACACTGGAGAGCGACAACACTGGTTCGTCTCTTGTAAAAACTTGCTCGGCCAGTTTTCGATTAGACGGAAGCCGGAAGGGAGCTTTTTGGCGCAAAGGGGAATTCTAGATATGTCTGCCGGCCTAAGCGGTCGTTGTCGGCCTTTGTCAGCAGTTTTGCTGGGAAATTATATGGATGCCAGTTTTGGTCATACTTCTTGCTTTTTCATGTTATCGGGAGTAGTTGGTTTGTTACTAGATAGATATTGTGGATTCTAGTGACTTTCTCCTGGATTATACTTATGATAATATTAGCGCAGTTATGTATTGCGTCGTTTTTTTCAGGAATGAAGGTCGCCTGTGAGCGATGATTATAGTGTAGCCACTGATTGTGTCTTGTTTATGGCATTGTGAGATTATGTTGTGCTACAGTGTTCTGGCAAGCTGTTAGGCATCCTTCATTGCATTGTCATGCGTATTGTTTTGTGTGTGTACAGTTTTCATTAAAGAGGGTCAGTACCTGTTGCCGGTGTTATGGTGAGTTTGTGTCAGCTAGTGTAGTGTGGTCGTACCTCTAGCAGATGAGCCTTGCTATTGTTGGTGGTGATATATTAATATGATGATGATGATAAATCCACGTTACACTAGTAGTTATTCTGACACACATTATATATACTGACATAGCACAACTACTGACACAGCACATCTACTGACACAGTACAGCTACTGACACAACATAAACTGGTAACACAATATAACCTCGTGACACAGCACAACCACTGATACAGCACAAACTGGTGACACAACATAAAGTGGTGACACATCACATCTACTGATACAGTACAACTACTGACACAACACAAACTGGTAACACAATATAACCTCGTGACACAGCACAACTACTGACACAATATAAACTGGTGACACAATATAACCTCGTGACACAGCGCAACTACTAACACAGCACAAACTGGTAACACAACATAAAGTGGTGACATTACATCTATTGATACAGCACAAACTGGTGACACTACATAACTACTGGCACATTATAAGTGCTGACACAACATAACTACTAATAACATAAACTGAAAACAAAGCTCCTGACACAACATAACTCTAGACACAGCATAAACTGGTGACACTATGTAACTGCGGACACAACATAACTGGGTACACAACAAAATTGGAGATACAACATAACTGGGTACACAACATAACTGTAGACACAACATAACTGGGGACACAACATAACTAGGTACACAACATAACTGGGTGCACAACAAAACTGGGTACACAACATTACTGGAAACACATCATAACTGGAGACACAACATTCCTGGGTACACAACATAACTGGAGACACAACATAACTGAGGACACAATATAACTGGGTACACAACATAACTGGGTACACAACATTCGTGGTACACAACATAAATATAGACAACACACAACTGGGTAAATAACATAAATAGAAACACCACATAACTGGATACACAACGTAAATAGAGATACAACATAACTGGTTACACAACATAACTTGGTACATAACATAAATAGAGACACATCATAACTGGGTACATGTTAAGTCCTTTTTACGCGTGGGAGTTAAGTGTGTGAGACTTTCACATGCCAGTCTATTTTGTATAAGACGCGCACGTGAGCGCACCTAAAATAAATCTTCATTTTTTATATATTATTGCGTACTTTTCTGCATTATTGATGAATGCAGATGACGCACTTTGTTGCGCTGATTTGTTGCTATACAAATCGTGCCATTGAGGCTTTATGATATAGTAATCGTCCAAGACGGACGTACTTTTTGCGTTCTTGCCCTAATGTAATGGGAAGACATGCAAGTTAATATATTATAATTCTGAATTATAAGGAAACATATCCTTTGAAGTATCTTCTTCCAGATATATATATTTAGCCAGGATAATGGCTCGTTCTTCGACGTCTCCTGCCTCAAGATACTTATAGCCCTACGTGTCACGGCAGAACTTCCATTGTATCTGCAACGATCAATGGCTAGTGTGTCCCTCTGACACTAGGAGCGGGATTGTAAATTGAAGTAATATAAATTCTATGTGAATCGATGAAGTCTTCGAATCGGTCAAGATGTTGACCATATTATTATAACGACCGGTGTTCTCAACCAGAGGTCATGTCAACATACATGTTTAACTATGTTTGATGCTACTACACAATCGTAACATGAAACGCTCCTACCATGATGTTTATATATTGATGCAACTTCACCTACACATGATGTCACACCGTGATCGTTGTTCCTGTCTGCAAATCATAAATATTGTCAATGTATTACATGGGTCCAGTCTACTTAATCCAGTGTACATTGCAAACCGTTGGTCAAGTTGAAGACCCTTCTTTTCAGTGTCGTTGACCTCATCATCATTGGCCTATCCTTACGGCCCACACTTTGTATTCGCGTTATAAAAATATAAATTGGCCAGAGACTATAAGCCCGATAATACCACAACAATATAACAAAGGTGGTATCAGTACACAACATAAACGATTACACAACATAACTGAGAACACAGCATAACTAGGTAAACAACATAATTGGGGACACAACATAACTGAGAACACAACATAACTGGGTGCACAACGTAACTGAGGACACAACATAACTGAGGACACAATATAACTGGGTACCGTACATAACATAACTGGGTACACAACATAACTGGGTACACAACATTCGTGGTACACAACATAAATATAGACAACACACAACTGGGTAAATAACACAAATAGAGACACCACATAACTGGGTACACAACGTAAATAAAGATACAACATAACTGGTTACACAACATAACGTGGTACGTAACATAAATAGAGACACATCATAACTGGGTTCACAACATAAACGATGACACAACATAACTGAGGACACAACATAACTAGGTACACAACATAACTGAGGACACAACATATCTGAGAACACAATATAACGGTGCACAACGTAACTGAGGACACAACATAACTGAGGACACAACATAACTGAGAACACAATATAACTGGGTGCACAACGTAACTGAGGACACAACATATCTGAGAACACAACATAACAAAGAACAAAACATAACTGGTTACACAACATAACTGGAGACACAACATAACTGGAGACACAACAAAACTACTGACACCACATAACTGGATACACAACATAACTACTGGCACAACTGGAGACACAACATAACTGGAAGCGCGACATAACTCGAGATACAACATAACTACTGACACAAAATAACTGGAGACACAACAGAACTACTGAGTCAATATAACTGGAGACACAACACAACTACTGAAAAAACATAACTAGATAAACAACGTAACTGGAGACACAACGTAACTACTGACACAATACAACTCGAGACACAACACAACTACTGATAAAACACAACTAGACACCACATAACTACTAACACAACACAACTGGAGACACAACACAACTATTGACACAACATAACTTGAGACACAACATAACTACTGACACAATACAACTCGAGAAACAACACAACTACTTACACAACATAACTGAAGATACAACATAATTGGAGATACAACACAACTACTGACACAACATAACTGGAGACAGAACGCAACTACTGACAGAAAATAACTGTAGACACAACACAACTGGAGACACAACACAACAACTGACACAGCATAACTGGATACACAACATAAGTGGGGAATGTGAGGAAACATATATCACACATATATAAATTAATGACATTCTTGAATTGAGACCAAACATCTATACTACTCGTCAAAAGTCAAGGGCCACTTAGAAAAACCTTGGTTGAAACCATAAAACAAATCTGATATAAACGTAATTGGTATAAGTCAAAACGGCATTTATTGTATACCAAATTGACATGTCACGTAAAGAAATGGAAACACACATTCAAACGCAATGAAGCTCCACCTTTTCAAAAGTCACACAATAGATATTGGACAAATAGACATTTCAAAATCGGGTATGACCACTGTCTGCAGCAAGGCATTCAAGACAGCGTAGACGCATCGAGTCCACAAGGGTCCGAAGAGTATCCTGAGGAACAGCTTGCCATTCCTGAAGCAGAAATGCAGTCAGCTGTGCAACATCCATTGGCAGGGGGTGATTTGTTGACAATCTTCGACCAAGGACATCCCAGAGGTGCTCAATCGGAGAAAGGTCAGGTGAATGAGCTGGCCACGCCATCCTGATGATCCCATGTTGCTGAATAAACTCATTCACCACACGAGCTCGATGGGGTTCGAGCGTTATCATCTTGGAGGATGGCATTACCACCTATGGCCTCCAGAGCAGGCTGAACAATTGGTCTCAAGATTTTGTTCTGGTATCTTGGGCCGGTCAAGTTGCCTTGGATGATGTAGAGTGGGGTCTTGCCGTGTCTGTAGAAGCCACCCCAGGCCATGACATAACCCCTACCATAACGATCCACCTCTCACGAATTGTGTCATCAGTAAATCGCTCTCGTAGTCGTCTCCAAACTCGAATCCTGCCATCATTGAATGACACAGTGAAGCGAGATTCATCAGTGAAGAGAACTTGACTCCATTGTTGCCTTGTCCATCGGATGTGCTCGCGACACCAAGCAACACGGGGTCTGCGATGAGCAGGAGTAAGAGGGATACTGACTGCAGGACGTCGAGCAGCCAGTCCAAATTCATGTAAACGTCTGCGAATGGTGCTTTGACTGACATTAACGTTTACAGTTTGTCTCAGCTGACATCTTAGAGTGGAACAAGTCACTGTTCGATGGCGCAGAGCTGACAACAAGAGGTACCGATCATCATGTCTATTGGTGCATCTAGGGCGACCTGGCTGGTGGCGATCCTCCACACTTCCTGTGGCCTGAAATCTCTCCAAAATTCTTTGGATAGTAGAGTGTGACTCTGCAAGCCGTCTAGGAACCTCACGGACAGATAAACCACTTTCAACCCACGCTGTAGCCCTCATTCTTTGTAAGGTGTCAAGACTTCTTCTCGGTGGCATGGTTTTTGCAAGTGATGAAACTACCCTAAGTCTGCTGATTGTAAAACAAATTAAGAGTGAACTCTGTTCACGAAAAGTCGCCATTGCACGTGGAATGTCAGTCAGCACGATTACTTCACCTGTTTGGTTTTACGGAAGTTTGGAAAAACAGATAAAAAATGTGAATTTATGGTCAGCAAACCAAATTGCACGTGATCACCATGGTTTTCGGTGAGTTGTTTTTATGCTTAACGTGCATAGAGGACTGTCAGAGGAAGATATTGCACCCATTTTTACTAAAAACTTCCTTCATTTAATCTTTCTATGCGCTTATATAAAAGTGTATTGAAAATAATAGGGTGGCCCTTGACTTTTGACGAGTAGTATATTGACATCCGTGTATGTTTGTGGAAATGAGAAGGGGGAGGAGAAGTTTTTAAAAAGCATATTTGCTGCTTGAACATTGTCGTGTCTTGTCTTCTTTGATCTGCCCTAGTGGTTAAATAATGGCCCGACAGGTATAGTAAAACATAAGAGATTTCCAAACTTAGCAGCCTTCGCTCAAGATTACTCTTGTCAGTGATGTAAATAGGAGGATGATGTTCCTATGTCTGGGAATCTCACATGGTTTTTTTTAGAATGGCAAGTACAACAATTGCGTTTACTAAGTTTGTTGTAAATTTTGTATCCCCCACCCACTTCAATGAGATAGATATTTTTGTCTTGTATTTATTGAGCCCCTAGTCGAAGGTAAGTCAGCAAAGTATTATTAATATATTAACTCTGTATTTCATTAAAAAAATGAGTCATACGGTTGCAACCATCACTTTCAATCAACCGAGTTATCAACTCCAACTCCATGAATATATATATATATATATATATTGTTGAAAGCACATCATGAGGTAAAACAATCTTGGAAAAGCTAGCTTTTGCGTGATTGTTGCGCACCATGTTGAGCCTCACCATAATACACAAGTTAGAATTCGTTAACGAGGATGAAGAAGTGTATCGAAGGATGACGTGGAATGGAAAAACGGGAGTCTGCTTGTGTCCTTGGGCCTAGGAAGATGTTTTATTTCATGTGTAGCATGGCCACTTATCAATTTGTAAAATTGTAAGTGTATAACGGCCAAGGTGTTCCAACATGTGTGTTTCAAGTGAATATTTCAGTGCATGAAGACTACAGGTTGGTAACCTCGAATTTAGTTAGAGATTATTATTCAGCAGACGACGATATAAATTTGCCTTGGAGCACGGGACTGTATTTATGAAATTGATTAGCGGTGTCTTATGGTGAAGTCTAGCGGTGTCTTATGGTGAAGCCTAGCGGTGTCTTATGGTGAAGTCTAGCGGTGTCTTATGGTGAAGTCTAGCGGTGTCTTATGGTGAAGTCTAGCGGTGTCTTATGGTGAAGTCTAGCGGTGTCTTATGGTGAAGTCTAGCGGTGTCTTATGGTGAAGTCTAGCGGTGTCTTATGGTGAAGTCTAGCGGTGTCTTATGGTGAAGTCTAGCGGTGTCTTATGGTGAAGTCTAGCGGTGTCTTATGGCGAAGTCTAGCGGTGTCTTATGGCGAAGTCTAGCGGTGTCTTATGGTGAAGTCTAGCTGTGTCTTATGGCGAAGTCTAGCGGTGTCTTATGGTGAAGTCTAGCGGTGTCTTATGGTGAAGTCTAGCGGTGTCTTATGACGAAGTCTAGCGGTGTCTTATGGTGAAGTCTAGCGGTGTCTTATGGCGAAGTCTAGCGGTGTCTTATGGTGAAGTCTAGCGGTGTCTTATGGTGAAGTCTAGCGGTGTCTTATGGTGAAGTCTAGCGGTGTCTTATGGCGAAGTCCATGACTCAAGATATATATCAATAAAATGGATTAAATAGAAAGAAAAATTACGAATATTTGTTGCATATAAATGAATCTATCGCAATATACGATGAGAATAATCTGATGTGCATATCAGCACTATATGTAGAGTTCGGCAGACGTTAAGAATTGATAACATGAATTACCAATAGATGTAATCTATTGACATGTATGGAGCAAAATGATTATGTGACATCAATCAATCAATACCCGTTAGCTCCCCGAGGAGCAAAAGCCTTAAACAAACACATGTGTCATAAAATTAACAGTGATACAACGTAAAAATATCTCCAAAGGATAAAATGTAGGGATAAAAAGAATGCGTAAGTTACTAGAAGGCATGATCGCCCACGCCGCGGGTCATCACCCGCCATGGAAATTAAATTGCTGAAACGGTTACCATTTGAACGGGATGAGAACGGCGGATCAAAAGGAAAAAAAATATGACTGAAAAATTGCGTGAGACTAGCAAGGCTAAGGAGACGCAATTGGGAGGATGGGGGGGGGGGGGGGGGGGGGGGAGGGGGGGCGAAAAATTCACGTCCCCAAATTGACACGAGGTACGGAAAGGGACGCTTATGCGATACCAAGCCTTTTATTTGAATTCAGCGGCAAAAGCATTACAACGCAGATGCTTGAAATATTACAAAATTAAAAAAGTAACTTTTTCTTAATACTAATGTTAGGAATATAAAAATTAGCTGGCCGGATGGCCCATTTTGAGCAGTGAAATAATATGCTTTTATTTATACAGACGGATAGATAATAATGAAGACATTGACAAAAGACTGTGTTGTTCACATCAGCGAAAGACTGCATTGAATCAAACATGTCACTAATTTGCACAAAAACCGCGACCTTGAGACTCAAGTGTCCAAATCTAGTTAGAATGAAAGAGAGGGACATTGGTGGGAGCTGTGGCTAAAAATAACTTTAAAGACAAAATTTGTAGAGGGGACGGATAGGTTGGTTCAAAAACCAAGTACGTTTTTTTGTGAAAACGCAAGTAGAGACGGACGGACTAACAGATAAAAATCCATACTTGACTGAAGCATGACTGAAATGACTTTAGTGTAGGAAATTTGAATTTGAAAAAACACAAGGCATTGATTGGCCACAGACAATCATATTATCAGCGCTCAGACGCGCTTTTTTTTGCCATTCCTCAATAGTTGTCCAGTGATAGACACAGTAAATTTTAAGTGTGGTGATTTCCACTGAAGTAAATAGAAATAAGTTCAGGGACGCCATACTATAGCCAGCAGCTCAGCTGAGTTTTGCTAGCATTTCTGTGTTCTTTATTCATAATCTGGTAAGATTGAAATTATTTCTTTGTATATTTTAAATATTGTTTAATGTTTCGAGTGATTTGATACTGCCATATCGAAATCTAGCCTTACAACAAGTAAGGATTTGCTCTAGACCCCCCGCCCTAGTTCAGGGTCTAGGGACAAACAATATATATAAACTCCAGCAAGGATTAGGAAGGACAGATCAAGTGTTGAGATCAGTGGAACATATCACCTATCCTATCCTATGGCAGGAAGCTAATAAACATATTTCGGAATATGTAGTCTGGGAGAACTTATCCTATGTGAAACCAACTTGGTAAGATGTGTTGTATGGTCAGAGAGATCTGACCCTGTCTAAGTGGTGTTATTGTAAATTGTTACGTGTAGAAGTGGCTCCTTAGGTAAGGTTCTGAACCTAAACCATTACTTTATTTCAGAGCTGTGAGTTTTTTATGTTGACACCAAAAGGTGGTGTCAAATGCTGGGTAAATAATTGACAGTGAGGACCCGTGCAGTGTCGCATCTCGGCAGAACAGCCTTGTATTGCCCCCAAGCACGGAGAGGTGGGGCCACCCGATATTGCCCCCAAGCACGGAGAGGTGGGGCCACCAGATTCCAGCACCAGAACTACTCTTTCGAAGTTACGTAAGCAGGCTGGTCTGCTGGATTTACACCAACTTCATAGACATAGCACCCAAAGTGAATTACTACTAAAACATCCCATTTCCTTCCATCATTAATGGACAATGTTTGGTAGGCATAGACAGGGAGGGATGAAGCCACCCCAACAGCACATCTATTCATCGTTCTCCCAGGGAAAATAAAATTATGAACTGTAGAAATATTAACTAATCGTGAAAATTGTATACGTACACACCTTTTATTTATCATGCCATTTATTCATGCCATTCACTCATAAATTCCAAAATCTTTCATATGTTCTGGCCAAAATAAAACCTTGGTTCAGAACAAATAAATTTAAAAAAGATTTACTTTCTAAAATTTCACCAGCTGAATTTAGTTCATTGTGTTCTAAATTTTATTGATAATATTATATTATTTAATGTCTGTGTGTGTGTGTTTGTATATGTCAATACAACACATTACATTCAGTACCCTAGATTTTAACGTAGCCACATTCATTAGAAAAAAAGATAGGTGTGAGGTCGTAGTGGTAGCAAGAAAGGCCTTCTGAAAATTCACAGCTACATTTTATCTCAGGAGCCTTCACAGCTGACCTCATACATCACACTTAGTAATATCACCATCATACAATACCATCAAAACCACTACATATATTGGGGTCTTGTCCAGGGATAATTAGCATAAACAGTAATATAAGGATCTCCTGGTGGGAGAAATAAAATTAGGGGAACAAAATTGTAAAATTCCCTTAAAATTAAAAGTGTCCCTTTAAATTAAAAGGGCAATTAGAAGTTGGTGAATCTTCACAGCCAGTAATAATTAATTAATTAACTGGTTAATTATAATTAGTTAGACTATAGTAATTAGAAGTACTTTAGTGGTTAGAGATTTATCTTGTATATTATTATATTGTCTAAAAAGTATGGCGGAGCTGGCAAAATTTAGATCAGCTGCTGTGCTGACCGCAAAGGAGATGGGAATGGATGGTCAGATTTTAATTCAATACGTAACGGCTGAATGTGATAAATATATTGAAAGGGAAGATAGAAAGGTAGCTGAAGAGAAGAGGTTACAAATTGAGGCGGATAGAGAAATTAAGAGGCTGCAGATTGAGGCAGAAGACAAACGACAGCAAAGGGAGGCAGAAGAAAAAAGATTGACTGCCGAAAGGGAGGCAGAAGATAGAAGGTTGCAAAGGGAGCACGAATTACGACTAAGGGAGCTGGAATTACAAGGCCAGGCTCCTGAAAATGGTGCCAGTCCTTTTGCCTCAGATGCTACGCCCAGTCTGGGAGCCTCAAACTCAGCTATGGGGTTTCATTTAGACCATTTTGTTGAAAAAGACGATGACATAGAGGGGTACCTAGGACGTTTTGAGTTATTAGCTACTACATATGGGTTAGAGAGAGAGAGAGGTGGAGTTTAAAGCTATCACAGGGACTGAGAGGTACTTCTTATGAAGTCTTCGCAAAAATGAACAGAGAAGACCAAGACAATTATGACATGTTAAAGCAGGCTTTGTTATTGAGGTACGAAAAAAATGGGGAATTTTATCGTAAGAAATTTAGAAATGCCAAACTGTTGTCTGGGGAGACATACCACCGATTCTCTGCCAGGCTGGAAACCTATTTGGAGAAATGGACTGCTCTGGGGAAGACCCAAGATCTTAAAGAAATGATCATGATTGAGCAATTGAGAGAGTCCATGGCTCCAGACATGAGAAAATTCCTCATGGAACAAGGTGCAGATAAATTGGGAGAGGTTTTAAATGTCGCTGAGAGGTATCAGGCAGCCCAGGCAGAGGTAAGTGGTGCTAAAAAGAAGCACATAGACAATTTTAAAGCTCCACAGCAATTTAATAAATTTGATAATAGAGAGCAGGGAAATAAAGGTAGGACAAACTTTGAGCGGCCAAGAAATGACTATCGCGACAGAAACTCACAGTTCAATGACCAAAAGTTCAATGAAAGAAAACCGTTGAACCAAGGAAAAAGATGGTGTAAATGGTGCAAGAAAGATAACCATAACACCGAATTTTGTAGAAGGAAACCTTCAAACATTGCTGCAATGAAGTCGGGGACGCAAAGATTAAAGGTTAATCCTAATGGACAACAGGAACCTTATCACCCCCCAGTTTGTGAGGATGTTATTTGTAATGGAGTCACCATAAGGTGCCTTTATGATACAGGTTTGGATTATGATTCAGTTGTGAAGTCTAGCCTAGTGGACCCAAGTCAGTATACCACAGAAACAGTGGAAATACAAGAGGCGACTAAGGACATACCACTCATGACACTTCCCATCGCAAGGATAACGGTGAAAACTCGCTATGTGGAAGGAGAAATCAGAGCAGCAGTGATAGATGAACCAATCTACCCTCTGATATTGGGGTGTAGATACGTCTTCTTGGGGAATCCCGAGAGGCCTGTGATCATGGCGACAGTGCAGACCAGGTCACAGAAGAAGGAGGAAGAAGGTGAACCTATAAATGCTCATCCAGAGGAGATGAGAAAGGCGCAGGCTGAGGATAGGACACTCAAGCCATGTTTTAAAAAATTGCCCAAATGCCACACACCTCCGAGCAAGGGAGAGTACTTTGTGAAGAACAGATTATTATACAGGAAGACAGGAACTAGATCCACTGGTCACGGACAGTTAGTTCTTCCCAAGATATATAGGGCAAACTTAATAAGGAGCTTACATGTTGGAAAAGATGGTGACCATGAGAAAGTCGGTACCATCTGCCAAAAGATTGCTCGAAAATACTATTGGCCCGACGTAAATGTCGATGTTGAAAACTTTGTAGAAGCATGTGGCGTATTTCATGAGGGAACACCCACAAAGGGAAAATATGTGCAGGACCTAGAAACGCCACGGGGCAACTTTATGCCTGAAAGGAAAACTAATTATACTCGGGTAGACAAAGTGGAATGGGAGCCCCCTTTTCACACCCAGTCTTCACTTGAATGGATTAACATGGCCAATATGCGACGAGTACAAAGAGTAAATTTTACCCAGGATAAGATGACAATCCCTCGGTCAGACTTATATAAACTGGAAGAACAGAAAAGAGAGCGAAGATCTCTCATAAGCAATCTCAAGTGGGGAGACAAACCCCAGAAAAAAATTGGTAGTGGTCGATTTGTGAGTGATGATTCTAGGAAGAAAAGTCCTCATTATAAAGCTTCTAATGGACTGGACCCGATGGGTTCCATGAAAAATAAGTATGATAAATTAAAGATCCAGATGTAACTTTATTAAGGACCTGGACAGATGAGAAGGCGGAAGAGACTGTTACCTCATCTTATCAATACGTGAACGAACTGACCACTCGTTTGAAAGCTGGATGGAAACTGGCAAATGATAATTTGAAACAAGCCAGGAAGAAACATGCAGCATATTTTAATAGGAAGGCAAAGGACAGAGAACTAGCTGTGGGAGAGAAGGTGCTGCTTCTACTACCCGGTAGCCAGAATAAATTACAAATTGGATGGCAAGGTCCATATACGGTTCTAGAGAAGGTGTCTAGAACAAACTATAAAATTGACAAAAAGGGGAAGGAGAAAGTTTATCACGTAAAGCTGTTAAAGAAGTATCTGGACAGACCACTCCAGGAAAGCACCCCCTTACTGACCTTAGCTATCGCAACTCAAATGCAAAAGGAACCACTCACCTCACATGAATACCCATTACATCCTTGTGAAACAGCAGCACAGGTAAAAGTCAGTAAGCACCTGACTAAAAACCAGAGGGAGAGAGTTCAACAGGTTTTGGAGGAACATACAGATGTATTAACAGATAAACCAGGCCATACAAATTTGCTACAGTATGACATGAAACTGGTAGACTCAAACCCAATCTGTATGAGAGCCTATTCTATTCCGTTCGCGAAGGAGAAGGCATTGAAGGAAGAAATAGATTATTTGTTGAAGGAGGGGATTATTTCGCACAGTGAATCATCTTTTAGTTCTAGTGTCGTCTTGTTGAGAAAACCGTCTGGGGAACACAGACTGTGCATAGATTACAGGAAACTGAATGCTGTCACAGAAGGACAAGTGGATCCATTACCAGACACAAAACAGTTATTTTGCCAGACTGAACAAGGCAAAATACTTTTCAAAGGTGGATCTTAGTAAAGGCTATTACCAGATCCCAGTGAAGCCTGAAGTGAGACCTTATTTGGCTTTTAGCACTTCGGATGGACATTATGAATTCAATATGCTACCATTCGGACTGAAAAATGCTCCGAGTGTATTTTCAAGGATGATGCGCAAATTGTTGGATCCCCTGAATAACCCATGTATCACGAATTTCATGGATGATATTCTCGTCGCCACAGAGACATTTGAAGAACACATTGAAGCTCTAGAAATGTTATTTAATAGGCTTAGGGAGGCGAACTTAACTGCTAGGCCAACAAAATGTTGTATTGGATGCAAAGAGTTGGAATTCTTGGGACACACTGTATATCAGGGTAACATGACCCCTGACCCCAAGAACTTGGAAAAACTACAGAGAGCACCTAGACCACAAACAAAAAAGGACGTGCGATCATTCGTGTCGTTATGCGGATTTTATCAAAAATATATCAAAGATTTTAACTCTATTTGTGCTCCTCTGACTGATCTGACTCGCAAGGGACTTCCAGATAAAATTATTTGGACTGCGCAAAGTGAATTAGCGTTCCAAGACTTAAAGGAAAAACTCACTAGCAAGCCTATTCTCAAACTGCCTGATTTGACACAGGACTTTGTCTTAAGAACCGATGCAAGTAATGTAGGACTCGGAGGGGCTTTGTTGCAAAGATCATCTTCCCCTGATGGGGAACTGAAACCAGTCGCTTATGCAAGCCGCAAATTGAATAAGGCGGAACAAGGATACTCCACAAGCGAAAAAGAATGTTTAGCGTTAATCTGGGCAATAAAGAAGTTTCAAATCTATCTGTATGGTAGGACTTTTGTGGTCGAGACGGATCATCAGCCTCTCGTATTCTTATCTCAGGCTAAGCATGAAAACGCAAGATTGCTGAGGTGGTCTTTATTGCTTCAACCTTATCAGTTTAGTATCCAATATATCCCAGGCAAATTGAATGTCGGTGCAGATTTCCTCAGTCGGCACCCCTGTGATCAAAATTAGAGTAATGGCAGACGTGAGGAGAGATTTTATCTATGTGTATCACTGGTTTTAGAACTTGCCGTAGGCATGTTTTCAAGTGGGGAGATGTGTCATAAAATTAACAGTGATACAACGTAAAAATATCTCCAAAGGATAAAATGTAGGGATAAAAAGAATGCGTAAGTTACTAGAAGGCATGATCGCCCACGCCGCGGGTCATCACCCGCCATGGAAATTAAATTGCTGAAACGGTTACCATTTGAACGGGATGAGAACGGCGGATCAAAAGGAAAAAAAATGTGACTGAAAAATTGCGTGAGACTAGCAAGGCTAAGGAGACGCAATTGGGGGGGGGGGGGGGGGGAAAAATTCACGTCCCCAAATTGACACGAGGTACGGAAAGGGACGCTTATGCGATACCAAGCCTTTTATTTGAATTCAGCGGCAAAAGCATTACAACGCAGATGCTTGAAATATTACAAAATTAAAAAAGTAACTTTTTCTTAATACTAATGTTAGGAATATAAAAATTAGCTGGCCGGATGGCCCATTTTGAGCAGTGAAATAATATGCTTTTATTTATACAGACGGATAGATAATAATGAAGACATTGACAAAAGACTGTGTTGTTCACATCAGCGAAAGACTGCATTGAATCAAACATGTCACTAATTTGCACAAAAACCGCGACCTTGAGACTCAAGTGTCCAAATCTAGTTAGAATGAAAGAGAGGGACATTGGTGGGAGCTGTGGCTAAAAATAACTTTAAAGACAAAATTTGTAGAGGGGACGGATAGGTTGGTTCAAAAACCAAGTACGTTTTTTGTGAAAACGCAAGTAGAGACGGACGGACTAACAGATAAAAATCCATACTTGACTGAAGCATGACTGAAATGACTTTAGTGTAGGAAATTTGAATTTGAAAAAAACACAAGGCATTGATTGGCCACAGACAATCATATTATCAGCGCTCAGACGCGCTTTTTTTTTGCCATTCCTCAATAGTTGTCCAGTGATAGACACAGTAAATTTTAAGTGTGGTGATTTCCAATGAAGTAAATAGAAATAAGTTCAGGGACGCCATACTATAGCCAGCAGCTCAGCTGAGTTTTGCTAGCATTTCTGTGTTCTTTATTCATAATCTGGTAAGATTGAAATTATTTCTTTGTATATTTTAAATATTGTTTAATGTTTCGAGTGATTTGATACTGCCATATCGAAATCTAGCCTTACAACAAGTAAGGATTTGCTCTAGACCCCCCGCCCTAGTTCAGGGTCTAGGGACAAACAATATATATAAACTCCAGCAAGGATTAGGAAGGACAGATCAAGTGTTGAGATCAGTGGAACATATCACCTATCCTATCCTATGGCAAGAAGCTAATAAACATATTTCGGAATATGTAGTCTGGGAGAACTTATCCTATGTGAAACCAACTTGGTAAGATGTGTTGTATGGTCAGAGAGATCTGACCCTGTCTAAGTGGTGTTATTGTAAATTGTTACGTGTAGAAGTGGCTCCTTAGGTAAGGTTCTGAACCTAAACCAATACTTTATTTCAGAGCTGTGAGTTTTTTATGTTGACACCAAAAGGTGGTGTCAAATGCTGGGTAAATAATTGACAGTGAGGACCCGTGCAGTGTCGCATCTCGGCAGAACAGCCTTGTATTGCTCCCAAGCACGGAGAGGTGGGGCCACCCGATATTGCCCCCAAGCACGGAGAGGTGGGGCCACCAGATTCCAGCACCAGAACTACTCTTTCGAAGTTACGTAAGCAGGCTGGTCTGCTGGATTTACACCAACTTCATAGACATAGCACCCAAAGTGAATTACTACTAAAACATCCCATTTCCTTCCATCATTAATGGACAATGTTTGGTAGGCATAGACAGGGAGGGATGAAGCCACCCCAACAGCACATCTATTCATCGTTCTCTCAGGGAAAATAAAATTATGAACTGTAGAAATATTAACTAATCGTGAAAATTGTATACGTACACACCTTTTATTTATCATGCCATTTATTCATGCCATTCACTCATAAATTCCAAAATCTTTCATATGTTCTGGCCAAAATAAAACCTTGGTTCAGAACAAATAAATTTAAAAAAGATTTACTTTCTAAAATTTCACCAGCTGAATTTAGTTCATTGTGTTCTAAATTTTATTGATAATATTATATTATTTAATATCTGTGTGTGTGTGTTTGTATATGTCAATACAACACAGTACATTCAGTACCCTAGATTTTAACGTAGCCACATTCATTAGAAAAAAAGATAGGTGTGAGGTCGTAGTGGTAGCAAGAAAGGCCTTCTGAAAATTCACAGCTACATTTTATCTCAGGAGCCTTCACAGCTGACCTCATACATCACACTTAGTAATATCACCATCATACAATACCATCAAAACCACTACAACATGCCAAGTCTTCCTGTCCTGTGCCATCCGCTCAAGTTCTTTCCATGTTTTCCTCATCATTTTCACCTCTGTTTCCAGTTCTCTTCTCCATGTGTTTTTGTTTTTGGTCTACTTCTGCCTCTCTTGACCTGGGGGTTCCAGAACAAGGACTGCCTTGTAATGCTATCAACAGGTCTCCTCAATGTGTGTCCTATCCATCTCCAGCGTCTTCTTCTCAACGCTTGTTTCACTGGCACTTGTCTGGTTCTTGTCATCAATTTCAAATTTTTGACTTTGTCATACATTTCAGTCCTTCTATTCTACGCAAGCACCCGTTTATAAAAGTCTGTAGCTTTTTGGTTGTGGTTTTTGTTGCTCTCCATGTCTCAGAGCCATACAATAGGACTGACTCGACATTTGAGTTGAAGATTCTTATTTTCGTGTTGGACTTGATTTCTCTTGTTCTCCATATGTTTCCCAATCCATTGAAAGCTCTTCTTGCTTTTTGTATTCTTATTTTGATATCACTGTCTGTCCCTCCAACTTTGTCTATATTACTACCAAGATATGTGTACGATTCTACATCTTTTAGTGGTGTTTCTTCAAGTTCAACCTTGTTATCATTCCTGCATTTATTCTCATAATCTTTGTCTTTTCCCTGTGTATCTTCAGGCCCACTTGTTGTGACCTCTCATCGAGAAGTTTCAATTTCTCTGGCATCTGATTATGGTTATGGGACAGAAGAGCCAAGTCATCTGCGAAATCCAGATCATCAAGCTGTTTAGTCAGATTCCACTGTTCCATTTTTGTTGTGTGATGTCGATGTTTTCATAACCCAATCTATTGCTAGTAAGACAAAAAAATGGAGACAAAAGGCAAACCTGTCTCACTCCCGTTCTAATCCTAAACGGTTCTGTAAGTTGTCCTTCATGAAGAACTCTGCATGTCATGTCTTCATAGGTCCTTCTTATTAAGCTAATGATCTTCATGGGAACTCCATTTTGCCTCGTCAATTTCCAAAGTGATTCTCTGTCTACACTGTCAAATGCCTTTTCATAGTCCACGAATCCGATGTATAGCAGTGAATTCCATTTCAACTATTATTCTCAATGTGGCTACCTGGTCTGTACAGGATCTGTTTTGTCGAAAATCTGCTTGTTCATCTCTCAGTTGCTTTTCTATGGACTATTTTAATCTCTCAAGGATGATTCTGTTTAATACTTTTCCTGGCACTGATAATAACATTATTCCTCTATAATTGGTGCACTAATCTTTTGGCCGAATACCATCACCAACCAAGATCTGCTTACTCGGAGCAAGCAAGAGGACATGCACACCATCATAGCTGGCAGACGCTGGAGCTGGGTTGGCCACGTCCTCAGAAGAGACCCCGATGCCATCACAAGAACAGCTATGCTATGGACCCCTGAAGGAAAACGAAAGAGAGGCCGACCAAAAACAACTTGGCGGAAGACTGTGGAGGCTGAGATGCAAAGAATGAACCAGAGTTGATGCACTGTACGAAGGATGGCCACCGACCGAGCAAAGTGGAATCAATTTGTTGTTACAAGACGCCACCAGGCGTGATTGCCACTGACTGCTTTGACGGTCGGCGGCTAAGAATCGAAGAAGAAGAATTGGTGCATTCTTGTAAATTTCCCTTCTTAGGCAACTTGGCCAGATAACCTTCCTTCCATTCTGCTGGTATTTCCTCTCTGAAATCAGTATAAAAGACGAGAGACAGGAAGGGCAGAATATCAGACGGGCCTGCGTGCCCAATTCTCAACCCATTGAAAATAAAGTTCGTTCGTTGTCTCTCCCAGACTTTGCCAAGTAGTTTGTATAATATCTCTGTAGAGGAATCAATATCTGTTTTAATGGCCTCTACTGCAATTCCATCTGGACCAGCTGCTTTTCCATCTTTCAGAAGCTGTATGGCTTTCTTTATTTCTTCTCTACTTGGTCGTTCACAGCTGATTTGTAGCTCCTCTTCCGCTGGCTGGATGTCTGGGGGATTAGTTGGAGATGGTCTATTGAGAAGTTCCTCAAAATGTTCTGTCCATCTCTTCATTTGTTCTTGTATATTACTAAGCAATTTTCCATTCTTATCTTTTATGAGGTCATTTGCTTGCTTATATTTCCCTGTTAGCTTCTTTGTGTTGTTATACAGGTCCCTCATATTTCCTTTAGCTGCAGCTTCCTCTGCTTCCCTTGCCAACTCTTCAATATACTTCCTCTTGTCTCTTTTGATGTTTCTTCTTACTTCTTTGTTTGCTTCTATGTACACTTCATGCGCCTTGGCTTTGGAGCTTCTGGTTTTGCTTCAGTTTAAATCTGCTTTCTTGTTTTTCCTGTCTTCTGCCTTGCTAATGGTTTCTGTTGTTGTCCATGCTTTGTGCTGATGTTCTCTTTTTCTCAGTACTTCTTCACATGTCTCGTTCTATATATTTTTTACTTGTTGCCAGTGGTCTTCCGTATCTGCTGCATCTTCCAGCTGTTGGAGTACTTGGTATTTGTTTGATACCGTGATTGCAAATTTTTCTCTTATTTCCTGTTCTGTGGAAAATAAAGAAAGTCGTTAGAAATCAGAAGTCTTCAACAACTATTTGAGTAAAACTTTGACGGTTCCAGTTTATTACTACAGTTAATTGAGCATTGACATTTTAATATGAATACAAGTAATCAAACGAGCATCAATATAATCTAAAGATCTAATATGGCCAGTTATACATAATACATTCGGCCAAACAGAAAGTGGAATATTGAATGCTATGTACAGAACTTATAATCAACAAGAAAAAAAAAACAGAACGTTTTAATGAACTCTAGTCATTGCTCGGCACCGCATCTTTTCTGCTCGTATATACGAGTATATACACACACATATATATACATACAAACATACATATACAGGATATTTATTTATGAAATATAATTAAAACAAAGTTAATTGGAAATTGGTAACTTTAGAAACAATCTATTAATTGGAATATGATCTTTTAAAAAAAGTGTCATTTTCTTAATGGGAAAATTTGGTGGAATAATGTTTGGGAGTCAAATTTCAGTGTCGATTAGGTCAGCTGTCTAATAGCAGCGAAGAGCTGTCCCTGTAGTCTCGGCTAGTTGATGCTGGTTCATAGGGAATTATTGATTGTTCCTTTTGATTTCAGGAGTAGAATAGATTTTGGGAGCACGTTCGTTGCGTTGCACAGGTAACTTTCACAAATGACGCCGCTTCGAAAATCCTCTAGACCGTCTTTTATAGGTGGTGTCCAGAGCTGTGTACTAGTAACTAGTACAAGGAACTGAGAGAAATATAAAATCGAATCTCCCTTGAATCTTTTGTCTTCTGATGTATGCATCAGGCGACCTCCGCTTTTCTCCATAAGCATAACATTTCAGAGCCTCGTGTCAGATGAAAGTGGGTTTGGAGAGCGGAAGGATGCAAATGAATCATAATTATATATATATATATATATATATATATATATATATATATATATATATAATATTTTTACAAAATATTATATATATATATATATATATATATATATATATATATATATATATATATATATATATATATATATATACTCGTACATCAATCTGAAATATACCTTGTACATTATGTCACCATCATCATCATCTTTCTCCTCCCTGTGGAGCATGTGGCTACCTCTGCTATTGGTTCCTTGTGAGGATACCAGCACGAAGCAGTCATCAGCTCTTGCAGTTGTAGTTTATATGGCACATTTATTTACATATTGAGGCAGCCAACCCCGTACACAATTTTACTTTAATAAGCATTACATACATGTAGAAGGTACATATACATTCAGAAAATATACATTTTGAGACATACCCCTTAAATCGGATGCAGACGTTTTGTACAGAATGACCTATAGCACTTCACTGCCTGTTAAGGTGGAGTCTTCTCATTTGAGTTGATGGTAATTGTAGGTTTACAACTCCTAACTTTAGCGCATGAAGGAGATTTCCACGGTCTTGAGGCTTTAAGTATTATAAAAGAAGTTGTATACTGTTTTTTTTACAACTTACTTCTAATAACTTTGACACGTCTTATAAAGGAATCCTTGTGCTGTATCATCATGATGTCTTGTCTCTTCGATGAAAATTGGAAAATCATTCACAAGTTTAAATCGCTTATTGACTTATAGTGAAAATTCCGCCTACATGAAATTTTACTTTTGCTAGTTAATTTTCTTTATGAAATCAATCACAGGTTAGACTAATTTATTTTTCAATTTAAAGCCAATTACCGTTTATGACGTCTTATTTTAGTAATATTTCACCTACCCGTCATCATAATTATTGGCATGGCGATAGAAGGTAATGTAACTAATTCTTACCCTAGCAGGAAATAATTATGTCAGAGCTCTTGTTCTAATACTACAGTCTTGTAGTAATCAAGACACACTTGGGAGTCGTAATTTTTCTGCAAGTCATGCCCACAAAATTAAAAATTATTTATGTTTTAAATTACCATCTTAAACTAATCCGACAACACTCATCCGCCACTTCTTTTCACGTGAGCGGAAGCATTACGTAATACGAATGTCTTGGTCAGAAAGTTTAACTGCTGATAATAATTCTCCTAGACTTACGTCTGAGCTTATCTGGGAGCCGCGCTGGTGTAATGGTTACCACACTACGCTGGCGATCGGGTGATCCAGGTTAGAGCCCTGGCGAGTACATTTGAAGAAATGTCATCGACCGAGACTTGGACTGGAATAATTCGAGCCCAGGCGAAGACATTTGAATCAGTGTAGTGTCGTCCATCAGGGAATAGAATAACCTGAACGGCTCCTGAGCCGACCTAGCTCTAATGGGTACTTCCGATATCGGCGAGTATCTGCCTGAATGGCGAGAGGACACCTGTCATTGTACAAGGAAAATGGATACTGACGTAAAATCAGTCTCAGGTTAGACATATTAACCGGAGATTTCGCCTCGAGTAATAGCGGGCGAACGATTAAAAAAAAAAAAAAAACAAGCGGTGACTGAGCACATTCAAGATAAACGTGTCACGGGCGGTCAAACCTAAAAAAGTGAGTATTTATCTTAGGTAAACGCCCTTGTTGAAATGTGAATTTAATCAGTACTGACGTAGACGAGTGTAGCATAAAGGTAGACAGAAGAAACTGGCGAAAGAATAGGACGTTCCGTGACAAACAACACACTTTGCACACTAGCATAAGGCGGAATCTGTTAGCGCTAATTCATCCCTCAAATTTAACCTCTGTATTCCTATTGTCGTATCAATCTTTGGTGTTGCTTTGTGTTGTGTCTATCTGATATAATGTATGTTAATTTAGTTGTTATTTCTATTAACTTCTTTCTTTTTTGTCCGTAAGTCAAAGAGATCCGTGAAACCGCCTGAGGCAGACATCTTCAAGGTAAGACACAATGTATTCATGTTCATTTCTGTTGAGTCTATTTATGCAATGTTTAATTAATGAATTTGTTGGTCACTTTCTTCATCATTTTATTGGTCTTGTTCATTCCATTTCTCAAAAGTCTTTCTTTTGTGCATCTAGTTGCTTGCTGGTGTTTTTATATTTATTTATTTATTTCCAATTTATTAAAATCAGAAATCATAACGGAATTCTGTGCATGAGATAATGGCTGAAGTGCACAACAATAGACTGGGGGCCGCCATATTGGCCAAAACATGCGGCGTTTGCTACAAGTTGGATTGTTAATTTTTTTTTTTTTTAACGGCTTTAATGTTTGTCGGCCGTTACTAATTTTGACCAAACTCGAAACAAAAGCTTGGGTTAGATTACGGTTATCTGTAATGTAAATATGGATAGCTGCTCTGGCACAATGGCGCAACATGGCGGACCTTGTCTACTGTCGTTTCCACCTACCGAGATAAGGTGCCATTTTGATTGACATTTTTACTAATGCTAATAATAGTTGAACATTTTGTAACATCTTTTACCGTGATTTTTCAGACCAAACAAAGTGCTGACGTTTTTGGTTCTGCTAATGACGAGTCTGTAAGTATGACCTGAGCATACGTAGAAGACATGTTGTCTAATTCACAAGCAATTACAGCGAATAGCTAACTGACCTAGTTATTTCTTGCTGTTTGCAGGTGGACAAAATGTTTGTAAATAAATCATTGCACATGAACTTCTGATAATCGTCGTATAATTGGAATATGTGTTATTGTTTATATTTCCTTTTAAAAAAACTAAAGAGAAGAGTTCTAAAAAAAGTTCCTATCACAAATTATAACACTCTAATAAAACAGACAAACAAACAAACGAACAACAACAATTAATACTACAACAACGAGAAGCCTAGGAAAATGTGTTTACTACAAAATTCTGAGTTTCTAGAACAGTGTTCCGCTACCTTTTTAACATCACAGCACACTTAAATGTATTTCCAAATTCCACAGCACACTTACCTGCCTTTCGAAATTCCACGGCACACTTACCTGCCTTTCAAAATTCCACGGCACACTTACCTGCCCTTCAAAATTCCACGGCACACTTACCTGCCTTTCAAACTTCCACGGCACACTTGCCTGCCTTTCAAAATTCCACGGCACATTTACCTGCCTTTCAAAATTCCACGGCACACTTACCTGCCCTTCAAAATTGCACGGCACACTTACCTGCCCTTCAAAATTCCACGGCACACTTACCTGCCCTTCAAAATTCCACGGCACACTTAACTGACCTTCAAAATTCCACCGCACACTTAACTGCCTTTCAAAATTCCACAGCACACTTACCTGCCCTTCAAAATCCCACAGCACACTATACTATTTAAGTAGGTGAGTGTGGTGAGCATTAAAAAATTCACTGCAGTCAGAAGAAAACGCTCCCTAATTGTTTGTGATGATAACTCAACTTATGATTTGTCAAAGTGTACGTATGAGATTTGTTCGTAATGTTTTACCGTAACATGTAATTTAGTAATAAGACGTATAATGCCTGGCTCACCAAGCAGACACTGGTGGCACACCAGTATACCGCGTCACAGTGGTGCACTGTTATAGACTACGAGATAAGGACCGCATGAATGTGTTACAATTGTCTAACTTCGTTGTGTTGTATTCTGATGTTGCTTGACAAATTTCAGAAACAAAAATAGAGTTCTCACAACTGAGCTTGTCGAATCTGCACTTGTACTCTCTCTGTCTCTGTCTCTGTCTCTGTCTCTGTCTCTCTCTCTCTCTCTCTCTCTCTCTCTCTCTCTCTCTCTCTCTCTCTCTCTCTCTCTCTCTCTCTCTCTCTCTCTCTCTCTCTCTCTCTCTCTCTCTCTCTCTCTAGAATTAGACAGGAATAGAGAAAAAATAGATTCGAGAAAACAACAGCCAAAAATGTTCTTCATTTGTTTTTGTTTTTGTTTTGTTTTAATTTAAGATGTTTGCTACTTTCCTTTGTGTAGCACGCCCCTTTCAACATTTATCATATACATGGAACTGTTGGTTATATCAGGATATATTCATCAGGACCTTCATTTGTCCACTTCTGTAAAAAAATTAAGCCAACTGTTCCCTTTTCTAAACACATCTGTCTATTATCTACATTTATCTGTTTCTATTAAGGCACACGTCTTACTGTAATCGTGATGACAGCTGTTTATCTTCCATTATCTGTCCCTATATAGCCCACTGCAATTTTGATAACAGCTATTTATCTCCCTTCTCCTGTCTCTATATAGCATCTATCTGTTATCTTCCTTCATTTTGTTTCTATAAAGGACAGTCTTGTTGTAAGTGTGGTAACATCTAATTATCTCCCGTTATCTGTCTTTATATAGCACGACTCTTGCTGTAATTGTGATACCAGGTAATCTCCCTTTGCCTGTTTCTGTATAGCCTAAGTATTGTTGTAATTGTGATAACAGTCATTTATCTCCCTTTATCTGTCTCCATCTAGCACAAGACTTGCTGTAATTGTAATCACAACTATTTATCACCCGTTATCTGTCTCTGTATAGCAAACGACTTGCTGTAATTTTGATAACAGTTAACAACTACCTTATTTATCTGTCTTGAACCTTCCATTAACTAAATCTCATTTTTGTCTGTCTCTATGTATCTTTATATTCATACAGCCTCTCTTTATCTCACTGTTTTGTCCACATCTTCAGTTTTGTCCAGTCTGAAACGACATTTCTCCATGTTTAAATTTTTTTTTTTAAACAGACACATTTTTTTCTCACATTTTTTTTCCGGTCGATCTGAAATATTTCGGCTATACGTATAATTCTCTCTCTCTCCCCCCTCTCTCTCTCTCTCTTTCTCTCTCTCTCTCTCTCTCTCTCTCTCTATGATGTGTGTGAGAGTGTGTGTATTCACAATAAACTGAAATAAAACGTGACGTGTTTTTGTATACTCACCTTGAACACATTGTGGTGCTCGTCCATATCAACTCTCTCTCACACATAGTTGTCCTATAATCGTCATATCAACTCTCTTTCACACACAGTTGTCTTATCATCGTCACATCAACTCTCTATCACACACAGTGTTCCTACCATCGTCACATCAACTCTCTTTCACACACAGTTGTCTTATCATCGTCACATCAACTATCTCTCACTCAAAGTTGTCCTAGCATCGTCGCATCAACTTTCTATCACACACAGTTGTCCTATCATCGTCACATCAACTCTCTCACACACAAAGTTGTCCTATCATCGTCACATCAACTCTATCTCTCACACACAAAATTGTTCTATCATCGTCATACCAACTCTCTCTCTCTCTCACAAAGTAGTCCTATCATCGTCCACACCAACTCTCTCACATAACGTTGTTCTATCATTGTCGCACTAACTCTCTCACACAAAGTTGTCCTATCATTGGTCAAACCAACTCTCACACAAAAGTTTCCTATCATCGTCACACCAACTCTCTCACATAAGGTTGTTCTATCATCGTCGCACTAACTCTCTGACACAAAGTTGTCCTATCATCGTGCCACACCGGTTCTCTCACACAAAATTGCCCTATCATCGTCACACCAACTCTCTCTCTCTCTCTCTCTCTCTCTCTCACCAAGTAGTCCACACCAACTCTCTCACATAAAGTTGTTCATCATCGCACGAACTCTCACACACAAAGTTGTCCTATCATCGTCACACTAACTCTCTCTCTGACAAAGTTGTCCTATTATCGTACCACATCGGCTCTCTCACACAAAATTGTCCTGTCATCGTCACAACGACCTTCTCTCACACAAAGTTGTCCCATCATCGTCCACACCGGCTCTCTCACACACCACAGTTGTCCTATCATTCATGTATTATCACACTTTTTTTTAAAACGCTATGAAATGCAATACTAACACATAAAATACTTGACCTCTCAGAGACCTACCTATGATGGTCATGCGAACATCCAGCAGTTGATCAGAACACCAGTATCATGTGACACGATTCAACAATACCAGGTCAGTTTGCCACTCGGCAACGTCACTCAATTAATTGGTGGACTTATCATTTGATATAAGACAATACTTTGATTTTGATGTCACACGATACTTTGATTTCAAGCGATACTTTGATTTTGATGTCAGGCGATACTTTGATGAGACAATACTTTAATATCAATCGACACATTGATATCGGGCAATACTTTGAATTCAGGCAATACTTTGATATCGGGCGATACTTTGATATGCGATACTTTGATATCAGGCGATACTTTGATTCTTATGTCAAGCGATACATTGATATCAGACGATACTTTAATATCAGACAATGCTTTGATATTAGGCGATACTTTGACACCAGGCGATACCCCAATATCAGACAAAACTTTGATATCAGGCTATATTTTTTTATTTTGATGTCAGGTGATTGATACTAATGTAAAAAATTCATACTACCGTGGATAAGGTCATCACTGATAAGACGTGTGGTGTGATGTGCGTGGTTTCTCAAATGCGCCGCACAGGCTATGTCATTCAATAGGTCGAGGTTTTGTAGTACGACCACGCCCACACAGGGCTATTTATAAGTATGTGTAACTACTATGTCACTGCGTCTGGAATGTCAGCAGAGGGTATGTGTTGATACAGTCATACACCACAATAACGCACGTGAAAGTCATGGAAGGAGTGAAGCTGCTGGTGACGTTTTAATAACAGTTTATTCACGCCACAACACCACACAAATGACATCAAGAAATACACGTTACAGAACACATCTCAAAATATCCAAGAAAACTGCCCACACAGCAGTTTAGCCTAATATGGCCGAACAATATCTCCACTTCTCAAAATATCCAAAGGAACTGCTGACACGCAGTTTACAAATAACTCATACTGTCATCACATGGAATAATGGCCTTAGTACTCAAAATACTGCCTACACTGCAGTTTACAACTAACTCATAATGTCATCACGTGGAATAATGGCCTTAGTACTCAAAATACTGCCTACACTGCAGTTTACAACTAACTCATAATGTCATCACGTGGAATAATGGCCTTAGTACTCAAAATACTGCCTACACGCAGTTTACAACTAACTCATAATGTCATCACGTGGAATAACGGCCTTAGTACTCAAAATACTGCCTACACTGCAGTTTACAAATAACTCATAATGTCATCACGTGGAATAACGGCCTTAGTACTCAAAATACTGCCTACACTGCAGTTTACAAATAACTCATAATGTCATCACGTGGAATAACGGCCTTAGTACTCAAAATACTGCCTACACTGCAGTTTACAAATAACTCAAAATGTCATCACGTGAAATATTGGCCTTAGTACTCAAAATACTTCAATATCCATAAACTTACCTCCGCGGGAAATAATGGCCTCTTAAATAATATCTTCACAAAATATCCTCTACTAGGAAATACTGGCCTGTACATATTAAGGCCTCTAACATCTTCGCATCAAATATCCACTTATCCAAAAACACAGCGAAAACCATCGCTAGACATTTTCCTAGTGCTCTGCGCAGACACACACTTACAGGGCTGACTACCTCAGTCAACGCCCAGGACACAATGCTCTCCCGTACACACCCAGGGCACACACTGTGAACTCCCTGTCACGAGACTCGACTGTTTGAAACCCAACTCAGTCAAAATACATGCAGGCTAGCCGCGAGCTAATCACAGCTCAGGGATAAATTCCTCACAGGCGTGACTCAACGCTGTGAGTAGCGATCATCGCTCTGTTCTCGAACATACGAGAAGATATTATTCCTATCCTAAATTTAAACAAGCATCAGCTTAATCGGGCATTCAAGCGCCACAACCCATAATTTAACTCGTCTAAAAATCATTTCCAATATTACTCCGCTTTTTATCTTAACAATCACTAATCTGCTAAGAAAATGCTGCATGCCTGACTGGCAAGAAAATCAAGTTCTGGAAAAATCAAAGTTTCACAATATGTTAACAAATCCAAATACAAGATCATTTTAGATACATACAAGCTATTTCCAAAATTACATTTCACATCATAACAGATAATTCATATCTTCTGTGTATGTTTACATATATTAATTAACCATGGCATCAAAACATGACAACCACTAGAACAAAAAAAATTAAATTAAGTGAATAACAACCACTCAGAACTATCTAAAAGTTACCACTAAATCAACACAGTAAATTAGTTTGTGCATAGGGCTGGCAAACTCATCATGTACAAAAACTAACCTAACAATCACAGTTACAAAAATTCAAAGTACAATATAGGAGTATGAAGATAAATGAATATGATCCAAGTCAGCATGGATTTGTGACTAGCGTTTATAAATATAAACTAATAGCATTCATCAAAAATTACAGTCATATAAATAACAATAAAAACAAAAAAGATTATGGCAATCAAATGATGCATCATAATACCACAACGAAATTACATGTTATTCCAAAAATAACAACATATCATGTACGATATCATAGAATACAAAAAATATTTACTGTCTAAAAAAAAATATAAAAAAATCAGACGTAAACTCTCCCACTTTCTTTAGAACATGCTTGACCCTCAGCAAGTAACACATCAGATGCTAGTTGGACGCTGTCTGGTTTCGCTTGAACAAACACTCGAGCGCAAAGTTGACCTACATATTTGACCGCTACTGTAAACAGAAGCGCTGACTCATTTATCGCGAAGTCGCTTCTGTCAAAAAATACAAATAAAAATTTCCATTTTACTCAATGGTAAAATTTAATTTAGAAAAAAATACGTAGAAGTTAAATTGACAATTACCCAGCACTGTGGCTTGTGTAAAGTACTGGTCTCTTCACGATGTCATCAACTCTTCCTTTGACACACAGTAGACAACACAGAATGCTTAGGCTCAACTTGACCATAACTGAAGGTCGCCACTGCTGTATTCTGCAATAAAGTTTTACACCTAACACAACGAGATGCTCTCTCGACATCAAAATTAGAACAAGCAGTATCATACAATAGACCATTGTTATTCTTATTACCTTGCTTATAAAAAATCTTAGGCCTTCGTTGAGGAAAGTCACTCTGGTGATGTGAAGTAAAATTTGGGGATTTATTATGTCTATAGAAATTATTGTTAATTCCTCTATCATGCCAATTGTTATGCCTATCACTCAAGTTAGCATGGCTGTGAACAAACTCTTTTCCTTGAAAACAATATTTATCAGATGGGTTTCGTTTCCCTTCTGAAAAATTACCGCAAAATTGGTACCCTTTGGTGTAGTTATTTCTATCATACTTTCCACCATTCTTACCATCAAAACTTTGAGATTTGTTAAATTGTTTATAGTTTACTGGATAAGAAAAATTATTATTTACCAAATCTCCCTTGGTACCGTTTAATCTTTGGATTATCTCTTTTCTCAAAACTGTTTTTATTTTTCTCTATTTGAATATGCTTACTAATTGTGTCAAACTGTCTGAGCTGAGTTTGACAAGCAATAGGGCTGAAAATATCTTTATTGTCTTGCACCAAATAGTTCTCCTCTTTAGGACGGGTACTAATAGTTTTATCCCCTGCTGTCAATTTATGATAATTTCCAACAGCAGACAAATGTTTGCTCTTAAGACTTTTGACCCGAGCTTTGTCACCTTTCTTTTCATAATTAACAGACCTGGCTGTTACACTAGAATCTTTGTTAGTCTGACGCCAGGAATTATTATCACAAGCAATGGTGTCATAAATTCGTGTAAAATTATATTTACCACGAAAGGATCTTTGTTCACCATGTCTGCCATTTCTTTCAGCAAAAAGTGTATGAGGCTGACTTTTCGCTTTAGTGCTCTGATGATAAGCACTTTTCTGTTTATCACTGTCAACATTGACAGAAGACCACATTTTGTTGTTCAAAACCATATCTAGTAGGCCATATACTCTTTCCCTTGCTTCCGCAATTTCATTATCTTTAAGTGAAATCTCTTCACTTAAACTTTTATTTAACTCCTTAACAGCCAAAACTTTGTCGCTTTCTTCTGCTAGTAATTTCTCAACCTTAATCAATTTGTCTTTCTCCACCATTAACTCTTCCACTCTCTCTTTATCATCCCTCTCAATCTCACTATCATGGTCATTGGTAAGCCTATCAACCTTTTCTGGTAATACCGCATTCTTTTCTTTAAGTTGGCGACCGAGGACCATGTTATAATTCAATAGACCAACAAGTGTTTTATTATAGGACTTTTCACGTTCCTTGGTCTGAATTTCCAACTTCTCATACATCTGTTTCTTTTCTTGAAGTTCCTGCATGAGATTCCTAACTTCCCCATGTTTGTCTTCTATCTGAGCTTCTAACTGTTTGATCCTCAATAATGCTGAATCCCAACTTGCTTGCACACTAGCAAGTTCCGAGTTTGTCTTATGCAAATCACTCGTAAGTCTAGAGACTGTTTCATGTAGCTTACTCGCTTCAGCAGTACTTTCCAAGAAGTTTTCCCTTTGTTGTTTTTTCGTTCTTAATTCCTCATCTTCTAACCTCTTTTCCTGCTCCTCAGAAATGCCGTAGAAAATTATCCTGTGTATTTTCCTCACTATATGATCATGTTTAACATCAGTATAGTTGTACACGAATGAACGAAGGTAACGTAATAATTCTGCCAAATCCTTGGCTATCCTTATATGAGAAACAACGAAAATTCTCCTCAACAAAATAGTTTAGGGCTCTTGACGCATTAATCTAAAATTCGTCCATTACTTCTGCTTCAAGGGCTGGGCCTTGCAATCCATCATCATCTCTACCTTTCTTCAATAAATATCCCAATATAGGCATCATATCATCAGGATCCCTATCATCATCATCCATCGTGACTTACTTATTTGGTTCACTGTGTATGTATCAATCAACTTTCCAACCCTCACAGTTAAATAACTATACAACAAATTGCAACTATTCCTAATTACTGTCTTATCAATTTCTGTTCAAGAACCTTTAATGGTCATATCCATATCAGGGAGGTCCACATATGTCATTAGCCATAACTTATCCATACATCAAATTCTCATGATATGTCCCTATAGACATAAACAACAAAACAACCGAATAAGCAATGTATAGAATTGAAAGGCTCGATGACCTGCATGAAATGACACAATTTACACAACAAAAAGCCACTTATCTGTCAATAATCCCGCTCCTTTCCGCCAACACACTGGATATCACAAAGTTCTGAGGCTAAAAATAGTCCACCGCAGAAAGGTACTGGAACTCGACACGTTTCCCTTCAGGTACTTGCATCAAAATGATTTGTGCTTGACCAATGCACACAACGACAGGAACCGTTATACTGCAATGCTGCACACTTGACTTGTATTGTACTTGTACAAGGGCTGGAACTACTGCACATCTGCTTGTACTTGAAGTGAATAACTAGAACAGATGATCTTGCCACTCTTATCTTGTGGCACACGTGTAGAAGGATTGGAAATACCGCCACCATACATTAAAACTTGTATTCAATAACTTGACCAGGTACTGGAACCCGTTGTCAACTCTGATAACGACCATCGTAACAGCAGTGGTGTGTAGAATTCATGTGTAGAATATGTTGAAAATGTCCTGCCTAAAAAGTCCACAGGCCATCAACGCGAATATCGTTGCGCCGCACAGGCAGATTGTAAATAGGTCGAAGTTCACTCAAACTCTTGTCACGCGAATGTCATATGTATTCGTTCCAACTTGACTGTAAACCACCAACTGATACTAATGTAAAAAAATTCATACTACCGTGGATAAGGTCATCACTGATAAGACGTGTGGTGTGATGTGCGTGGTTTCTCAAATGCGCCGCACAGGCTATGCCATTCAATAGGTCGAGGTTTTGTAGTACGACCACGCCCACACAGGGCTATTTATAAGTATGTGTAACTACTATGTCACTGCGTCTGGAATGTCAGCAGAGGGTATGTGTTGATACAGTCATACACCACAATAACGCACGTGAAAGTCATGGAAGGAGTGAAGCTGCTGGTGACGTTTTAATAACAGTTTATTCACGCCACAACACCACACAAATGACATCAAGAAATACACGTTACAGAACACATCTCAAAATATCCAAGAAAACTGCCCACACAGCAATTTAGCCTAATATGGCCGAACAATGTCTCCACCTCTCAAAATATCCAAAGGAACTGCTGACACGCAGTTTACAAATAACTCATACTGTCATCACATGGAATAATGGCCTTAGTACTCAAAATACTGCCTACACGCAGTTTACAACTAACTCATAATGTCATCACGTGGAATAATGGCCTTAGTACTCAAAATACTGCCTACACGCAGTTTACAACTAACTCATAATGTCATCAGGTGGAATAACGGCCTTAGTACTCAAAATACTGCCTACACTGCAGTTTACAAATAACTCATAATGTCATCACGTGGAATAACGGCCTTAGTACTCAAAATACTGCCTGCACTGCAGTTTACAAATAACTCGTAATGTCATCACGTGGAATAACGGCCTTAGTACTCAAAATACTGCCTACACTGCAGTTTACAAATAACTCAAAATGTCATCACGTGAAATATTGGCCTTAGTACTCAAAATACTTCAATATCCATAAACTCTACCTCCGCGGGAAATAATGGCCTTTTAAATAATATCTTCACAAAATATCCTCTACTAGGAAATACTGGCCTGTACATATTTGTCGTGTGAAATTCTAATCCACATATATAAATTAAAAAGTAAATGTAAAGCCTAACAAATAAATTTAATAAAAGGAAAGAAGAATGGTAAAGAACAGTGCTGTCACAATGACTGTACTCGAAATCCCCCTTGTTTTCTCCTTCGTCTGCGAATTGTAACGTTTCAAGTTGATAGTAAAAGCCTACTGCATCATTACACGCTTTCTTCAATAAAACGTGTATTGCCTTTCTAAGAAAAACCTTGAGATACGCAAGCTGACCTATATTTAATATTCCATTCATGTCATTTTATACACTAAGTTACCATAAACGAAAGACAGATGGAATTAGGATAGAGAGAAGGGAGGGCTGAAAGCCGGAAGCATGCAACACTACACGCGTCTCGCTATACAATTACTACCATCACGCATGTAAGGCCACAAGCACTAGCTTTTTTCAAATCGACAGTGAAAAAAAAAACACTACCCATACGAGAGTTAGGTTTTAAAAAACTTACAAAACGCTTATTAGGAAACATGACATTCTACTGTTTTATGTCTGAAATCCTGACATTAGTATGACAGTACAGCAGACACCATAAAGTTTGGAAGTGAGGAGGTGGCAACAGCACGACTATCCTAGAAAATACATATTTTGAACGCAGCCCCTTAGCCCCATTAAATTTGTATATTTGGGTTCCTTAGGACTTGCTGACAAAGAATATGTTAAACGTTACGCAAATAGTCTAGGAATTAATAAATTATAGCCAAAAGAAATAGTGAGGGTGTCAGACAACCCCAAAATCAGAATCGCTCAGTGGCAGATTTTGACACCACCATTGTACGGGAAATAGGTCCCCATGTTAAATCCTATTTGATTGGATAGAAGTAAATGTAAGGCTAAACACGATTAGTCGGGCTATAAATACTAATTCTTTGTTGTTAGGGAAACGTGAGTAGGAGTACTTTTTTTTGAAAAACTGTGTAAACATGGCTCGATTGGTTAGACCCGCCAATATAGGCAATTAGGAGCGTCAGGTCAGGACCACATTTTCAAATAAACTTACTAAAGAACCAGTGCGTTGAGCGCCAGTGCATATTTTTCTAAATAAAAGCCTGGGGCATCGGCAGATCGAAATTGTGCTATATTCATTGCCAGTCAACGTAACTGTGTATTATTCCATGAATTGTGGGACCGTGGTCCTAAAGTTATTGAGCAGCACCTGGTCTGAGCTTTGCTGAACCTAGAGGCTGACAGCATACTCCTGGGTCCAGATAGTGACCAGTGAGGTGTCTCCAGAACACAGGGAGGCTATCGAGCAGAGGAGTCTTTTCCTGCCGCCATCACGAAAGATAAGCGTCTGTGGCCAGAGGAGCTCAACATTATGCCCCCCCCCCCCCCCCTCAAAATTTGACTTTATAATAAAACAGAGGGAAAATAGTGTTTAAATTGATAGGAACTGTGAACTTTTCCCCATACTATTTCCAAGATAAACAAACACTTGAAGTCATGATGACAAATAACAACATAGCTTGAAAAAACAAAACCAGTATTACCTCATATTACTACTACACAACTGACACATATAGGATAATATTAATAAAATATGTCACTACAAGGTTCATATTGATAAATTCTGTACATATAAATTGTAATTACAATTGATTGTGATTCCTAGTTCACTTTGTAGTTGAATCAGGACATATATATTAGTGAAAGTAATTAATACATATTTATATTTGAAACTTTACCAGTGACTCATTTAAGATAGTCTTATAGAGTGTTAAATGTGTGTGAGTGTCACAGTGTTGTCAAGTGTGGTGGAATAAATTAAATTGTTTATCTGTCTGTTGTTGTTGTGACTTACACTTCATCATATACATACCCTAGACATTTAACGTAGTCATCACAATATTCCAGAATAATTCTGACTGAGGTATAATGTGGTAGCAAGTAAGGTTATCTGCAAAACACTACACCTATTAGATACAGATACCTTCACAGCTGATCTCAGTCAGTACACTAAGTCCCCTATAAATATTTATAACATCCCACTTTACCACATATATTGGGGTCTCGCTCCCGGAATATTGAACTTTCTCCTATTATATATATTGGGAATAATAAAGAATTAAAAGGTATCCTTGGGTGGAAATAAATAAGGTTGAGCTCTCAGTGCCTGTAGTGTCCTTAGATAATTATTGAAAGATTGAATTGTTTACATTTGCATGTTAGACAATGGCCGACTTGGCAAAATTTCGATCTGCTGCTGTACAGACTGCGAAAGAGTTAGGAATGGACGGGCAAATTATGATTGCTTATGTCACTGCTGAATGTGACAAATATATTGAGCGGGAAGAAAGAAGATTAGAAAAAGAGGCCGAAAGAAAGTTAGAGGCTGAAAAGGAAATTAAGAGGTTGCAGATTGAGGCTGAGGCTAAGAGGTTGCAGATTGAGGCTGAGGCTAAGAGGTTGCAGATTGAGGCTGACAAAGAGGCTAAAGCATTGGAAGCCGAGGAAAGAAGACAGGCTGCAGAAAGGGAAGACAAGCGATTAGCTGCAGAAAGGGAAGCAGAAGATAAGAGATTACAAAGGGAACATGAGTTACGACTAAGGGAGTTTTAGTTTCAAGGCCATGCTCCTGAAAATGGTGCCAGTCCCTTTACCTCTGATGCCACTGCTAGTCAGGGAGCCTCAACCTCAGCTATGAACTTTCATTTAGATCATTTTGTTGAGAAAGACGATGATATTGAGAGCTATCTAAATAGATATGAACTATTAGCTACCACGTATGGGTTAGAAAGAGAAAGGTGCAGCTTAAAGTTATCTCAAGGGCTTCGTGGGGCAGCTTATGAAGTTTTTGCCAAAATGAACAGAGGTGATCAAGAAAATTATGACATGCTAAAGCAGGCTCTTTTGTTAAGATATGAAAAGAACGGAGAATTTTATAGGAAAAGATTTAGGAATGCTAAACTACTGTCAGGTGAAACCTATCACCAGTTCTCTGCACGAATAGAGACATACTTGGAGAAATGGACTTCTCTGGGGAAAACCCAAGATCTTAAGGAAATGATCTTTATAGAACAATTAAGAGAGTCCATGGCTCCAGACCTGAGAAAGTTTCTCATGGAACAAGGTGCAGAGAGGCTGGGTGAGTTGCTAAATGTTGCTGAAAGGTATCAAGCGGCTCAGGCAGAGGTATCAGGTAATAAAAAGAAACAGGTAGACAATTTTAGGGCACCACAGAACTTTAATAAATTTGATCCTAGAGATCAAAACAAAGGTAAGCACCAGTTTGATAGGCCACGGTATGACAATAAAAATAAATTCCCACAATTCGATGAAAGGAAATATGATGAAAGAAAATCTTTCAACCAAGGAAAAAGGTGGTGTAAAAATTGTAAGATGAACAATCATGACACTGACCATTGTAGAAGGAAACCTCCTCATTGTGCTGCTATGACATCTGGAAAAAAGGAAAAAAAGGTCAAACCTGCAGAACTACAGGAACCATACCACCCCCCAGTGTGTGAAGATGTCATCTGTAATGGTGTCACTATAAGGTGTTTATATGATACCGGTTTAGATTACGATTCCGTTGTGAGTTCTCACCTGGTGCAGGCCGATCAATACACCACAGAAACAGTGGAGATTCAAACTGCAACCAAGGATGTAGCTACCATGACACTTCCCGTCGCCCGGATAAAGGTCAAAACGCGATATGTGGAAGGAATCATAAAAGCAGCAGTGATAAATGAGCCAATCTACCCTCTGATATTGGGGTGTAGATATGTCTTCTTGGGGAATCCCAAGAGACCTGTGATATTGGCAACAGTGCAGACCAGATCACAGTCTAAAAAGGAGGAGGATAATCCAATAAATACTCATCCAGATGAGATTAGGAAGGCACAGGCGGAGGACAAAACACTCAAGCCGTGTTTCAAGAAGTTGCCCAAAACCCATACACCTCCAGGCAAGGGAGAGTTTTATATGAAGAACAAGCTGATATATAGGAAGGCTGGATCTGAATCCAATGGTCACGGACAGCTGGTCCTTCCCACTTCATATAGGACTAAAGTGTTGGAACTAGGGCATGCGATTCCCTTCAGTGGTCATATGGGGATCAGCGCAACAGGACAGCGTATAGCTTGTCACTATTTCTGGCCAGGGATAACTGAAGATATCAAACGATATGTAAAATCCTGTCCAGAGTGCCAACGAGTAGCACCTAAGCATTGGACTGCACCAGCAACTCTGGGGGAAATGCCCATAGTAAGAACACCCTTTGAGAGAGTTGCCGTGGATCTTGTGGGACCTCTCACCCGAACCAAGAGAAGGAACAGCTACATTCTGACTCTGGTGGACACTTGTTCTATGTGGGGAGAGGCGGTAGCCCTGTCATCGATTGATTCTAAACATTTGGCAGAGGCATTGCTCACAATTTTCACAAGGTTAGGCTTTCCCAATCAAATCTTGACTGATAATGGCTCTCAGTTCAAGGGGAAACTAACAGAAGAAGTTTTCAGGATCTTCCAGGCCAAACACTTCCATTGTAGTGTGTACCACCCCCAAGGGAACGGCCAAGTGGAAAGATTTAATGGCACGTTGATGTCAATCCTGAGAAAGTTGGCACACGAAAAACCAGATACATGGGACCAGTACCTGCACGCCGCCCTCTTTGCTTATCGGGAGGTACCCCATAGTTCAACCGGTATGGCCCCGGTAACATTATTGTTTGGAAGGCCAATAAAAGGTCCACTCGAAGCTCTGTTAAGAACGTGGACTGACGAAAAGGCAGAGGAAAATATTACATCCTCATACCAATATGTGAATGAGCTGACCACTCGTTTAAAAACTGGCTGGAAACTTGCCAATGAAAATTTGAAACAAGCCAGGAAGAAACATGCTGCCTATTATAACAGGAAAGCTAAAGACAGAGATTTGGCTGTGGGAGAGAAGGTACTGCTTCTTCTACCCGGTAGCCAGAATAAGTTACAAATTGGATGGCAAGGTCCATATACAGTTCTAGAGAAGGTGTCTAGAACAAATTATAAGATAGATAAGAAGGGGAAAGAAAAAATCTATCATGTGAATCTCCTGAAGAAATATTTGGAAAGAGAATATCAGGAAGAGACACACTTGTTGACCTTGTCCATTGCCATGGAGATGAAAAAGGAACCACTTTCATCATTTGAATATCCATTACACCCCTGTGAGACAGCAGCACAGGTGAAAATCAGTACACATTCAACGAAAACTCAGAAAGAGAGAGTGCAACAGGTTCTAAATAATCATGCAGAGGTGTTAACAGACCGACCAGGGCATACAAACCTATTGGAATATGATATGAAACTGATAGACCCCACACCTGTCTGTATGAAACCCTATTCGTTTCCTTTTGCTAAGGAGAAAGCTTTGAAGGAAGAGATAGACTATTTGTTGAAGGAAGGAATTATTTCGCACAGTGAATCTTCATATAGTTCCAGTGTTGTACTCTTAAGAAAACCCTCTGGAGAACATAGACTCTGTATAGATTACATGAGACTGAATGCTATTACAGAAGGACAGGTGGATCCATTGCCGGATACAAATCAGTTGTTTGCCAGGCTAAATAAAGCTAAATATTTCTCAAAAGTGGATCTGAGTAAAGGATACTATCAGATTCCAGTAAAGCCTGAGGTTAGACCATACCTAGCTTTTAGTACCTCAGAAGGACACTATGAGTTTAATAGATTGCCATTTGGATTGAAGAATACGCCTAGTGTCTTCTCTAGAATGATGAGAAAATTATTGGACCGTCTGAATAATTCATGTATCACAAATTTCATGGATGATATCCTTATAGCAACAGAAACATTTGAGGAACACATTGACTCTGAACATGCTGTTTAATCGACTTAGGGAAGCGAATTTAACAGCCCGACCAACCAAATGTTGCGTTGGATGTAAAGAATTGGAATTCTTGGGACACACAGTTTATCAGGGAAACATGACCCCTGACCCAAAGAATTTGAGAAACTAAAGAAAGCCCCGAGACCACAAACCAAGAAGGACGTGAGATCCTTTGTCTCATTATGTGGTTTCTACCAGAAGTATATCAAAAACTTTAATTCCATATGTGCACCGTTAACTGATTTGACACGTAAGGGAAATCCAGATCGAATTACATGGACACCACAATGTGAAATGGCTTACCAGGAATTGAAGGAAAAGCTCACAAGCAAACCTATTTTGAAATTACCTGACTTAAGTCAAGAATTCATTGTAAGAACTGATGCCAGTAATATTGGGTTAGGTGCGACTCTGCTACAGAAATCAGATGCATTGGATGGGGAATTAAGCCCAGTGGCATATGCTAGCAGAAAGTTGAATAAAGCTGAAACCAATTACTCAACTAGCGAAAAGGAATGTCTTGCAGTAATATGGGCGATAAAGAAATTCAATATTTATCTGTATGGGAAGGCATTTAAGTTGCAAACGGATCACAAACCCTTGTCGTTTCTAGCGCAGGCTAGACATGAAAACTCTAGATTACTCCGTTGGTCATTACTGATGCAGCCATTTGAGTTTAGCATAGAGTATATAAGTGGAAAAACAAATCTGGGAGCGGATTTTTTAAGCCGCCATCCGTGTGATGAGAATCACCCTAAACCCCAGGAAAAATAATAAATTTCTCTATGTGTATATAGAATTATAGACTGACATATAACGTCTGTTTTAAGTGGGGAGAATTTGTCGTGTGAAATTCTAATCCACATATATAAATTAAAAAGTAAATGTAAAGCCTAACAAATAAATTTAATAAAAGGAAAGAAGAATGGTAAAGAACAGTGCTGTCACAATGACTGTACTCGAAATCCCCCTTGTTTTCTCCTTCGTCTGCGAATTGTAACGTTTCACGTTGATAGTAAAAGCCTACTGCATCATTACACGCTTTCTTCAATAAAACGTGTACTGCCTTTCTAAGAAAAACCTTGAGATACGCAAGCTGACCTATATTTAATATTCCATTCATGTCATTTTATACACTAAGTTACCATAAACGAAAGACAGATGGAATTAGGATAGAGAGAAGGAAGGGCTGAAAGCCAGAAGCATGCAACACTACACGCGTCTCGCTATACAATTACTACCATCACGCGTGTAAGGCCACAAGCACTAGCTTTTTTCAAATCGACAGTGAAAAAAAAAAAAAACACTACCCATACGAAAGTTAGGTTTTAAAAAACTTACAAAACGCTTATTAGGAAACATGACATTCTACTGTTTTATGTCTGAAATCCTGACATTAGTATGACAGTACAGCAGACACCATAAAGTTTGGAAGTGAGGAGGTGGCAACAGCACGACTATCCTAGAAAATACATATTTTGAACGCAGCCCCTTAGCCCCATTAAATTTGTATATTTGGGTTCCTTAGGACTTGCTGACAAAGAATATGTTAAACGTTACGCAAATAGTCTAGGAATTAATAAATTATAGCCAAAAGAAATAGTGAGGGTGTCAGACAACCCCAAAATCAGAATCGCTCAGTGGCAGATTTTGACACCACCATTGTACGGGAAATAGGTCCCCATGTTAAATCCTATTTGATTGGATAGAAGTAAATGTAAGGCTAAACACGATTAGTCGGGCTATAAATACTAATTCTTTGTTGTTAGGGAAACGTGAGTAGGAGTACTTTTTTTTGAAAAACTGTGTAAACATGGCTCGATTGGTTAGACCCGCCAATATAGGCAATTAGGAGCGTCAGGTCAGGACCACATTTTCAAATAAACTTACTAAAGAACCAGTGCGTTGAGCGCCAGTGCATATTTTTTCTAAATAAAAGCCTGGGACATCGGCAGATCGAAATTGTGCTATATTCATTGCCAGTCAACGTAACTGTGTATTATTCCATGAATTGTGGGACCGTGGTCCTAAAGTTATTGAGCAGCACCTGGTCTGAGCTTTGCTGAACCTAGAGGCTGACAGCATACTCCTGGGTCCAGATAGTGACCAGTGAGGTGTCTCCAGAACACAGGGAGGCTATCGAGCAGAGGAGTCTTTTCCTGCCGCCATCACGAAAGATAAGCGTCTGTGGCCAGAGGAGCTCAACATTATCCACCCCCCCCCACACCCCCCCCCCCAACCCCCCCCCCCCCCACCCACCCCCCCCCCCCCCCACCCCCTCAAAATTTGACTTTATAATAAAACAGAGGGAAAATACAGTGTTTAAATTGATAGGAACTGTGAACTTTTCCCCATACTATTTCCAAGATAAACAAACACTTGAAGTCATGATGACAAATAACAACATAGCTTGAAAAAACAAAACCAGTATTACCTCATATTACTACTACACAACTGACACATATAGGATAATATTAATAAAATATGTCACTACAAGGTTCATATTGATAAATTCTGTACATATAAATTGTAATTACAATTGATTGTGATTCCTGGTTCACTTTGTAGTTGAATCAGGACGTATATATTAGTGAAAGTAATTAATACATATTTATATTTGAAACTTTACCAGTGACTCATTTATGATAGTCTTATAGAGTGTTAAATGTGTGTGAGTGTCACAGTGTTGTCAAGTGTGGTGGAATAAATTAAATTGTTTATCTGTCTGTTGTTGTTGTGACTTACACTTCATCATATACATACCCTAGACATTTAACGTAGTCATCACAATATTCCAGAATAATTCTGACTGAGGTATAATGTGGTAGCAAGTAAGGTTATCTGCAAAACACTACACCTATTAGATACAGATACCTTCACAGCTGATCTCAGTCAGTACACTAAGTCCCCTATAAATATTTATAACATCCCAATTCACCACAATATTAAGGCCTCTAACATCATCGCATCAAATATCCACTTATCCAAAAACACAGCGAAAACCATCGCTAGACATTTTCCTAGTGCTCTGCGCAGACACACACTTACAGGGCTGACTACCTCAGTCAACGCCCAGGACACAATGCTCTCCCGTACACACCCAGGGCACACACTGTGAACTCCCTGTCACGAGACTCGACTGTTTGAAACCCCACTCAGTCAAAATACATGCAGGCTAGCCGAGAGCTAATCACAGCTCAGGGATAAATTCCTCACAGGCGTGATTCAACGCTGTGAGTAGCGATCATCGCTCTGTTCTCGATCATACGAGAAGATATTATTCCTATCCTAAATTTAAACAAGCATCAGCTTAATCGGGCATTCAAGCGCCACAACCCATAATTTAACTCGTCTAAAAATCATTTCCAATATTACTCCGCTTTTTACCTTAACAGTGATACTTCAATGTCAGGCGATATTTGGATATCAGGTGATACTTTAATATCAGGTGATGCTTTGATATTAGGCGATACATTGATTTGAGGTGATACTTTAATATCTGGCGATACTTTGATGATAGGCGATACTTTGATTTTGATGCCTGTAGCAAATGGGCAAAGACACTCTGGAATTGCCACGTAAACTAGTGTCTCTATGATAAATTATGAATTGTACGCCAGTAATTCTGCTATAACTATGATTAATGCCCCGAACAGGAACAACATTATTTTGGGATTTGAACAGAAACTACAAATACATCTATTTATGGCATTGGGAAATCAGTATCTTTGGTAATTAAAGAGGAAATCATGATTTTTTCGGAAAAATCGCACAACAGCATTGAAATTCCACGAAAGCTACAAGTAGACAGTGAACACCGACGCGGACCTCCGAGAAGGAAATGGCTGGATCTAGATTGGTGTGACGAGTAGGGTGTATGTGGGTGAATGTAGAAGATCAGACAACACTCATACACCACTCGTCTAGCTCACTGTCTAAGGATTAATACACCAACTCCAACAACCATATCAATCTCCGTGAATATATTATATCACAAATAAGTCACAATGGGCGCAGGACTATTACAATCATTGGAGACACCACAAATCCCGAGTATTCTACAATCACTCTGATTCTCGGAATATCTACAGCCACAAAATAGGATACTTCATAAATCCACTGTACAACTCTGGCCTTCTACTTGCGCACTGCTATAGACCTCCACCCTTCTCTTCTCTACGCTCATCTCCTGTCTACTTTCTACTCTCTACTGACTCAACACACATCTCTCTCTGACTGACCCTTTTATTCGTATTCACCAAACACGAGAAAACCTTCCACACTCCACTGAGCTTCATTCCCGCATAACTATAGCTAGCAGCTTGTCGTAATCTCTGCTCACAACATTGCTTGTAACTAAAATATTACAAGGCAAGCATACCCAACTCACAACAACTTAAATGACTAATTAAACTCCCGCTGGAGCATGGGAACATTCATACATGCAAAACACCCTCAAACCACTTCGTGACAATTGGGTATATAAACCCACTCAAGTTCAGTTCTGGACTCTCGAAATTTCACTCATAGCTGGAAAAAGCGTCCTGCGGACTGACACACGGTTGTCGAAGCCACATAGCCGAAGCCCGTAGCTGAGAAAAGCAAAGCTGACCTACTTGTAGGCTTACTTGCATAAGGGATAAGCTCAGATCCGTAATACCTATGTCTGAATGGTTTCTTATCCGAGATAGTCCCAACAAAAGCTTCTGAGCCGAAGCATAATAGATTGCAATGTTAGCGATTAGAAGAACACCTCTGCTATTCTCCGGATAGTAGCGTTGAATGGAAGTGTCTGTAGTGGAAGGACCTGAACTAGATAAGTATTAGTTAACTTGAAGAAGCAAGATTCAGAAGTCACCAATGGCCAAAATGATGAACAAAGACATTAGCACATTATAATTCTCCAGCTTGTGACTTGTGTAAGTATATATCTGCAATCTTTACCAACTTCTATTTTCTAATCTATATTTTTTTCCACTATCACAAGTGCTGTTTAACATCTACACAGCAAAAGTAGCAACCTTTCAACCAACAAGACTGGGACGAACATTAACTTTCGCAGATGACATACTCATGTACAGAACTGGCTCAGACAGACGGGAAATGGTCCAAGGCATATAAGAGACATTACAGGCGGTTTCTAAATGGTGTGAGGAAAGCAGATCAAAGGTCAATCCCAACAGGGCCTGTGTGATGTGGTGCTCTTTGAACAACTCCATAGTGAAAGCAGACCTTCCAGACATCACATTCAATGGGCAGAACATTGAAAGGCAAAACAGGCTGAAGTATCTGGGAGTAACGTTTGATGGTGGGCTATTGTTCAAGTATCATGTCGAACTGATCATACAGAAGTGCAAGCGAGAACTGGCAGCCTTAAAAACAATGGCTACTGCGCGCGTGGAACAGAGACTATTGTTTCTTCTGTATCGTCAGCTTGTGATTTCAGTAACCGAGTAAGGGCTAGGAATACTCACGCTGTCAGTGGCACAATGTGAACGACTGGAACGCATTCAAGATGAAGGGATGCGACTAGTTTTAGCTGTACGCGTGATACCCTCATTGTGACAATGAGATACATGCTCGGATTGTTATCGATTAGATCAAGATATGCGATGGCCCAGGCAAAAGCCAATATGCGGGTAACTATCGACAAAGGACACTCCTACATGAGAACGTAGCTGACATCAAAGGAGTAAGTATCAAGAGGGGAATGTCATGGATGGCACAGGCAGAGGCTACGGTTGGTCAGGTGACCAGGGTTGAAATTTACATCCAAACGGGAAGAGTGGATCAAGTCAAGGGAGAACTGGATAAATGACCAGCAGGTCATCATTAGCCTTGGTAGAGAGTGCAGATCTTGGGGCAATGAAAAGCAGAGCTGGAGATTAATCAGCTGATAAGTGATCATGCTGGGGAAGGTGACGCCATTGTGTACAGTGATGGGTCTAAAGTGCGTCTTGAGAAATCAGGATGGGCTTCTCTGCGAGAATAAAGGGCAGGGTCGTCGCTAAACAGGGTGGAGCCTACATGACAACAACCTTTAGCATGAGAACGGAGGTAGAGGCAGTTACTGCAGCACTGAGGTGGCTGTCTGAAACTCCATCAACCAGGGCAGTTATATTGTCAGCCTCCCAAGCCATGCTTAGGAAAGGTCAGAACGGATGGCAGTGGCAGGAATGGAAAACATCAATAGAATCCTCAAGTCTTGAAGAACTGGTGTGGATTTACTGTCCTGTTCATGCAGGGGTACGTGGCAATGAGAGAGCTGACAGACAGGCCTCGAGAGCAGCCATAGTGGGGTCACTGAACACGGATAAGGGAGAGATACTAAGGGTAATTAATGATCGCCTGCTAGATAATGACACTGCAATGGAGGAATCAACAAGGCTGAGACTTGGAGTTTGGCATCAAAAGTGGGACTAGCAGAAATAGACGGGAGATATGATGCATCCATGTACAACCAGCATGCTACAGGTACAATTAGCATTCATACTCTTCGACATTTGCCGAGGGAGACTGAGCACCTATGGGTTTGCCCGGAATGCAATGAGGTCGATTCTGATTAACATTAACAATAACAATCTATATTTTTGAATGTCTGTCAGTTTGTCCCGTACAGAAACAGGGGACGCAATGTTTTTTTTTTTTGGTAATGAAAGTTGGACATTAATTGTATTGTTTCTCTTAACATTAGTTTTGGGTCAATATATCAATGGATTTCGCATTTTAAAAAAAAGGATTCAACAAGATCGGGTCGCAATTTTTTTGGTTCGTCTACTTTTAGAGTATTCATTATTGCACATAGCAAGAAATATCAGATGAAATTCTACTTAAAACCTGTGTACATGGTGATCCATCAGCACTAAGGATGAAATACAGAGATGAGCTTACAGAAGATTTTAAACATAAAGCCCACTTAATACATCCTGAAATAGAAACTGGTTACAGGGATGACATTTATAAAACAGCTTTTAATTGCCATAGAATATAAGGTTATTTCTATGGAAGGGGAGGAACTGCATACTCTTGGTCTCCCTCAGACTAACCCAACTGAAGGAGATACAGCGGAGGAAACGATTGGAGTAGAAGTGCTAGAGGTGAAAGGTAAGGTGGAGGCATGATTGGAGTAGATACGCTGGAGGTGCGAGGTACAATGTAGGACATGATTGAATTAGATGTAGCCGTGAGAGGTACAATTGAGAACACGATTGGAGTAGATATGCTGGGGGTGAGAGGTACAATGGAGGACATGATTGGAGTAGATATGCTGGAGGTGAGATGTACAATTGAGAACATGATTGGAGTAAATATGCTGGAGGTGAGATGTATAGTTATCATTGGGTTAATCCGAGAATTAACCGTGGAGGGTTGGTCCTGATTGTTCAGATAATAATGGTGGCTCAGACGTACCACAACCAGGTGACATTAAAAGTTGCGTTACTTTTTTTTTTTTTTTTTTTTTTTTTACTCTTGCAACGCCAGGTGTATATCTGCTAGGAAATTAATAAATGTACAGATATATTTTACAAATCGCAGTTGGTTAGTTTTGTAAAATTCCAGTTCTGTTCCAGATGTTGTTACTGTGTGGAAATTAAGAGAATTATTAAATATTTAAATTGGTAGGAATAATTACTGAACTGTGTTAAGGTTGGTTTCTCTAGATGTTGGGGTTAGATTATTATTATTTTTTATTTATTTTTTTTTTTTGGAAAAGGTTGCACTCATCTGGTGAAATCACGATTGACGTAGTTTTATAATTATGTTCTTTCAATTCGTTCCAACACCAAGGGTTATTTTTATTCTAAATATTCTTCAAGAGGTACCATTTCTATTTCACCGTACTTCTTCATAATACAAGTGTCTAGGATTACTTCTTATATATATAGTTAATGCAAATTTCAACACAAACTGTTCCAATCAGTCATTTTACAAACGCTTTGAAATTTGACGACTTATTATTTATTGAACAATGTTTCGAACAGCTCACGATTCACTCCACATATATTATCTCATCAGTTTCATCATAGGTATCCGCCATTCTAACATACAGAACGTAGAATACTCAATACATCTGAGCAATTATCAATCATATATAATTCAGGCATTCCTCACCATGTAATACAGTGCTATCACACACGCCTTCTTATGTCTGCTACCATTAACGTATGCATTTCTTCACACATGAGACATCTTTATGAACACGAGATTCACCCACCTTTTATAATAACAGTCAGTGCATACTGCATGCAATAAACCTTGTTGTGAATATCACACTTCCTGAAGACACGTCTAGGGTGAATAGAAAATATATCACACATAATACAGTAGCTAAGCCACACTGGATAAAACACTTCTATACGCTATGAAAGAGTAACGAAGACTCACTCCTTTTCTACCCACACGTCATGCTTAGTTACATACACTTTCGTCATAATACTTGCGTACTTTCACACTGTTACTACTCGTAGTTGGGATGCCACATGGTGTGAAAAATCCCGATAACATTACTTCATCAAAATTGTTTCACACCATGAAGTGAACCCCAACAAACTACATCTCACACCCACTATTAAAAGAAACGCCCTTCGAGCATAGGATAGGTCTAGCGAGAAGGTGACTTACTTCACAGCTCTCTTCTACAACTACCATCTAGTGAGAAGGTGACTTACTTCACAGCTCTCTTCTACAACTACCATCTAGTGAGAAGGTGACTTACTTCACAGCTCTCTTCTACAGCTACCGTCTAGAACTGCGCAGTTAACTACCTATCTTACCCGGTGCCATCCCGACCACTTGTTCACCAGGTCTCTTCTCTACTGTTGGGAACTGTATCTATTATTTTCTATCCAACATCCATCTCGTCAGAGTGTCAGATGATACTTTGATGATAAGCGAAACTTTTATATCAAGCATGACTTTAATATCAGTCGATACATTGATATCGGGCGATACTTGGATATCAGGCAATACTTTGATATCAGTCGATACTTTGATATCAGGTGATACTTTGATGTCAGGTGATACAAACGATATGTCAGTTTGATATCAAACGTGCAAGAATCAATGTTTAAGTTGCCACGAGTATAAAAAGCGACAACGTTTATACCAGTAAGGACCTGCTTTGTAGACAACCGACCACTGAGATTATGTACATTGGCATTTTGTCTTTGTTGAGACCGCACGCTGATTTCTTGAGTATTCTGAACTATGTATGTTTTTGGTCTTCAAAAAATATTTATTTTATGTTTTTCTAGGAAGTCATGAGACGACTCATTTGCAGATACATTCATCAGTCCAAGAAACAGTCCAGGCTGGGTAACGTCAACGAAGATGACTTACTGGAGATTAAACAGGATATATCCAGTCTCAGGTCAGTAACTACACTGCTGTTGCGGAACATGTTGTCATGGCAGCTGTTTGTGGCAAGATATGACGTTTGGTAATGTTAGTCTATTTCGACAAACGAAAGCTCTTGGAATGTTGAGAAACTGAGATAGCACTATCACAAAAATATATTTTTCAAATACCTTTGTAGCAGTTAATAGAAATAGAAAGTTTAGTGGACAGTAATGTGCGTTTGACGACAATATGCCGGAGATGTTACGTCCAGAGAAAACTGGTTTAACAGTTTTCGCCATATTGATGTTACTAAACAGATCAGTGCCCTCAAATGTATGTAAGATTATTTCTCACTAAAATAACTCAGACGACTGGTAACAGAGAACATGAAGTTATATCAACCAGAAACGTCACAAAATTGATATTTTTACTTTTGTTTTGTTTTTTTAAATCAGATAGATCGATTAGTTTCCGGTTTTTCCAGAATGCACCACCTTTAGTTCTGGTTGTCACGAGCGGGTTATATAAGAGCCTGTCTGTGACCAGAGCCAAGGTCTGGGTGATGTCATACAAGACAAAAGAGTCTGAGAGAGATCTGATGTGATAGATAAGAGATTCTGTTGATCGTGGATGATGTGTCTTATAGTTATCGAGAATGAGAACAGAACATGACTCTCCCCTCGCCACTCGGTGACCTTTTGTTCAACTACTGTCACACCGCCTCCTACTCAATTAAGAAGTAAGGGTTGTATACACTAAAGTGATTCCACTCACAACAATACAGTACAAGTGAATAGTACAGATCCAGTGAGGAAAGTAAAAGAAATCTGATCCGGTTAAATAAATATATATCTCTTTTATTGAAACAAAACCTAAATAGCTGCTGGGAAAAAAAAGAATAACATAAATATCAATCAGGCATAAAATACAGATGGAATAAAATTACAATGCAGGTCTCTAAGAACGAGACACCAAAATTATAAACACTCCAAAGACAGGTAGCATACAAAATATGGGCTTCCGCAGGAAAAACCAAACGAAGGTTACCCGCTCCCACAAGTATGGGGGTGTACTTTAAATCTAATAATCCGTGGTTGGAAAAGAACCTTGAATACACCAGTCCCAGTTATGCCTACACACTAAGCCTGCTGACTTGTTCTTGTCAGCGACTTTGCTCACGAACTACACTAACCAGTCTATGTACACAGTTTCAGAAAAATCTACTCTAATTTAGAGTGCACTCTTTTTCCCAACTCCCTCTTCGTTGGCACGTGTGCTTTACTCCATAGGGATCACTGCTGGCCACTGAAGATATGAGACCCTCTCTTCTCCAATGTAATGGTTAACAAATCCTTCGAAGAAATGCACCCAGCTGTAAATCAGGGCAGTTGCTTGGTAAAACACTCAAATAATTTATATGCTGAAACAAATCCACATCTGGATTGGACCCATTGCTTTAGTGCAGCCCTCAACAAGAATGAACGAGGTGGCTTTATGAACACTGAAGGCTCAGGAGCAGGGCGCTCCTCTTGCTAATTGATTTTCCGAAGAAATGCCATTTCTCACTAACGAGAAAACCACCGATGACCCGTAATAGGGTGATGAACTCTACCTGCAACCCAGTTGTAAATGGGTCGTCGACTGGAGTGACCTTCCACTGAAGGCAAAGTCTCCACAGAAGGCGTTAACTACAGAAGGCGAAGTCCGGCCTACGGCTCAGTGATTGCCGGAGAAGGCCGACGTATGCGAACAAAGGTCAGAATATCACACTACTCACAAGCGGGCAGACTGTCTAGTGTTGCCATTTCCCCGGCAAGAATTCCAAGACTGAAACAATTAACAGACAGACAAGGACCTATTATATACTACCATTTTCGGTCGCAGCTGTTGCCCCAGTCATGAACTCGTGCACAGAGCAACAGACAAAGACACGTAATACTGGACCAGAATTTTCTCTAAAAGACGTAACTACCAAAAGATTTTGCGTAACGGGTTGACGGCCGTCTCCGCTGAAAACGAAAAACAAGGACACCTGCGCACCCCGTGCCTCTAGAACCATCGTAAGACTAACGTAATAGAAGCTCACGGAAACATGAAAACGATGACCGTCTCCGTTTGTCAAAGACCCAGACACGAATGACCGCCCAAGTTTCTACGTAACGTGATGTCATTCAACAGGACTACTGGGACAGGTCTCCTGGAAGAACTTGCCCTCAAACGACCAAGCCGCCTCCACAGAAATGCAGGAGGGGTACTCACGTGGACAATGAATCGGTGTTTTCAAAAGAAAGCAGAAAAGGATTACCACTCGTGCTCACACATGTTTACGATCGGCGAAGATTCTCTCCCGCTGGTCCGATTCCAGGTACTCTTACGCATCCTTACGCCAATTGTTGTTGGCCACATGAACACGAAATCAAAGAACAAAACCACTCTGCAGGGTGGGTGTCTGACCGAGTAATAATGGGGTTTACTGCCCCGTAGAACCACAAGAAAAGAACGAAATGCAGAGAGCTAGTGACTCTAGAAAACATTAAGGAAAAAAAAGCGAAGGGGGCGGGTTGGAAAATAGAGAATAACAGCCATTTCTCCACAATGTTGAAGGTGGTTGTGGTAGGTTAGTGTAATAAAAGGTAATAGTGAAGGGGGTCGTGATTATGTGATAAATGAACTTTTCCTTCTGGTGAGCCTAGGACCAACGCTGAAGCTGGCCCCTATGCCAAACATTTTCATCGTTGCCTTTTGCGATGTGATTGGTTGACTGGTTGTCTGGTTGACTGGTTGTCTGGTTGACTGGTTGTCTGGTTGACTGGTAGTCAGGACAAAAATATGGTGATGATGATGGTATAGATCACGTGACTGGTTGCCTGGTAGTCACGAGAAAAATGTGGTGATGAAGATGGTATAGATCACGTGACTGGTTGTAGCTTCATCTAGCCTCAAGTTACTAACCTTGGTGGTGTCGGTCAAAGTGACACTGAAGAAATAGTCAAAATATTCTAGTGAAGATGGTACCGATAACGTAACTAGAATTGGCTAACGACAGTTCATTAACAGGAGCGGTAACCAATAATAATTATGTCCTAACTGGAGAAAAATAGCCTTGATAAATCCTAATTTCACTGAAATAAAAAGTTGAACCTTACATGCGTTTGAGTTTTAGTGAACAGTGTCATTGTCTTGGTTGTAAAACCTCAATATTATTGTGTTATTTCTGTTCACTGTCCTTCTTGTTATGTTTACAGGTTTGAGCTCCGCGAAGACAGAAAACGAGAAGTTGTTAGAACGACTGGTCACATGGACAATTTAAGACGTGATCTCCACGACACATTCAGTCGCCTCTCCCCTGTCCCGCCTTCTGTTACCCCCATGAATGGTCTATCGCCCAATCACGTGAATCAAACTACGTACTGTGGGAGGACGCTGTTTGAGGGGCGGAGTTTGCTCTCACCGCCAGAACATGATAGGCGGAGCTCTCTGAATACTTCTTATGACGGAGGCGACACTGCGAAGTCAATCACGCTGACGCCGTTAGACCTCGATTGCCTGAAAGCAGATATATTGGTAGGAGTGAAGCATGAGATTAGAAAAGCTTTGCAGCAGACAATGGAAGTATGCGGGAGGAGTAACAAACAGATCCAACAAAATATCTCGCCTATAACTCTTACAGAACCAATTTCGTTGCCTATATCACCTTACAATTTAGATTTATACCATACTCACCTATATACACAACTCTGACCAACATATTAGATCATGGTCTACACCACTTTATGCACATAATCGTTTAGATTTGTTAGTGTATCTCGTCAATTACTTTGATCCTGGTTCCACCTGTCAAACTCATCCTTGACTTATTCCCGTGTGACTGGTTTTTTTTTTAATTCCCACAATCGAGTGTCTTTTGTTAAGTCGATGTTTGACTTAGTTTTCTTGCAGCGACAGCTTCTGCAGCACTTTATCAAACATTATGAGCTTGTAATCCCGATGTACAACCTTCTTAATCCCTTTTTGCATGCTTTGTAGGGCGCAGAGTCTATTCTTTCGTACCCAGGTTGCGGTCCCAAGGTGAAGGTTGTGCGAGGAATGCACAGAAGCGCGAAAGTCAAACGGTCACAGAACATAATGTTACCTACTGGCGGTGTCAAATACACAGAGAGCATATTAAGTCAGTTATATTACTTAGACTGACATTCACATGAACGGACATCTGAGAAGGTCTATATGAAGTAACTAATTTTGTTGGCGCGTACGCAGTTTCAGATACGAAAATCGCTATAGATTTTAGTGTGTCCGTCGCCTGAAAATAACTTACTAACTACTGGACTGAGTGTGATCATTTTTCCGTATTAAAAATACAAAATTCATAACCCATATTTCTAACGGGATCGAAATCAGATACGATTTAAGGTTGCTTGTACGTGAGTATATATATATATATATATATATATATATATATATATATATATATATATATATATATATATATATATATATATATATATATATATATATATATATATATATATATATATATATATTTACAGAAGCACATTAAAAACGCACCACCTGTATAATCCAAGAACAGAGTGTGAAATGTAAATATAAGTGTGTACAAGTTTACATATTTGGAATCTTTATTCATTTTCCTATGAATCCATGCTGGTCATTAATTTGTACATTTGATTGTTATGAAATTCATTGCATTCTGTGCAGGCAAGGGAGAAAACCAAAAATACAAAAAAATGCACGTGCATTATCCTGCTGGAGAAGCTGCAAGTCTAGATAAATTGTGAACGCAGGAGCAACCAGTGCATCCAGAACCTCATCTCGATATGTCACAGCATTAACATTTCCACGGAAGACGTGAAGAGGCAAGCGATGGTGAAAACTGAATCCTCCCCAAATGTGAATACTGCCACCTCGAAATCGGTTGACACAGCAATCTGCAAAGCGCTCTTCATACCGTCGCTAAATCCGCATACGTCCATCTGCAAAGGATATGTTGAATCTGTTCTCTTCTGTGAATAGGACAGCATTCCACTGCAGTCTAGTCCATCTGATATGTTGCTCTGCCCATTGCAGGCGCTGCTAACGATGTCTGTGAGTCAAGTTTGGCCCAACATAAGGTCGTCTTGCAGTAAGGCCTGTATCTCTGAGTCATCGTATGACTGTCATTCGAGAGACTTGCCCATGTCTACCCACTATTGCTCTTGCTGTTTGACTTGCCGGGAGAGTCAATTCCTTTGGTGACTCAGCACAATATGACGATCTTGCGCAGGGATAGTAACTCGTGGTTGGCCACTCCGAAGTCTATCCCGGGCACTGCCAGTGGTTCCGTAACGTTCATTGAGACGTACAATAGTGCTGTGGTGGCAATTCATCCTTCTGGCAATGGCCCGCGAGCTCATTCCGGTCTCCAACATACCAATGGCTTGTTGGCGGTCGTTTTCAGATAGTCGTGGCATTTCAAGCACATGTACTGGGTGTTTTGTCTCAACGGCCTTTTTATACCGAGTATACTGCCACAACGCGTACACATTTTCAGGGTCATAGCTGTTGAGAATCGTGTTGCACGTGTAACTTTCATCGTTTTCATGTAGTCTGTACACACACCCATGGGTTGAATCTTGCACTTTCCATTCCAGCAGCCATTCGCTCTCTACCGCATGGCAAACACGGGGAAAATCCATTCCCACACTTTTTTTTGCCAGCTTCTCGGCATCAGTATATATAATAGTGGTGCGTTTTTAATGTGCTTCAGTATATATATATATATATATATATATATATATATATATATATATATATATATATATATATATATATATATATATATATATATATATATATATATATATATCCACACACATACACACAGTGCAGCCCACTGAAGCGGAACTCGCTTAAGTCGAATTTTGCTTAAAAGTAGAAGCATTTCTGAAGGTCCCAGTCAAACTTCTTCTATGGCTTTGTAGATAAAAACTCCGGTTAAGTCGAATTCTGATAACTAGAATTTTCTGATAAATCGAGATAATTTGTGTGTCCCAACTTCAATTTGGACTCGGATACGACTTAAAAGTAGAACTTCTGCAATCATCGCTAAGTTACAATACAACGTGGCCGTAAATTTTTTTTTTTTTTTTTTTTTTTTTTTTGAACAGGCGATAAGCATTAATAAATGTCAGAGCACAAGGTAATACATTACAAAGCAAACATTCATTAAACCAGCAAGCGCATAATCGATAGGTCGAATGAGCGAACACTGGTTCATATCGGCTTGCGAGAAAATGGCTTAGCGTTAACTCTGACAGCAACGGGACTATGTGCTTGTGACATATGATTAACAAAGAGTTAAATCCGAGGCCTGTGGATAGTAAATAATAAACACAGACCAGTATTTGGCAGGCACTCTTAAAAAAGAAGAAAGGAAAGAAATCACTAGAGAACTGGTTACAATTACATCGTCTTACTTGTCCTGCAGTAGTTATCGCTCTGGAATCCGAGTAGGAACAGAGTTCGCAAAAATACTAAGCCAGCATCGCAATTCAAACATTTTGACACTTGCTATAGCAATTAACTTGACACTATATTTTAGGCTTCACTAAAATGCTTTTCAAAACTTTAAAAGACGCAGAAATGAAAATTTAAAATCAAAATATGTCTTTCTGAATGGTTAAAATAATTACTTAATGCTTTACCTGTTATTCTAACGTAAATGATCAATTTTGGGTTGAATTATGATAAGTAGAATTTGGGATAAGTAGACTTCTACTTATCCAGACTGCACTGTTTAAACACCATCTACAATACTTCTTATCCGAAATTAGGCTTATCCGAAATTTGCTCGAACATTGTTTAGTCAGAATAAGAAAGAAAGTATAAAGTAATTATTTGAACAGTTTATTGTAACTTATTCATTCTTAAAATACATTGTTGTATGTTTTCCACTTTAAAAAGCAAATTAACAAAAGCACATGATATTAGTTAGTAGCATAATTGAAAGGGATATTCTGTCACCTTATCTTTTCATACTTCTCATGGACGATGTCATCAAAGCATGCAGGAGAGGACAAGATAGTATTTAGTGGGATACTAGAAGATGAGACAGGTCTGTCTTTCAGAGCTGGCATTTGCCGACGATGCTGCCCTAATTTCTAAATCAGAGGTATATCTTCATTCCAACTTGCAAGTCTGGAAGGAAAAGCTGGAGAAGATAGGGATGGTCATCAGCAGCTTCAAAACAAAAACCACGGTGATCTTAAAAGAAGGAAAAGGGCAGCATATTATGTTGGGAGAACAGATCCTGGAGTAGGTCAACCACTTTAAATACCTTGGAGTTGTCATAGACTGTGAGAACAGGTCCTGGAGCAGGTCAACCACTTTAAATACCTTGGAGCTGTCATAGACTGGATTGGGGGGGGGGGGGGGGGGCATCAAAGAAGACTTGGTTACCCGAAGAGCGGCAGCTGGGACTGTTCAAGCAATAAATCAAAGATTCCTCAGCAAAAGAAAAACTGACAAGACGACGAATATGGCTGCATACCGCTCTACCTATGTTCCAGTCTTGACACATGGACACATGGGGGCGAGTCATGGGGAATGACCACAACCCACAAAATCCAGCACCAAACCACAGAAATGAGGTAACTGAGGAATGTGGTTAAAATAACAAGATCCGGCAAGACCTCAAACCCCAACCCTTGCAGATCCAAGTAGAACAGTTCCAATTACGATAGTTTGGCCTGTATGCAGAATTGAAGAAGATCAGCTGTCATGACACAAATGGGAAATCAAGGATCCAGAGTTCGCTGGGAGGACAACATTAGACAATCACTGAAGGACCGAGGACTAGAATGGAACCAAGCCAGGAGGAAGACAGTCGATAGAACAGTGTGACATTCTCTCTTGGCAAACCTCTTCACCCCAAGGTAGAAAGAGGAACGACTAAGTACGTAAGTGTAACTGAAAGTACTAAAACATTCAAAAGTCTGCACGTGATATGTTACCAATGTCGGATCATGTACTGTGTTGTCAGAGCCTAACACAAATAAGCCCAAAGTTTGTTGTGGAAGGTTGTCTATGAGGTGACACTTAAAGTATAGGACGACTGCTACGTCAGGCATGTCTTAAGAAGCAACTCATATCTGCTTCTACACAAGAGCTAGCAGCCTTATTATGTCAAACAAGAACACATGAAGTCTTTGATGTAGGATTCCTGCCAGGGGACTGACTACAGTTGTGGCTCCATGCACTATAAAGAGCAAACAAGGGACAATAAGAAGATAACATGAAAATAGAAACTCTGAATCACAAGAGACAGTAAACATTCAGTTCGACTTATAAAATGGGCACATAAGAAACGACGTGACGAATGTTTGCCCTAACACCCGTTAGCATATGACCATTCTGAGAGCTCACTTCTGTTCTGGCTTTGTCCTTTCAGATCTAGTATAAAAGAAATATGTAAAGCTTCGAACACACACACCCCTACACCTTTCTCTATGGCAGTATCTGTCATTGGACTAGCGTTATTTTTTTTTACTCCGCGAGCAAGAACAAGTGAGGGATATCGTTAGTAAGAGTTACTTCCCACAACCCAGGTTTTCCGAAGCCTATTAACGTAACCGCTCATTATGATGTTGGTATCCTCTTCTAATTGTGTAATAGGGAGTTCGTGTGTCAGAAATCCGGTTTCAAAAATTTGCTTAAAAGAAATAGACGGGCTTAAAATTTATATTAGAGGGCGATAAATCTATGACATATTGATTTGTAAGCAAAGGGCGATAATCCAAAATAGTCATCTACATCAGTGTTTTTACGCCCCCTTGAGAGAAAAAGTGCGGACTCAAGTTTTCAGCTAGCTGAGCGAAGTAAAGTCGCACGGGAAAGTCGTATTTGAGTGAACTGTTTTGAGAAAAACGTATCTAGAAGTTTCGAAAATATTCGTAATGGTAAATCGACGTATTAGTTCTTGGCAGTCAGTTCTGAAACGCGATTAGCGTTAGGAAGCAAGTTTTTGCTTGTGTTAAAAGTAAAAAGGGGCAAGCGCAAATGAGAGCTTTCATCGGACAATAAGTTAAAGTCCTTTGGTTGATGTCCTTTGGTCCCAAAAAAATGAACTATTGTCTAGGCACTCATTCGCTTGGTACGCCACAATTATATCTGATAGTTTGTTATTCATTTCTGTGGACAAGATTGACAAGAAAAAGAGTGTTTATTTTCAAGTCCACCAGGTACGTTGAGTCCCGCCAAAATATTATATACTGTTTAGTAAATGAAAAGAACAATAGGCAACAGCTAGCCACAAGAAGGGAAAATAAGACCTTGGTAGAAAAAGTCATCCCTGGCGGAAGGCCAGTCCTTCTAAAAAATACACCAAGTAACTCTCACTAAGACCCGACAAGTCAGAAGATAGAAGATCAGAGATAAATTAGAACAGCAAATAGGAACAGTGAGTACCAGAGATAAATGCTATGACAAGGAATTATTGACAACAGTGGTTCTCAAACCAGGACCATCTTAGCTACTAGAGACAGTATTAGATACAGAAACAATGACAGTGAACAGAGAATATATATAGTGAGAGTAAGAATGACATTTAGTATTGCCGATGAAGTTTTTGCTGTATAAAGTTTACTAGCTTCAGGAGGAAGGTTGGGCACATCATTATTTCAACCCTTGATCTTCGTGTAAATAAACTTCACATTTAAAGTTCACTGCTGTCAGAGTGAAGTATGTTTTTCAAGGTATTGAATCATCAGTCAACTGTCAGTATATACTGTGGTAATCGTCTGTTGTGAAATGTTGTTGCAACACCACCAACCAATAACCTGCCCACTGTTTAGAGTAGTGATACGAACCCACTATACAATCATCACCATCATCATCATCAGCGTATATGCCGACGGCCACAATTGTACTTCTACTTGGTTCGCTCTCGTGTACGGTAATCACATCATTAACGGTATGTCTCCGATTGTGATAAAGTTTCGGTGTAACCATTTAATACTCCCCGAGTCTGGTCGTTCACAACATCTAAAGACTGCCGTCCGATATCAAACACTTCTTAGCAATGTATATCCGCCTTTGTCAAAAAATTTCGCGCTATCGCACACATTCATAACGTGGTCTTCTGAGACGAGTAAAGACACAACTTCTGCTTAAACGAGACAAATTTTAGGTTGGGACTGAAAAATTACTTTGACGTATCCGAAAATTCTAGTTATCAGGTCGACTTAACCGGAGCTTTTTAACAAAGCCAAAGAAAACTTTTGGCCGGGACCAGCAACATTGCTTCGACTTAAAAGAAAATCGGCTTAAGCGAGTTCTGCTTAAGTGGACTGCGCTCCGTGTGTGTATGTGTGTGTGTGCGTGTGCGTATATATATATATATATATATATATATATATATATATATATATATATATATATATATATATATATATATATATATATATATATATTGGTTTTTGATGTTAATGTGTGGTTGCTATGTTACCTAGTGTACTGGATGAGGTCAGCTGTGAAGGCTCCTGGAGATAAAAGTTTATGTGAGTTACAGAATGCCTTTCTGCTACCACTTATGACCTCAAACAGACTTATTCTGCTATTATGAATGTTCGCTACGTTTAATGTCTAGGGTAATGAAATGTGATGTGTAGGTAATTAAATACACTGACACACACATGTAAACACTAATTCTAATAATAATAATAAGCTCTATGATCAAATCAACTAACACTGGCTTTAGAAGTTAAATTTGATATTTTTTTTGAATTTTTTTAGTCCTGAACCAACTTTTCTTCTGGTCAGGACATATGAAACAATATGTATTTATCAATAAAAGTGCATATATATATTGCATAATCAAAATGAAATTTTTGTACATAGATATATGGTTACATTGGTTAATATTAACACTAACTACAGTGTCTTTGGAAAACTAGCACTGGATGTCTAGTCGGGGTGGTGTCATCATACCCGATCTCTGTTTACACGAGTCATTGTCTTTGAAATATTGAACTGAGGTATAGTTTTTATACACCAGGATTTTGTTTATTTATTTATTTGTGGAAAAGTTTGATGAATCCACAGCAGGCCAGGTATTCAACTTATCTGGCCTGTGACGATGCAGTAAAGAATTCAAGTGGCCCACTCCTCACAAGTGCTGGAGTAAAATGATAGGCTTCTTAGGCATCCACTCTTGGACCTCTTCAAAGCATCTGGCACTAGCGCAGTGCCAGACCAGAAACTCTGAAACCAAAATATTTGCCATGTGTCAACACACTGCCTACTGCACCAATTTTACACACATCAAAGCAAAAAAAAACAATTACAAAGATCGGGTCAGATCTCTCTGACCGACTCAACACATCTCACCCAGGCGGTATCAAATAGCACCAGTTTCCCATGACTGCATTGCATCCGAAATATGTTCATAAGTCTCCTTTTCCATCCAATAAGGTGGGTGATATGTTCCCACTGATCTCAAATATAGATCTGTCTTCTATAGTCTTGGATATGTTTTCCTATATTATTTGTTTGCCTCTAGGCCCTGAACTGTCGCTGGGGACCTAGAATAAGCACTCACTTGTCGTAATCATTTTTCATGACATGGCAGTATCAATCACTCAAAATATTAAATGTTAAATAAAAGGGTTAATGAATTTTTCTCCTTACCACAATTCAAAATTGAAAACACAGTTACGTTGTACTAGCAAAACTCAGCTGAGCTTCTGGCTAGAGTATGGCGTCCCACTGATAATATATAATATCTCCTAGAAATAACTCTTCTAGCATTAACGAACTGTGCATCTGGACAGTCTTCTACAAAATGGCAATTGCCTCTACTGTTTTTTCTACAATATGAAAACTTCTGTCCAATCAGCGGACTTCCCCACTACCGTTCAAATATTTAAACTACAAATGTCAAATTTAGGTCCAGTTTCAGTCTAGTGTGTAATATTTGTATGTCGGTCTGTCAGTTCGAACTTGGTTTTTCCCAAAATTACACTTGATTTTAGACGAAACTACAAAAAAAACTACACAAATTTTCCCCCACTTACTTATACGATTTCTAGACAAAGTTATTTTTAGCTTCTACCCTCCCTTTTTTGCCCCTTGTCCATATGCAGTTTGTTTTTCTGCGTTAGGCCCAAGGTCGCGTCAAAAGTGAATTTTGTGAGAAGTATGCACAAATAACTGTCGGCTAGTCTGTATTGAACAATACAGTCTTTCGTCAATATCTTCCGTGTTATCTGTCCGTCTGTGTAATTAAAAGTATATTATTTATCAGGGAAAGATGGGCTATCAAACTAGCTATTTTTTATTCTCCTAAACTTATTATTAAGAAAAAAACCTACTTTTTTCAAGGTTAGTTTTGAAATTTGTTTTTGTACCTTCGTTCACGGCGTTTTGCCGCTATATTCAAACTAAAACGACTAATTACCGTAGAACGTCCAAGATACGTCTGTTTCTGACAAGAGCTAATGTCTTTTTTTGTCCATTTCCTTACATTGTGTCAACTAGTGGCGTAATTTTTTCTTTAAAACTACAAATTGCGTCTTCTAGACTTTAGATTCAAACACGTGTTCAGACCGTCACATTTTTTTCTTTTATCTCCGTTTCCACCCCGTCTAAAAGGATAGGTCGTTTAGTCTGCATGTTCTAACTAGTTAGTTTCAATGGCGCTAGAAAACGCTGGCGTGGGCGAGAATGTATCACCGTATCTTACCTATATTTCTATCCCTACATGTTATTTTACCTGTTTACTTTATAAATGGAGGAATTTTAACGTTGCATCACTGTAATTTCACCACTTTATATATATATATATATATATATATATATATATATATATATATATATATATATATATATATATATATATATATATATATATACTTTTTTTGTTAGTTTCTACTTCTTCGTACACTCTCATACGTCGTTCACTTGAATGTTCTGAAAGAAGGCAGTAGTCAGTTTGAGAATCCCCGTAAAGCTTTTCCACGAAAGGAGCTGGCGTCGGCCATATGCACTTTCTCTGTACCGCATATAAGGGCAACTTTGAAGCAGATGTTCAGCAGTCATTTTATTAGTGCCACAGTTACACTGATCGGTAGTTCCTATCTTTAGCTTGTTGAATAGATGGTATCTCAATCTGTTGTGACCAGTGCGGAGTCTGAAGATTACCACTTGTTCTCTTCTGTTGAGCTGGTAGTAAGCATCATTCTGTGTGTGCCCTGGATGTTCTACATTCCATTTGTTTCTGTATCTGATTCTGATAAAACGTTTTGCATCCTGGAAAGTTATGCTTGCATCAGGCTGAAGTAGATGTGAACCTTATTTTGCCATTCTGTCAGCCTCTTCATTGCAGGTGATGTTACAATGAAATGGGATCCATTGGATCACAAAACTTTTGAATCGCTGACAAAGTTTTTGGAGCACCATTCTGAGGTCATCCAGGTCTGTATTATTTTAGCTTTTCAACGTTGCAATTGCTGACTGTGCATCAGTAAAGAAAGCAACTTGTCTCTCTGTGCTTTCTTCTGTCAATATAACCTGCTGCAGTTTTCAAGGTCTCTGCCTCTGCTCTGAGGTTACTTGAGAATCGTCCTGTCGCCACTGACAGTCTTTTTTCTGCACCAGTGCATAAGGTCAGAAAGACACCCCCACCTCCATTTTCTGTTGCATTTGTTGCTGATCCATCTGTGTATGCATGGGTCTAGGTGTTGCGTGGGTAATGTTTCTCTGTGTATTTTATCGCTATGGATTTTCTATCTGTTGCAGTTTGACTCTTTTTTCTTTCAATTCCAGGAATGTTTTCTATCATTTCAGGGAAGCGATTTTGTTTCCAGACTGGAAGCTTGTGTGCAGTATAGATTTATTTTTGTTAGTTAATCTAATACTGTTGCTTTTCCTTGTTAACTGGTATTTATGCAAGCTATTTTAAGGAGCCACATGACTCATGCAACATGCAGATCACATCATCCGCTTACCACGGTTTATGTTCTCATTAAATGTTCGCCGTGTGCCGACAACCTATCCTGTTGTAGTTCCTGTTATAATTTTGTAATAGTAAATAATAGTTGTTAATAAATCACCAAGACGACGTGCCTGTATTATATTACGTGCGCCATATTTCATCATGTCTTGATCAATACATATATATGCGCGTGTTTGTATTGAGTTTAGGGTCAATACTTGAATGTGTGTTCGTATTGAGTTTAACATAAGTAAATAAATGTGCAGCTGGTTGTATTGAATTTAAGATCAATAAATAAATGTGTGTGTTTGTATTGAGTTTAAGTTCAAAAAATAAATGTGCGTTTATTTGTATCAAGTTTAAGGTTCAGTAACTAAATGTGTGTTTAAGTTTTTATTGAGTTTAAAATCAATAACTAAGTGTGTGTGCGTGTATGTTTTGAGTTTAAGTTCAATAAATAAATGTGCATGTGTGTTTGAATGAGTTTAAGACTGTCAAGATCATGTGGAGGACACTTTCAGGAGTTCTTGAGTCAATTTTCCTTCAGGACCTTCAGGACCTTTAGCGATACATATCTATTCATTCCTCTTATCCTTTCCACGCTACGCGATAGTCCAGAATGCCCATACTTTGTCCAGAATGTCAACCCTTTGTCCAGAATGTCAACCCTTTGTCCAGAATGTCAACCCTTTGTCCAGAATGTCCATATTTTGTCCAGAATGCCAACACTTTGTCCAGATGTCAACACTTTGTCCATACTTTGTCCAGAATGTCAACACTTTGTCCAGAATATCACCATTTGTCCAGAATGTCAACACTTTGTCCAAAATGTAAACACTTTGTCCAGAATGTCAACACTTTGTCCAGAATATAAACACTTTGTCCAGAATATCAACACTTTGTCCACAATGCCAACACTTTGTTCAGAATATCAACACGTTGTCCATACCTTGTCCAGAATATCAACACTTTGTCCAAAATATCAACACTTTGTCCAGAATGTCAACACTTTGTCCAGAATGCAAATTCTTCTTCTTCTTCTTCTTTGATCCTTAACCGCCGACTGTCAAAACAGTCAGTGGCCATCGTTCTTGGTGACGTCTTGTAGGGCAGCAACAAACTGCTTCCACTTTGTTCGGTCGGCGGCCATCCTTCGTACAGTGCTCCTGCTCTGGTGCATTCTTTACATCTCGGTCTCCACAGTCCTCCGCCAAGTTGTTTTTGGTCGGTCTCTCTTTCGCTTTCCTTCAGGAGTCCTATAGCATAGCTGTTCTTGTGATGGCATCGGGGGTCTCTTCTGAGGACATGGCCAACCAAACTCCAGCATCTGCCAGCTATGATGGTATGCATGTCCTCTTGGTTACTCCGAGTAAGTAGTTCTTGGTTGGTGATGGTATTCGGCCAAAAGATTCGGAGACTTCTCTTTATGCATATTGCGTGGAAGGAGGACAATTTCGACATTTCCTTCTCTGTTACTCTCCAGCACTCTGCACCTCAGAGAAGCACAGAAAGTACACAGCTCTCATATAATCTTAATTTGGTGCTTTTGCTGTACTGAGAGGTCTTCCAGATTTCGTTGAGACTAGCAACGGCTGTTCTCGCTTTATTCGTTCTATTGTTGATGTCTTTGCTTGTTCCGCCGTCTGGTGTTACTGTGCATCCTAGGTATGTAAATGTATCAGTCTGTTCCAGCTTCTGGTTCCTTTTTGTTATGGGCTCATAACTTTCCACATTGAGTGTCGTGACCTCTGTCTTCTTTAGACTGATGTTCAGACATACCTGTTGGCTATACTTATTAAGTCTATTTGTTTTTGTCTTGGAAGTGCAAGTGGTCCAATGTCATCTGCATATTCCAGATTTTTCAGTGTAGAAAACGCTGTTCATCTAGTTCCTTATGGACTACTCTCTGTTATCTGGCGCATCATCCAGTCTATGATTGTCAAAAATAAAGTTGTTGATAAGGGGCACCCCTATCGTACTCCTGTCTTCGCCTCAAAAATCAGGTTGCTCAACCCAGCACTGAATGTAAAGTTAGCATAGAGGCTTTTATGATGGAAACAATGAAGCTGGGAATTCCATAATCCCTCAGTATTTTTCATAGATTGTTCATTTGCATGCTGTCAAAAGGCTTTTCTAAATCAACAAAGAATGTATTGCTGTCTCTGTCATTCTGAGCACTGCTCTATAATGTTCCTGAGGGTGATTATTTGATCTGCACATCTTCTGTTCTTTTTTAATCCCGCTTGTTCTTTTTTTAGTTTATGGTCTATTGCTTTTTAAATTCTCTGGATAATTATCCTGCCTAGTATTTTACTAGGAACTGAGAGGAGAGTAGTTTCTCTCCGGTTGTTGCAGTCTGCAAGGTCGCCTTTCGTGGGCAATTTGACAGTTATTCCTTTCTGCAATTCCGTTGGTGGTTCTAATAGTTCTAATAGTTCTGCTGTTAGTTCAGGGTCTGTCTTAAATAAGTGAGCATTTAAATTGTCGTGACCAGGAGTTTTTCCATTCTTTAACCCTTTGATAGCCGTGATGATTTCTTCTCTTCGTGGAATGTCTGTATGTACGTCTTGATCATTTCCAGCCTCAGGAACATTCAGCTGCGTGTCTGGTTCCTTATTTAGTGTTTCTCTGAAGTGCCCTGCACATCTTGTTTCATGCCCGTGAGTATGGTGATGAGATTTCTTTACTTGTCTCTTACTAATGTAATATTGTTTGCACCTCGTTTTCCGCTGATAGGTTTAGTTATTTTATATACTGTGCGTTGTTCATTTCTCAGTGCTGCCTCTTCTATCTGTCTTGCAAGATCGTCCAGAGATTTCATTTTGTTGGCTCGTGTTGTTCGACGTTTTACTTTCTTGTCCAGCCGACTGTACTGTTCGCTATATACTTCCTTTAACCTGTGGGACTTTGCTTCTGTTTTCTTTCTTTTCATTTCTTTTCTCATCGCTGTGGTGTTTAATGTTTCTGGTGTTATCCAATCTTATCTCGTTCTTTCCTGGAATCCCAAGCATGATTTGCTGCTTTCCTTATATATAGTTGAAATGGTGTTGAATTTCAGGTCAACATCAGTCGCTGTATTTTCCTGGCTATTGGCAATTTGATATTGTCTCTTTACATCAACCGCAAAAGCTTTTTTGTTGGGGGGTAAAAGGGGGGAGGGGGCCCTTGAGTTTCATGTTGTTATACCTTTTCTGTTTGATTGCAATTGGTCCAGCAGCTCTGAGTTTCACTTTCAGTCTTGCTACTACTAGGTGGTGATCGCTTCCCACATCTGCACCTCTTCTTAATTTCACGTCTTGTAACGCATGTCTCCATCTACCATTGATCGTAATGTAGTCTATCTGGTTTCTGTCCCAGCCATTTGGTGATTCCCATGTTAACTTGTGCATTTCTTTGTGTGGAAAAAGTGTTCCCCCAATGACCAAGTTGTTAATGCTGCACAAGCTTATTAGTTTATCACCATTCTCATTTACTGGTCCGCTACCGTATTTCCTCATTACTTTTTCATTATATGTATTGCATACCTGTCAACCTTCTGAGACAAAAATCTGTACGCCGGACCAAAATAATCCTTACAAACACCCAAAAATCCTTACGCAAAAAATATATTAATAAATTATACGCAATACAGTTTTAAAATGAGAAATGACATATACAAATTTATTAGCATTTGAATTATTGTGATATAAAACATGCTAATAGTCTCATGCTGTTCTTTACATATAAAAAACTTAGTGATCATGAGGTACACTATTATTTCGATGTACAGTGTTTTGTATTATAATCAACATATGCACTTTTAGCACTTTGCAGAATTGCATTTGTGGGCTTAAATTCTGCACAGCATGTATCAATGTTAATCTTACACTGTAAAATAGAAGTGAGTGTGTCAGCATTCATGGACCTCCTGCAGTCTGTGTGGATTTTTATCATCATTGAAAATGATCTTTCGCAGTCAGCATTGCTGTGGGGGAGTATCAGCAGTCGCTGAATGATGACTTTCAAATTAGGGAAGCGGATGGCACCAGTACTAGTTTTCTGGTCAACAACTTCCAGCCAATAGCTACAGAAGCTCTTTTTCTGACCACTATCTGTCAGTAGAGGCACACACACATCAGACAACATACAGTAGAGAATGATTAAAAAATACAACGAACAAAGCAAATGGCTAACAGCAAAAAAAAAATAAATAAATAAACAAAATTATGAACAGAATATCAAATCTAGGAAGAAAAAAACGTACCACCAAAAATTTACAAAATTATTATTTAAGAGTTGGTAGTCTAGACCAGTAATAACAGATTGCCACTTTATTAAAAAATAATGCAGCGAATCTCGAGCGCTGGAATAAAGTAGGCCTACTCAACGCAAACAAACTTTTTTTTTCTAGTTATGTAGGGCCTACACAGAATATTATGACAATTTATCGGAAATATATTGAAGGGCAAGATATAACTGGAAAGATTAAGACAGCGATTAAATTGCAACAAAGCAAAACAACATCAATATTTAACCAAGTTATAAGTACTTAACTTTTTTAAACAAAATGGCGTCGAAGTGTGGTGGCAAGCAAGCATGGTCGTTGATAACAGGTAACTTTTAAAATACGTCATGTCACGCTGAAAACCGAAAGCGATTGAGCCAAATTCAAAGTTTTTGCCGAATTGTAGGGTATAAAAGGATTTGATTGGTTGCTGGGAGAGACCTCAGTTTAAAAACGGACGCCGAGATTCCCGGAATAAAAAATTGGTTAAAAAAGAACCTGGGCTAGAAAATATTTTCTAATTTAAAATTTAAAAAAACTTGGGTTGGAAAATATTTTTAGAATTTTTTTTTTTTTTTTGGAAGGGGAGAAAAATCCGTACAACGAGTCTGTACGGCCGTACACTGCTAAAAGTATAAAAAATCCGTACATTGTACGAAAAATTCGTACAGGTTGACATGTATGGTATTGTGTGGTCCACCTTTCACATTGAGGTCTCCCATTACTATGATAAGATCGTATCTAGGTGCGGTTTCTATTTCCTTTTGTAGCTGTTGATAGAATTCGTCCTTGACCTTTTCATCACTGTCATTTGTTGGTGCATAGCATTGTATTATTGTGGTTTTGATGAATCTTCCTCTCAGTCTTGTTCTTAACAGTCTGTTGTTGATTGGTTTCCATTCCAAAAATGACCATTCTATTCCTTTCTTTAGGATAACGTCCATGCTTTGTCCAGAATGTCATCGACATGTCCGCAATGTCAACACTTTGTCCACAATGTCCAGAATATCAATCATTTGTCCAGATAGTCCATACTTTGTCCAGAATGTCAACACTTTGTCCAGAATGTCAACACTTTGTCCAGAATGTGATGCTTTCTCTAGAATGTCAATTATATGTCCAGAATGTCAACACTTTGTCCAGGATGTCAACGTTTTCTATAGAATGTCAGTTGTATGTCCAGAATATCAACACTTTGTCCACAATGCCCAGAATGTTAATCATTGGTCCAGATAGTCTATTCTTTGTCCAGATAATCCATACTTTGTCCAGAGTGTCAACACTTTGTCAAGAATGCCAACGCTTTCTCTAGAATGGCAATTATTTGTCCAGAATGTCAACACTTTGTCCAGAATGTCAACACTTTGTCCACAATGTCCAGAATATCAATCACTTGTCCAGATAGTCCATACTTTGTCTAGAATGGCAACACTTTGTCCAGAATGTCAACACTTTGTCCAGAATGTCAACACTTTGTTCAGGGTGTCAACGCTTTCTCTAGAATGTCAAGTGTATTTCCATAATGTTAACACTATGTCCACAATGTTCAGAATATCAATCATTTGTCCAGATAGTCCATACTTTATCTAGAATGTCAACACTTTGTCCAGAATGTCAACACTTTGTCCAGGATGTCAACGCTTTCTCTCTAGAATGTCAATTGTATGTCCATAATGTCAACACTGTGTCCACAATGTTCAGAATATCAGTCATTTGTCCAGATAGTCCATACTTTGTCTAGAATGTCAAAACTTTGTCCAGAATGCCAACACTTTGTCCAGAATGTCAACACTTTGTCCAGGAAGTCAACGCTTTCTCTAGAATGTCAATTGTGTGTCCACAATGTCAACCATTTGTCCAGAATATCAACACTTTGTACAGAATGTCCATACTTTTTTCCAGAATGCATCACTCTTTCTAGAATGTCTATACGTTGTCCACAATGTCAACCATTTTTCCAAAATGCCCTAACATTTCCAGAATGCCAAAGATGCTACCAGTATGTGAACACTTTGTCTAGAATGACAACACTTTGTCAAGGATGTCCATACTTTGTCCAGAATGTCAACCATATGTGCAGAATGTCCACACTTTGTATTGAATAATCATACTTTGTCGAGAATGCTACAACTTTGTCAAGACGGTCCGTACTTTGTTCACAATGTCCATATTATGAACAGAAGGACCATGCTTTGTCTAGAATGTCAACACTTTGTGTAGAATATCCACACTTTGTCCAGAATGTCAACCTTTTCTCCAGAATGCCAAAACTTTGTCCAGAACGTCAACTCTTTGTCCAGAAGATGTCAACACTTTGTCCAGAGCGTCCATACTTTGTCCAGAATGTCCTAACTTTGTCCAGAAAATGTCAACACTTTGTCCAGAATGTCAACAATTTGTCCATGATGTCTATACTTTGTCTACAAGGTCAATCACTTGTCCAGAATGACAACCATTTGTCCAGAATGTCAACCATTTGTTCAGAATGTACACATTTTGTTCAGACTTTAAACACGCTGTCCAGAATACCAACAATTTGTTGACAATACCAACACTTTGTCGATAATACCAACACTTTCTCCACAATACCAACACTTTCTCCACAATACCAACACTTTGTCCATGTAATGTGCTGAAATGTTGTACTATAACTAATACATGAAATGTGATACTATATATTTCAGAAAACCAAAATTAAATCGCTATTATAAAAAAAATGGGTGATTCTTGCCTTGTTTATCATTTCTGTAATATGTAATGATGAGTGACAGGGGATAGTTTCCACCGAACTATGGCATGAGGCATATAATGATTACACAAGCGCAAACACAGCTTAATGCCTTCCGTGTCAGACTCTTTATAATCACAATAACATCAAGACGCACAAGTAATACGCAGACGTATGTATAACTGCGAGTCAATCTCCAGATAATGTAAAACGTTACACTAATACATGGATAGCGGAGATAGCTGATACAAATGGTATTATACACAAATCACTGTTTCTCTAGCACTACTGCTACTATCATTATAGTCCATGGCTTCAAAAATTCACATCTCCGAACAATACATCATCGGCAGACTCTACACACTGCATTTCCCCTCGAGTCTTCATCACGGCTGCCTTACCCTTTCTCACTTTTTACATACTTGGCAATGTCCTGACATTCGCTCACACTGTCACATATCTCCGCTTGATTATTCACGAAGTTCATAACTCATGTAAACATCATGTCAGCTTCACACAAATACACTCATTCTTTAACTGTTCGTGACAATGAGGCAATATTAAGACAACCTCCTGAACCACTAAGACCATAAATTATTCACATCCACCAGTTGGTGAAAAGAATTATTCAAACATTGGAACTGTAACATTTTGGTTGAAATGCATATTGAAGATTATTAATACATTAAATAAAGAAGCAAATTAATGCTTACATTTATCTTTGGCTGGGGAATAGTTATGTGTACAGGGCCGTTGCTATCATTAGACCTACTGGGCAACCCCCTAGGGCGTAGACTTCAGAGGGGCGCAATACAGACTTTTGAAGGGGGGGGGGGGGAGCGCCACTGTTTTTAACCTAGTTTTTTTTTAAAATCCATGTAAAAAATGCAACTGACAATTTGCATTTTCTTTATCTTAAGATGCAAGTTGTCAGTTGCATTTTCTTTATCTTAAGAGGGAGCCGCGCTAGCGTAGTGGTTACCACACCGCTCTGGCGACCGGGTGATTCAGGATCAAACCCGGGCGACGGCATTTGAGGATTTTTCGTCGACCGGGATTTGGACTGGATTAACTCGAGACCTGGCGATGACATTTGAAGGAGTGTCGTCGACCAGGGATTGGCGGCTCCTGAGCCGACCCAGCTCTAATGGGTACCTCCGAAATCGGAGAGTATTTGCCTGAATGGCGAGGGACACCTGTCTCTGTACAAGAAAAAGGGATACTCACGTAAAATCAATGTCAGGTTAGACATTAATAATAACCTGAGATTTCGCCTCGAGTATTAGCGGGCGTACGAAAAAAAAAAAAATCTTAAGATAAATACCACAAAAGAAAGGAGGGGAAAGGGGGGGGGGGGGGGGGAGAAACAATTGATGCTATTAACCAACAGAAAATTAGGCAAAAAGAACCTATTGTCGACAAATCTTGTAACGCTTGATTGTACTGGTCAGAGTTCTTGGCATGCACAGCTTGGCATTCTGTGGTACAAGTGAAAAGTTGTACATTACTAGCACTGGACATTTTGTGATGTTTGTAGAATAAATAGCCCTTTTGTATCCTATTATGAACGAAGATTTGTGCAGAGTTAAAGATCAAGAAACGACGGTTCACTACCTAGGAAAAGATATTCAAAATGAGCTTACACAACTTCCTGCAGGTGCTATATAGCAGACAATTTTAGCAAACGCAGCTATACGCTATTTAATTTCTGGAATGCATACCTAATGTTAGTTATATTTTTAAAAAGTGGCAATGACTGTACGTTTTGTTGATGTAAGCGAACTATCAGATAATGAGATGTCTGAGCCTGAGGTTCTCATAAGAGAGCATTACTTGGGATATGTTCCACCGAAGGCGCCGTTATCACATAATCTCTTTTTGGACAGCTTGAGCAGATGGGACTAGCAATTGATAATATGTGTGGTCAAGGTTATTGTTAAGAATGAATCTTGAGATCATGGTGTTGATTATTTTACTGGCTCGGTTGATGGTGCATATGTTGATTGTAGCGAATGTCGTTTTCACGGTTCGTGTTCTCAAGAGATTATATTTGCATATGAAGACACCATGACTGGTACAAGAACATTGAAACTGGTCAAAACTGTAGGCGAGGCTTGTAAACAATTAGACGACATTTATTAGACGTAATCATCTTCAATACACGTATAATCAATAATGGCATCACAAGGAATATCTGGTTTGCATGGCATATAAAAATACGTTGAGTAAGCATCAACAAGTCTTTGACCGATTCAACTATCAACTAGTCGAGACGCGAGCTAGTTGGAGCACTGTGGCAAAGAACGAAAATATATGGCCTCCTAGAATTTCATAATAAAAGTGGTGGCTAGACTTGCATTTTTTAACAACAGCCCATCATTGCTGATCAATAAAGTAATGGCGTAATTGCCCAATATAAAAGCCACATGAAGAATGCGTTTACAAACTATAATATATCCCACAATAGGGAACAACACTAAAATACGTCCTTTCGGGACGATGTCTACATGAGAAAAGCCGCTAACGTTAATCGTTTAGTAACAAGCGCGTACGATTACTAACGTCACTAAGAGACACTGCACCATTCAATGGTAGTGCGTTATCGTCTCAAATAAAAATCATTAATACAAAGTAAAAATGCGCTCAGCTATATCTCTGAAAGTATAGGCATTTGCCTGAGAGCATAAACATATCTTAACACATTACTCTTTCATCAGTGTCATAAAAGCGAAGGAAATACAAGCATACGATGATGCTCTTCCACACGATAATGGAGGTATGTATAATGCATAATCGACCATGTAGTCATTGCACTCGAAAAGTCCTGTAGAATACCGTAGGAAACATGGGGCATCTCAGCAATCAAGCCGTGGACTTCAATGACATGGATCAAGTATAACACTAGTCAACAACCAAAATGTACCAGAAGTGAAAATAGCTGATCTTAACTAATTTTGGTGTGCTGAAAACGAAAATGACATTAAAAAATGTTGATTGGCTCTAGTTTTCAAGATATATGCTACTAGTTTATTTAATTACGGTCAATTTATATATATGACGCAACTGTTGTGGGCGATTGCATAATTTTTTCTAATGACCAATAAAAATGTAACTAGCAGTTGATGATGCAATCCTACCTATGATTACATCACCTCTGTGTATAAATATCTTATCTCTGATAAAATTTTGCCATTAGTTAGTGCATTTGTCCTTATCAAAAGTATCGTAGTTAGAAATGCCTAGGACATGTGTGAACAGTACTAATAATTTATGTTATATATGTGGTGAGGTGACATTTCTATCACAAAATAGAAATATAACTAAAGTGATTAAGAAGGCGTATAGTTTGTATTTTGGCTGCAGAATAGGAGATCAAGATAAGAGCTGGGCGCCACACAAATGCTGCAATACATCTGCTGCACATCTTAAACTGTGGTTGACTGGCAAAAGGCAAGCTATGCCTTTTGCAGACCCAATGATTTGGAGAGAGCCCACTGATCATCTCAACAACTGTTACTTTTGCATGGTCCCTCTAATTGGGAAAGGCATATCAAAGAAGAAAAAATGGACTCTGGAATATCCAAACATCCCCTCTGCAATACGTCCGGTACCACATGGCGATGACCTACCAATTCCCAAAGTGCCAGAATCATTTTCAGCTGCTTCCACTGATGAAGAAGAGGACATTGGTGGTCCTGAACCATCAACCTCAAGCGACCCAGATTTTGAGCAAACTACATCCACTAAACCACACTTAATAACCCAAGGTGAACTGAATGATCTTGTAAGAGATCTAAATTTACCGAAGAACAAGGCGGAGCTTTTGGGTTCCAGATTGCAACAGTGGAATCTCCTGGCAGAAGATGTTACAATTTCTGTGTATAGGAACCGCCAGAAGCCGCTTATTACATTCTTTTTCAAAGAGGGTGACCTTTCAGCGTGCCACAACATTTCTGATTTAATGGCAGCCCTCAAAATCACTTACATACCGGAAGAGTGGAGGCTTTTCATTGATTCATCCAAGACGAGTCTTAAAGCTGTTTTGTTGAATAATGGTAATGTGTTACCGTCAATTCCATTTGGTCACGCAGTTCATATAAAAGAAACTTATGAAAACATTAAGCAGCTTTTTAAGTGTATAAACTACGATCATCATCATTGGTCACTTTGCGGTGACTTAAAAGTGGTCGCTCTTTTGCTTGGACTACAGGGTGGATACACCAAGTACTGTTGCTTTCTCTGTGAGTGGGATAGCCGTGCACGAAGTGACCATTACATCAGAAGACATTGGCCAATCAGGCAGTCATTGCAGCCTGGCAGTAAGAACGTTGAGAACCCAGCACTTGTCGACACCAGCAAGATTGTGTTGCCACCCTTGCACATTAAGCTGGGTCTCATGAAAAACTTTGTCAAGGCAATGGAGAAAAAAGATGAAGCTTTCAAATACCTCATCAGAAAATTTCCAAGACTGAGTGAAGCTTAAATAAGAGAGGGAGTATTTGTTGGTCCGCAAATTCGAAAACTTCTTCATGATGACGAGTTTCTTTGCGTTTTGCATGGCAAGGAAAAAGCAGCATGGTTAGCATTTAAGTCAGTGGTGGACAATTTTCTTGGAAACAACAGATCTGATAATTACAATGAAATTGTAGAAAATCTCCTTCTGAAGTATAAGAGTCTTGGCTGCAACATGTCTTTGAAAATTCATTTTCTGGATTCTCATCTGGATTTCTTTACGTCACACTGTGGAGCGGTCAGTGATGAGCATGGTGAACGATTTGACCAGGACATTGCTGCTATGGAGACAAGGTATCAAGGCAATTGGAGCCCTTCAATGCTTGCTGATTACTGTTGGACTGTGACAAGAGACACCTCATCGATTGACTACAAGAAGCAAGCAAAGAGAGCTCGAACAGCGACTGAATAATGACGGAATGGGTTCAAATGTGCCTTTTTAAAACATGATATGTGAACTTTAAATAATGTTTTTATTTTTTCTATAATTTTATGTTGAAATATCAATTAATTGAGTAAGTAACAACAATTTTTATAATGCTAAAGTAGAAAGACTAGCTGTTCACCCCAGAGAATTAAACAAGCATGCATTATTTGTATTAGTGTACTGTAAATTCATCATTTAAAAAAAAAACCAGAGCCAATTGGTGAATTTCATTATGATATTTGAAATCAGCATGTCAAAATCAATACGAAATGGTATATTTAATTTCTGGTACAAATAACTTTTGAAAATTTGTTGACTAGTGACAGTCCCTTAAAAAAGCGAATTTCCATTAGCAATGGGTAAAAGCAGCAAATGTTACAAAGCTCGAAGTAAATTGGTGCGAAGTAAAATTGAGTAATCGGACCAAAGAGTCTTGTACAAAGTAGTAAATCTAATGCAATATACGTTCCAACGCAAGCAGACATCAGTGACAAACTTAATTCATCTGATCAGAAAGTTGTGCAGAAAGTGTACATAGCGGTGGCTGTCTCTTTTAATAAACGTCATAATAGGCCGGCAGCATCTCTGATGTATCAAAACTAACGAAGTATGTCCAACCAGGTGCATGTGTGAGTAGAGTAAGAAGTACAATGGCACGTATGCAGCAAGAAGTAGCGCACAATGTTCAGAGCATCCGTAATCTTGAATGTAGATACTGTTCACGAAAAATTGCATTTGAGTACTATAAAGTGGTTTTGCTTGTATTAGCGCATTATAATTCTTGACATTGTCGTGAAATTCTACATCCACATATATAAATTAAAAGGAAAATGTAAAGCCTAACAAATAACTTCAATAAAAGGAAAGAAGAATGGTAAAGAACAGTGCTGTCACAATGACTGTACTCGAAATCCCCCTTGTTTTCTCCTTCGTCTGCAAATTGTAACGTTTCACGTTGATAGTAAAAGCCTACTGCTTCAATACCCGCTTTCTACGATAAAACGTGTACTGCCTTTCTAAGAAAAACCTTGAGATACGCAAGCTGACCTATATTTAATATTCCATTCATGTCATTTTATACACTACGTTACCATAAACGAAAGACAGATGGACTAAGGATAGAGAGAAGGGAGGGCTGAAAGCCGGAACACAGGCAATACTACCACAGTCTCGCGATACACAATTAATGCCACCCCTAACACGCGTGTAAGGCCACAAGCACTAGCTTTTTTCAAATCGTCAGTGATAAAAACACTACCCATACCAGAGTTAGGTTTTAAAAAACCTGAAAAACGCTTATTAGGAAACATGACATTATACTGGCTTACGTTTGAAAACATTACAGTACCCAGACACCACATCGTATTCGAAGTAAACAGGAGGTAGAAGAAAATACATATTTTGAACGCAGCCCCTTAGCCCCATTAAATTTATATATTTGGGTTCCTTAGGACTTGCTGACAAAGAATATGTTGAACGTTACGCAAATAGTCTAGGAATTAACAAATTATAGCCAAAAGAAATAGTGAGGGATGTCAGACAACACCAAAATCAGAATCGCTCAGTGGCAGATTTTCACACCACCATTGTACGGGAAATAGGCTGACATGTTACCTCCTATTTGATTGGCGGAAAGTAAATGTAAGGCTAAACACGATTAGTCGGACTATAAATATTGATTCTTTGTTGTTAGGGAAACGGGAGTAGGAGTACTTTTTTTCAAACGCTTGGGTAAACATGACACGATTGGTTAGACCCGCCAATATAGTCAATCAGAGGCGTCAGGTCAGCACCACATTTTCAAATAAACTTACTAAAGAACCAGTGCGTTGAGCGCCAGTGCATATTTTTCTAAATAAAAGCCTGGGACATCGGCAGATCGAAATTGTGCTATATTCATTGCCAGTCAACGTAACTGTGTATTATTCCATGAATTGTGGTAAGCTTGAAATATTTGATATCTTTTTAATGAAAATTGAATGTAAATTGATAGGAACTGTGAACTTTTCCCCATACTATTTCCAAGATAAACAAACACTTGAAGTCATGATGACAAATACCAACATAGCTTGAAAAAACAAAACCAGTATTACCTCTTATTACTACTACACAACTGACACACATAGGATAATATTAATAAAATATGTCACTACCAGGTTCATATTGATAAATTCTGTACATATAAATTGTAATTACAATTGATTGTGATTCCTGGTTCACTTTGTATTTGAATCAGGACACATATTTTAGTGAAAGTAATTAATACATATTTATATTTGAAAATTTACCAGTGCCTCATTTAAGATAGTCTTATAGAGTGTTAAATGTGTGTGAGTGTCACAGTGTTGTTAAGTGTGGTGGAATAAATTAAATTGTTTATCTGTCTGTTGTTGTTGTGACTTACACTTCATCATATACATACCCTAGACATTTAACCTATGGCAAGGCACAAGCAAAGAAACAAAGTTACAACTGATCAGAGCATGTATATTCCCAGTAGCAACATACGGCTGCGAGACTTGGACACTCAATAAAACAGTTGCAAAAAAGATTACATCATTCGAAATGAAATGCTACAGAAGGATGTTGAGAATACCCTGGACAGAAAAAAAGACCAACAGAGAAGTACTGCACTCACTAAACGTACAGGAACATTGGCTCCTAAATACCATCGCAATAAGGAAGCTGAAATTTTTCGGTCATATAAAAAGACATAATAGTCTGGAAAAAACAGTGATGGAAGGCATGGTCCCTGGAAAAAGGGGAAGGGGTCGACCTAGACGACGGTGGACCCAGGACATCACAGAGAGTCTGAACTTGTCTTTGGCTGATGCAGGTCGACTTGCCCAGAATCGTGATGCGTTCAGAGCAGCTGTAATGGAGACAACGTTCTGGAGGGAATATGTCACATGATGAGACATTTAACGTAGTCATCACAATATTCCAGAATAATTCTGACTGAGTTCTAAATGTGGTAGCAAGTAAGGTTATCTGTAAAACACTACACCTATTAGATACAGATACCTTCACAGCTGATCTCAGTCAGTACACTAAGTCCCCTATAAATATTTATAACATCCCACTTTACCACAGACATGTAGATCAATGCGCTGGAGAAATAATATTTCAATCAATTAGTCTGGCTTATCGATGTCTTGCTGAAGGCAGCGGGATAAGACATCAGTGACCACATTTTCCGTTCTTCGGATAGCACGAACTTCAAAGTGGAAAGGCTGCAAGGAAATAGCATATCAAGCAGATTTTGCACTCTTATGATAATTTTTCTTGAGGAATGACAGAGCACGCTAATCTATTTCCACGGAGAAATGAGCAACAAGATAATATGCAACAATGCAAAATTATAGACAACAATTTAATGTAGGACATCTAAGAAATCAAGAAACACGAGACAAATTTGCGGTCACAATATCCAACAAATTCCAAGTGCTCCAACACCTGGAAGATGTAGAGAATACAGAAGAGGCAGCAAATCAAAACGGTATGGAATGAGACATGTGAAGAAATACTGGGAAAAAGGGAACGACAACAAATAGCATGGATAACAACAGAAACCATCAATAATGTAGTAAAATCTGTGAGATATTCGCTTATTTCAGTAAGATTTTAGTCATATAAATAATAAATAACCCAGCCCGTATATGTCTGACTATAAGCGTCTCACACGCCAGCATCGCGCTGAATTTTGTGCCATGGTAATGCTTAGAAACGATCCCGCCTTATAAACCTACTCGCTTTCCTTGTGACGTACAATAAAAAATTTTAACATTTTGCCCGATCTGATAGAGACTGCTGCAAGACTTATAATTAACGATCTGTCAGAAATGTGCCGCCAAACTACTGGCTGAATTAACGTAATACTTTAAATTTAACGCCTCTAATAGTAGTAATCCTTACATTTTTCAGTAGTGTAACACGAGATGGCAGAAATATTTAACGCAATTTCTAACACCCGCCGCGCAAAACCCCGCTTCGCTTGACACGTTGTGCCATGCATATATCAACTCTGTGAGATTAGCCCGATGATATATACACACAGACAGTTTAAATTCTCGCCGAGTAATGTATTTCTGACGTCACTCAAACAAGTTAGTTTATTTGAATAAAAATGCTAGAGAGAGATGAGGGAAGAAGATGGCCGACTTGTGTAAAAGTTATATTTGACGATTGACAGTGACAAAACTGAAAATCTAAACCATAATGAAACTGACCATAAAAATGATATATTATTATAGCTTAGTATCTCCTGAGCACAAATATGTTTTAAAATATATGGTAGTCCAATTATTAGCCAAGTTATTGAGATAATACTAGCTGTCTAAGAACACTAGAACGGACAGACTGTGGTTCCTGCTTGTTTTTTTTCATAACGTTAGTGGGGACGCAAGCTTATAAAGAGGCATTGGAGCAAATTCAAATCCGATTTGGTAATAAGAGTATAGGAGTAAAAGGGGAGCGGTAGGAAAATGTTAACCAAAACTAAACATCTTTTTGTATTGGCATAACTAACGCAGACTGACCAATCGACTACCAGACACAGAGTTTGTTTGGAATTTTGTTTTTGTTTTTCAAAAACTACATTTGAATTCTGGTAGTCGCAAGCTTTCCATTGGCCAGTACTAATAGATATTAGCAAAAAGCTTTCAATGCTCATCGCCAGTTGACAAAAACTTTTTCTATCAAATACGCTGTGGGCAGGGCAGAGAAAAACTGAGACCATTCTTTGCCAGTCAGCGTTATTTGTGATATATTTCTTTGAAATTGTGGTAAGAATGCTTTATGTATTAATATGTTTATTACAACTGCCAAAGTTAGATACTGCTATTGGGAAAAGTGAAGGACGTGCCGGGAGCAGACATTATTGAGTCCTCACATTGAACTGTATTTAACTGTTGTATATTGTCATGATTTTGTTTTAATATTATTGTATTAGAATATGTTAGTAAGCCTCCGTGTTCCATGAACACTTTTCAACATGCCTGGAGCGTTTATAATTTAAAAAAGAAGAGCAAATCATACAAAAGGAGATGTGGTTACTCCACGTTATTGTATTGAGGAAAACTATGTATAAGTACAGTGGCGTATCTGCCATAGAGACCTGAGGTATAGTCACAGCAAGGTGTGAGTCATATAAAATTAGGGGCGAGTGCACTTGTATGCACACGAGGCTGACCCCATACCACCGAATGTAAATAATAATAATAAAGTGTGATCAGATATAAAAAGGCCAGGTTGTCTTTTTATTGCAGAGGTTTTATTTCCTCATACCAGCCGGTGACAGGAAACCTGATGAGTGAGTGTAATGCCAACAAGTCTCCGGTAAAACGTTTATGCTGTCAGCAGATAGCTGGAGGAGCTTGTGTGTGCTGATATATCTATATTTTCTGCAACGACATACTGAATTATTCTTCTACAAAGAATCCCAGGTGATGTGTTAGCATCTGGGTATTTCTGACACTTCAGTTACATTAAACTTTGGTATTTCCAATCATACCCAGGATTTTATGGGGCGTGATGAAACTACAGCCCCTCCTAATAAATGACAAACACTATTAGATAATAAAGTTGTAATCTGTGAATACACCAACAGGAGATATAGAGTGACATTATACTTATTGGACAAAGTGTCCACACATTTTAGTTAATCCTTTTATGTAAACTATCTTTTCCTCATTTTTAAAGACCTGTCCAAAAGAGTTGGCGGGACAGGCAGATTAAATTGTAAAAAGAAAATATTCCATTTTAAAGAAAACTTTAACCACTGACTTATTTATTTATTTATAGTGAGTTAAATTGTATTGTGTTGATATACCATCATTTTCATTTCACCCCTAGACATTAGGTACATCAGACACCAGACACTAGAGCCAAAATAGTGACCGTGTGAGATCTAGGGAGGTAGCGTTAGGTTCCCTGCAAATACATCATCATCATCATCTTTTAGAGTCAGGGGCCTACATGTGCTTGACCTCACACGGTTAACACAGACACAGCTTTCTTTCCTTTTAAGTATAACATCATAACCTCCCCAACAAATTAAACTTGCTAGAAATAAGATAAAAGGCAGAAAAAACAAGAAAGCAGATTTAAACACAAGCAAAACCAGAAGTTCCAAAGCCAAGGCTCAAGATGTACACAGAAGCAAACAAAGAAGTTAAAAGAAGTATCAAAAGAGAATAGAGGAAGTATATTGAGGAGTTGGCAAGAGAGGCAGAAGATGCTGCAGCCAAAGGAAATATGAGAGAACTGTATAACATCACAAAGAAGCTGACAGGGAAATACAAGCAAACAAGTTGCCTCATAAAAGACAAGAATGGAAAACTGCTCAGCAATAAACATGAGCAAATGAAGAGGTGGACAGAATATTTTGAGGATCTTCTGAATAGACCAGCTCCACAAAACCCCCCGGACATCCAGGCAGCAGAAGAAGAGCTACAAATTAACGGTGAGAGACCAACGAAGGAAGAAATAAAGAAAGCCATAAAGCTTCTAAGAGATGGAGAAGCGTCTGGACCTGATAGCATTCCAGCAGAGGCCATCAAAGCAGATATAGACACGGCTACAGAGAATGGAATGGAATTCATCATTATACATCGGATTTGTGGACTACGAAAAGACATTTGACAGTGTAGACAGAGAATCACTTTGGAAATTGATGAGGCATTATGGAGTTCCCCTGAAGATCATTAATTTAATAAAGAAAACATATGAAGACATGACATGCAGAGTTCTTCATGAAGGACAGCTTACAGAACCGTTTGGGATAAGAGCAGGAGTGCGACAGGGATGCCTCTTGTCTCCATTTCTTTTCTTATTAGCAATAGACTGGGTTATGAGAACATCAACAACACACAACAGAAATAAAACCCAGTGGACTCTGACTAAGCAGTTGGATGATCTGGATTTTGCTGATGACTTGGCTCTTCTGTCCCATAACCATAATCAGAAGCAGGACAAATTGAAAACACTCGATGAGAGGTCACAGCAATTTGGTCTGAAAATACACAGGGAAAAGACAAAGATAATGAGAATAAATGCAGGTAATGAAAACAGGGTTGAACTTGAAGAAGCACCAATACAAGATGTAGATTCGTACACATATCTTAGCAGCAATATAGACAAAGTTGGAGGGACAAACAGTGATATGAAAATAAGAATACAAAAAGCAAGAGGAGCTTTCATAGCACTGGGAAATATGTGGAGATCAAGAGAAATCGGATCCAACACGAAAATAAGAATCTTCAACTCAAATGTGAAGTCAGTCCTATTGTATGGCTCTGAGACATGCAGAATAACAAAGACAACAACCAAAAAGCTACAGACTTTCATAAATGGGTGCTTGCGTAGAATAGAGGGATTAAAATGGTATGACAAGGTTACCAACGTGGAACTGATGACAAGAACTAGACAAGTGCCAGTGGAACAAGAGATGAGAAGAAGACGATGGCGATGGATAGGACACACACTGAGGAAACCTGTTGATATCATTACAAGGCAGTCCTTGTTCTGGAACCCCCAGGGCAAGAGAGGCAGAGGTAGACCAAGAAGCACATGGAGAAGAGAGCTGGAAACAGAGATGAAAATGATATGGAGAACGTGGAAAGAACTTGAGATGATGGCTCGTGACAGGAGGACTTGGCATGTGTTTGTTGAAGGCCTATGCTCCTTTGGGAGTGGAGGGTTATGATGATGATATGATAGGAAACTCTTTACAGAGCGATACAACAGGAAGCAATTTGATCATCAGAAGTCCCCCCGTCCGACAAGTGTTTCGGCCCGATTTACTCCTTTACACTCTAAGGGGGGCGGGCCCACTTGGGTCATGACTCCCGAGCGTCTCAGCCTCCTGTTGTCTTGTATCGAAAATGAACCCATTTCACTTATGGTAGCAACTTTAAAATCCACAACTCCGCCAGCCGTGGAGGCAATTGTGAAAGTAACAAAGAGAAGACAAATTATTCCGTTCGCTCCGTCACACATCACACCTAAGGACACACACCTGCGCGAAGCCGACGAGTCTAGCCACTGCGCGCTAGCCACGGAAATTGTGTGCCTGACACCCCTTATAATATACGCCGCCTGTTGCCCCTCAGTCACAGCCCTTTCACTAGTACACCAAAAAAACTCAGCGTATTGTGGACTTAGAACAATTGTGGGGTTTTCTGTACCGCAGCGTTTATTGTCACGATTTCCATGGCCCATTGCGGTTGTTCCACAGCCAGCATGATGCCTATATATATATATATACTTGCCCTTATCACTGATACGGAATCATTTTTTTTCTAGACGCAGCCAGAATAGTAGTAGGAATATATATTCCTACTACTATTCTGGCTGCGTCTAGAAAAAATTATAAAGTATCAGTGATAAGGGCAGGTCCCTCCAAGTATTTACCAAAAAGTTACATCGACGTAAAAATTATACAATTTACACGGCCTTGGCGAGGGGGGTTTTCCATGTTTGCCAAAACCACACTTCCTACATTTATTACAAATAAGGGAGGGAAACCTGAGGCCTGTAAACAGTAAATTAATATGAAACAAATATAAAGGTATGTTATCAGGCACTCGCAGGAAATAAAGAAGTAGAACACCAGACAACAGAAAAACAACAGTCATGAGTGGCTTACCCAGGATTTGAACACTGGACCTTCCGTGCGACAACCCCGCCTAGCCATGCAAGCGAATCACACTATCCGCTCTGCCATCTACGCATCATCAAAAAAATGATGTTTCAATGGCAGGTCAATAGTGCGAACCACAATACACGACACCAGAAGTCCTCCATGGGCAGTTCAGCCTATTAATGACGCAATCACTTCTGTTGTATTTCTATCAAGCAGTATAGGCCGAATCCAACAAGACCCTTAGGACCTTAATACTGTGTCCAGTAATGATAGTAGACTAGAACAGTGAGAACAGGATAGTGGGTAGGTTTGGTATTGTACAAACATTTATTACAAATAAGGGAGGGAAACCTGAGGCCTGTAAACAGTAAATTAATATGAAACAAATATAAAGGTATGTTATCAGGCACTCGCAGGAAATAAAGAAGTAGAACACCAGACAACAGAAAAACAACAGACATGAGTGGCTTACCCAGGATTTGAACACTGGACCTTCCGTGCGACAACCCCGCCTAGCCATGCAAGCGAATCACACTATCCGCTCTGCCATCTACGCATCATCAAAAAATGATGTTTTTTTTTTTTTTTTTTTTTTTTTTTTTTTTTTTTTTTTTTTCAATGGCAGGTCAATAGTGCGAACCACAATACACGACACCAGAAGTCCTCCATGGGCAGTTCAGCCTATTAATGACGCAATCACTTCTGTTGTATTTCTATCAAGCAGTATAGGCCGAATCCAACAAGACCCTTAGGACCTTAATACTGTGTCCAGTAAATGATAGTAGACTAGAACAGTGAGAACAGGATAGTGGGTAGGTTTGGTATTGTACAAACATTTATTACAAATAAGGGAGGGAAACCTGAGGCCTGTAAAACAGTAAATTAATATGAAACAAATATAAAGGTATGTTATCAGGCACTCGCAGGAAATAAAGAAGTAGAACACCAGACAACAGAAAAACAACAGACATGAGTGGCTTACCCAGGATTTGAACACTGGACCTTCCGTGCGACAACCCCGCCTAGCCATGCAAGCGAATCACACTATCCGCTCTGCCATCTACGCATCATCAAAAAATAATGTTTCAATGGCAGGTCAATAGTGCGAACCACAATACACGACACCAGAAGTCCTCCATGGGCAGTTCAGCCTATTAATGACGCAATCACTTCTGTTGTATTTTCTATCAAGCAGTATAGGCCGAATCCAACAAGACCCTTAGGACCTTAATACTGTGTCCAGTAAATGATAGTAGACTAGAACAGTGAGAACAGGATAGTGGGTAGGTTTGGTATTGTACAAACATTTATTACACATAAGGGAGGGTAACCTGAGGCCTGTAAACAGTAAATTAATATGAAACAAATATAAAGGTATGTTATCAGGCACTCGCAGGAAATAAAGAAGTAGAACACCAGACAACAGAAAAACAACAGACATGAGTGGGTTACCCAGGATTTGAACACTGGACCTTCCGTGCGACAACCCCGCCTAGCCATGCAAGCGAATCACACTATCCGCTCTGCCATCTACGCATCATCAAAAAATGATGTTTCAATGGCAGGTCAATAGTGCGAACCACAATACACGACACCAGAAGTCCTCCATGGGCAGTTCAGCCTATTTATAACGCAATCACTTCTGTTGTATTTCTATCAAGCAGTATAGGCCGAATCCAACAAGACCCCTAGCACCTTAATACTGTGTCCAGTAAATGATAGTAGACTAGAACAGTGAGAACAGGATAGTGGGTAGGTTTGGTATTGTACAAACATTTATTACAAATAAGGGAGGGAAACCTGAGGCCTGTAAACAGTAAATTAATATGAAATTAATATGAAACAAATATAAAGGTATGTTATCAGACACTCGCGGGAAATAAAGAAGTAGAACACCAGACAACAGAAAAACAACAGACATGAGTGGCTTACCAAGGATTTGAACACTGGACCTTCCATGCGACAACCCCGCCTAGCCATGCAAGCGAATCACACTATCCGCTCTGCCATCTACGCATCATCAAAAAATGATGTTTCAATGGCAGGTCAATAGTGCGAACCACAATACACGACACCAGAAGTCCTCCATGGGCAGTTCAGCCTATTAATGACGCAATCACTTCTGTTGTATTTCTATCAAGCAGTATAGGCCGAATCCAACAAGACCCTTAGGACCTTAATACTGTGTCCAGTAAATGATAGTAGACTAGAACAGTGAGAACAGGATAGTGGGTAGGTTTGGTATTGTACAAACATTTATTACAAATAAGGGAGGGAAACCTGAGGCCTGTAAACAGTAAATTAATATGAAACAAATATAAAGGTATGTTATCAGGCACTCGCAGGAAATAAAGAAGTAGAACACCAGACAACAGAAAAACAACAGACATGAGTGGCTTACCCAGGATTTGAACACTGGACTTCCGTGCGACAACCCCGCCTAGCCATGCAAGCGAATCACACTATCCGCTCTGCCATCTACGCATCATCAAAAAATGATGTTTCAATGGCAGGTCAATAGGGCGAACCACAATACACGACACCAGAAGTCCTCCATGGGCAGTTCAGCCTATTAATGACGCAATCACTTCTGTTGTATTTCTATCAAGCAGTATAGGCCGAATCCAACAAGACCCTTAGATACTGTGTCCAGTAAATGATAGTAGACTAGAACAGTGAGAACAGGATAGTGGGTAGGTTTGGTATTGTACAAACATTTATTACAAATAAGGGAGGGAAACCTGAGGCCTGTAAACAGTAAATTAATATGAACTTAATATGAAACAAATATAAAGGTATGTTATCAGGCACTCGCAGGAAATAAAGAAGTAGAACACCAGACAACAGAAAAACAACAGACATGAGTGGCTTACCCAGGATTTGAACACTGGACCTTCCGTGCGACAACCCCGCCTAGCCATGCAAGCGAATCACACTATCCGCTCTGCCATCTACGCATCATCAAAAAATGATGTTTCAATGGCAGGTCAATAGTGCGAACCACAATACACGACACCAGAAGTCCTCCATGGGCAGTTCAGCCTATGGAGGACTTCTGGTGTCGTGTATTGTGGTTCGCACTATTGACCTGCCATTGAAACATCATTTTTTGATGATGCGTAGATGGCAGAGCGGATAGTGTGATTCGCTTGCATGGCTAGGCGGGGTTGTCGCACGGAAGGTCCAGTGTTCAAATCCTGGGTAAGCCACTCATGTCTGTTGTTTTTCTGTTGTCTGGTGTTCTACTTCTTTATTTCCTGCGAGTGCCTGATAACATACCTTTATATTTGTTTCATATTAATTTACTGTTTACAGGCCTCAGGTGGCCCTCCCTTATTTGTAATAAAGGTTTGTACAATACAAACCTACCCACTATCCTGTTCTCACTGTTCTAGTCTACTATCATTTACTGGACACAGTATTAAGGTCCTAAGGGTCTTGTTGGATTCGGCCTATACTGCTTGATAGAAATACAACAGAATGATGATTCGCTTGCATGGCTAGGCGGGGTTGTCGCACGGAAGGTCCAGTGTTCAAATCCTGGGTAAGCCACTCATGTCTGTTGTTTTTCTGTTGTCTGGTGTTCTACTTCTTTATTTCCTGCGAGTGCCTGATAACATACCTTTATATTTGTTTCATATTAATTTACTGTTTACAGGCCTCAGGTTTCCCTCCCTTATTTGTAATAAATGTTTGTACAATACCAAAACCTACCCACTATCCTGTTCTCACTGTTCTAGTCTACTATCATTTACTGGACACAGTATTAAGGTCCTAAGGGTCTTGTTGGATTCGGCCTATACTGCTTGATAGAAATACAACAGAAGTGATTGCGTCATTAATAGGCTGAACTGCCCATGGAGGACTTCTGGTGTCGTGTATTGTGGTTCGCACTATTGACCTGCCATTGAAACATCATTTTTTGATGATGCGTAGATGGCAGAGCGGATAGTGTGATTCGCTTGCATGGCTAGGCGGGGTTGTCGCACGGAAGGTCCAGTGTTCAAATCCTGGGTAAGCCACTCATGTCTGTTGTTTTTCTGTTGTCTGGTGTTCTACTTCTTTATTTCCTGCGAGTGCCTGATAACATACCTTTATATTTGTTTTAATATTAATTTACTGTTTACAGGCCTCAGGTTTCCCTCCCTTATTTGTAATAAATGTTTGTACAATACCAAACCTACCCACTATCCTGTTCTCACTGTTCTAGTCTACTATCATTTACTGGACACAGTATTAAGGTCCTAAGGGTCTTGTTGGATTCGGCCTATACTGCTTGATAGAAATACAACAGAAGTGATTGCGTCATTAATAGGCTGAACTGCCCATGGAGGACTTCTGGTGTCGTGTATTGTGGTTCGCACTATTGACCTGCCATTGAAACATCATTTTTTGATGATGCGTAGATGGCAGAGCGGATAGTGTGATTCGCTTGCATGGCTAGGCGGGGTTGTCGCACGGAAGGTCCAGTGTTCAAATCCTGGGTAAGCCACTCATGTCTGTTGTTTTTCTGTTGTCTGGTGTTCTACTTCTTTATTTCCTGCGAGTGCCTGATAACATACCTTTATATTTGTTTCATATTTAATTTACTGTTTACAGGCCTCAGGTTTCCCTCCCTTATTTGTAATAAATGTTTGTACAATACCAAACCTACCCACTATCCTGTTCTCACTGTTCTAGTCTACTATCATTTACTGGACACAGTATTAAGGTCCTAAGGGTCTTGTTGGATTCGGCCTATACTGCTTGATAGAAATACAACAGAAGTGATTGCGTCATTAATAGGCTGAACTGCCCATGGAGGACTTCTGGTGTCGTGTATTGTGGTTCGCACTATTGACCTGCCATTGAAACATCATTTTTTGATGATGCGTAGATGGCAGAGCGGATAGTGTGATTCGCTTGCATGGCTAGGCGGGGTTGTCGCACGGAAGTCCAGTGTTCAAATCCTGGGTAAGCCACTCATGTCTGTTGTTTTTCTGTTGTCTGGTGTTCTACTTCTTTATTTCCTGCGAGTGCCTGATAACATACCTTTATATTTGTTTCATATTAATTTACTGTTTACAGGCCTCAGGTTTCCCTCCCTTATTTGTAATAAATGTTTGTACAATACCAAACCTACCCACTATCCTGTTCTCACTGTTCTAGTCTACTATCATTTACTGGACACAGTATTAAGGTCCTAAGGGTCTTGTTGGATTCGGCCTATACTGCTTGATAGAAATACAACAGAAGTGATTGCGTCATTAATAGGCTGAACTGCCCATGGAGGACTTCTGGTGTCGTGTATTGTGGTTTCGCACTATTGACCTGCCATTGAAACATCATTTTTTGATGATGCGTAGATGGCAGAGCGGATAGTGTGATTCGCTTGCATGGCTAGGCGGGGTTGTCGCACGGAAGGTCCAGTGTTCAAATCCTGGGTAAGCCACTCATGTCTGTTGTTTTTCTGTTGTCTGGTGTTCACTTCTTTATTTTCCTGCGAGTTCACATGATAACAAAATACCTTTATATTTGTTTCATATTATTTCCATATTAATTTACTGTTTACAGGCCTCAGGTTTCCCTCCCTTATTTGTAATCAACTGTCTGCTACTGTACAATACCTAACCTACACATTTTTTTTTTTTGGGGTTTTTTTGTTTTTTTTTTTTTTCTATCCTGTTTCACAATGTTCTAGTCTACTATCATTTACTGGACACAGTACTAAGGTCCTAAGGGTCTTGTTGGATTCGGCCTATACTGCTTGATAGAAATACAACAGAAGTGATTGCGTCATTAATAGGCTGAACTGCCCATGGAGGACTTCGGGTGTCGTGTATTGTGGTTCGCACTATTGACCTGCCATTGAAACATCATTTTTTGATGATGCGTAGATGGCAGAGCGGATAGTGTGATTCGCTTGCATGGCTAGGCGGGGTTGTCGCACGGTAAGGACCCTACGTGTTCCAATCCTGGGTAAGCCACTCATGTCTGTTGTTTTTCTGTTGTCTGGTGTTCTACTTCTTTATTTCCTGCGAGTGCCTGATAACATACCTTTATATTTGTTTCATAGTAATTTACTGTTTACAGGCCTCAGGGTTCCCTCCCTTATTTGTAATAAATGTTTGTACAATACCAAACCTACCCACTATCCTGTTCTCACTGTTCTAGTCTACTATCATTTTACTGGGACCACAGTATTCCGGTCCTAAGGGGTCTTGTTTTGGATTTCGGCCGCCTATACTGCTTGATAGAAATACAACAGAAGTGATTGCGTCATTAATAGGCTGAACTGCCCATGGAGGACTTCTGGTGTCGTGTATTGTCGGTTCCGCACATATTTGATCCTGCCATTGGAAACACATCAAATTTTGATGATGCGTAGATGGCAGAGCGGATAGTGTGATTCGCTTGCATGGCTAGGCGGGGTTGTCGCACGGAAGGTCCAGTGTTCATATCCTGGGTAAGCCACTCATGTCTGTTGTTTTTCTGTTGTCTGGTGTTCTACTTCTTTATTTCCTGCGAGTGCCTGATAACATACCTTTATATTTGTTTCATATTAATTTACTGTTTACAGGCCTCAGGTTTCCCACCCTTATTTGTAATATAAATGTTTGTACAATACCAAACCTACCCAATATCCTGTTTTTCCTCACTGTTTCTAGTCCTAAGATCATTAACTGGTCACAGTAATTAAATGGTCCCTAAGGGTCTTGTTGGACTTTCCGGCCTAATACTGCTTGATTAGAAATACATAAAGAAGTTGAATCTGAGTCTTTACATTAAAAGGCAATGAAAAACTGCCCCATGGAGGACTTCTGGTGTCGTGTATTGTTGGGTTTCGCCAACTAATTGAACTGCCATTGAAAACATCCATTTTTTGGAAGATGCGTAGATGGCAGAGCGGATCAGTGTTATGTTCGCTTTCGCATGGCTAGGCCGGGAGTTTTGTTCGAACGGAAGGTCCAGTGTTCAAATCCTGGGTAAGCCACTCATGTCTGTTGTTTTTCTGTTGTCTGGTGTTCTACTTCTTTATTTCCTGCGAGTGCCTGATAACATACCTTTATATTTGTTCCACACTTCCTACACTGTGCACAAAGATCTGATATGCCCAACCTTAATACGTGTTTATGACTCATCTTAAATAACTTTAGGTTTTTTTTCTTCTTCTGAGAATATCGACATCGTGCACGTAAATTGCCTATAAAAGGAATCACTTCAATTGTTAGTTTATGGATAAAATCATTCTACCTCAGTTTCACAAAATGGTCAATGTTAACCCAATTACGACTATTAATAAACCAAGTATCGCTTACCCAAACAGAAACTGAATCCGTTGGAAATTATCTCTCCGAGGGGTCAGAGGAATGAACACGACTGTATAACTATAAGTAAGGAATCCACTTCGCGTGACAATGTTTTGTCGTTGCTTCAAGTAAGGATGCGTTTAAAAGTACACCATTATATACCCAAAATAAGACCTAAATTATGCTTCTGAAATCGTGCTGGTGCATGGGATGAGTGGCAAAATTTACCCCTGGTAAAGACACAGCTCGTTTGCTACCCGCTCGAGACAGCGGACAAGAAATGCGTTGCGCGACCAGCCGTTCTATTTCCTTCGTTGATTTCAAACGACTAGGGAACCATTAGCCGACCGACGAGATAAAGGCTTTTTTGTCGGCTAATGTAGAAGAAGTAAAGGTGCACGTGTGGGGCGTTCTCTAGCTCTGTCAGAACTAAGACTGACACAAAGATAAATGCGCGACAAAGCGTCCAAGTATCAAATGAAAGTAAAATAGGGCGTGCACAAAACAGAGGTAGGCAAAACGTGTAACTAACAGGCTGAGTTGGCTGAAAAATTCAACACAACTCATCACAATAAAGTTAAATAAACGCATTTAATGATAAAGTAAATATTCAGGATTTAAAAAATATAAAAATTAATCTTCAAATTATTTGAGTCAAAGTATAATTAGTAGGGCAAGGACTGTAATGACCTTAACATTACTGGAAAATTCCCTATACAAAATGCAGTTAAGAACACACAAATACCCCCTAAAATGCCATATAAAATTATAAAAATTACCCCAAAAAATTTCTTTTTTAGTTTCCGAGCTAAACTAAAATTATTTTGTACTAGTGAAAGAAGAAAATGAAAGGCCTAAAACAAAACAAAAAGTACCTAAAAATATAATTAAATTTCTTGCTGTTACTGTGTCAAACTGAAATTCTTTATGTTACTAACCTAAAGGATGTATGTCATACTCAGATGACATACTCCCATTGTTGCAATGAGGTACGTGCTTGGAGTGTTGTCTATTAGATCCAGATATGCGATGGCCCAAGCAAAAGCCTATACGCAAGTAACCACAGACAAACGGCACCCCCTGCATGGAAACATAGCTGACATTAAGTGAGCAAGAATAAAGAGGGGCATGTCATGGATGGCACAGGCAGAGACAACGATCAAGCAGGTGACCACAGTTGAAAATATATTCAAAGGGAAAGAGTGGAGTATGTCAGATGAGAACTGGATTACCTACTGTCACATAGGGAGTTATGTTCTATAAATTGTCTACATTTTCCTCTTTCTTCCACTCGGGTCCTCTAATTTTTTCTGTCACTCTTTACCCTTTTTCATATATATAATTTTTTTTCGCATTCGTTAGTTTGCGAATAATATTTTCTTTTCCCATTCGATATTTTACCGTCTTTCTTTCTCATGCTGACTGAAACTCGATTACATAGATGTCAGCTCTGCCGGTCGAACGATAGCTGTGAATATACGGTCCTCGCCAGACATTCGTCTGCAGTTTTTTCCGGTCAGAGCGCTGACTGACCAGTGTCCCCGGGCGGGGGGGTGTGAGAATTCGCTCCATCGGGGCATGGCAGACAGACAGCTGTCTACAGTTTGCAGAAACTGCGAGCGTTTCGTCGAAATAGCTCCGGCGTAGCGTGAAAATCGTTCCGCACCGCAGACAGGCTGTCTGGGATTTGAAACTGACACGCGTACATCGTGGTCAGTAGGTGGCAGTTACGACACGCGTGAAGCTGACGTAAATGTTGGGAGTAAGGGAGATAATTTCGCTTAGCGAAATAAGTTAGGGGCCCTTTGTCTAATTTTAAGATATTGGCCCGAGTTTGTAACTCACTTCACTCATTCTACATTTTACAGTAGACGTGGGCACTTCGTTCTAGAACACTTAAATTTATAAGTGATATCTCTTAGTTTCGTTGTGACATCGTAGTGCTGTGCTTGAGGTATATTAATATTATATATCTAGTATTGTGTGTAGGGTTTAAAGTGTTTAAAGCGTTAAATCGCTCATTTCATTTTAACTAGTTTCTTTTGAACTGAGTGTATAATTTATAAGTCTGTATTATTTTCTAGTGACGCATACAGTGGAAGGCAGAATAAATAATATTTCTAAGCTTAACAAACTAGTAGCTATAAGGAATTTAATTTAACGGCTAATACTCAGACGAGAATATTTTATATCAAACTTATAAAATGCTAGACGCGACATCAGCGAATATTGACGGAATACGCACCATATTCCTAAATTCCTGATGATCGATTTTTATATAACTTATTTCACCGGAAGTTTAAATATAAGTCAAGCTGTAGGCTTGCTGTTTTAAATGTAAGTTATATTGGGTACATAATATGAAAATGATTTATATGTGCTTTTCTTTTTATACAGTGAAATACTGGGGGTGACCCGAACTTTACCAGCATTTAATAAGAGTTCATAATTGTGAAGAAATAGACAGTCCTTATTTTGAACCACGTGGGTTTCTCAAGTAACACTGATCTGACGGTGCAAGTTAGACAGTAATACCATATCCCACTAACGGGCTTTTTTCAAAGACTGTAATGATCAATACTGGGCCTGTGAACCAGATCTTAATTTCTTCCATAAACTCTACGTAAATTTTCTGCCTGGCGGCGAGAATAATTACAATCTATGACATAAACTTTCCGACATTGTTGACAAGTGAGTGGGGAACCAATAATTTCTGTTTTGAGAGAGGTTGTCCACCGGTCATCTTCCTAATTAAGGGAAACTTCGTGTTCTGACATTTTGTGCTCGTTTAAGCCTAATTCTTACCTCGGGAGTCAAGTGACATTAACTTTAATCTGAAATAACTATCGCCTGAAGCAGACGCTCCCCAGATCCATTTTTTTAATGAAACCAACAAACAAATCTGCAGAGCTGGGATCTGTTTCAGTAAACGACAGTAACAGATAAAAAGTGTGAGTGTCCAAAATTTGCGCCAGCCGGCGAAACCACAACCCGATTGTAAGTATATCAGGGCCCTGATGAAAGAATCGAGTGAAAGTGACGGAAGGAGGTTCGTTGTATAATACCCTCATTTGTTATATGTGTTTTTTTCCTTAGGCGAGATTTGCTGCTTAAGTAACGTGTTACGTTAGAATAGATACTGCTGTCAAAGTCAGTCTATACCTTCAAAGGGGGACAATACTAGACTCTAACCACATGCATCTATAACTTTTTGGGCCATCATCTGTCATCCTAACGGGGCTGTGGGCTAAACCTAGAGTTAAGATCATAGCGGGGCTATCACCCTTGTAGCATTTTCTTGATATTTTATGACTATTTGTATATGTTTTTCCTTGATGTATTTCTTTGGTGTTGTGAGAAGATTTTACATGATAAATAAAATCTCTCTTGAACTAAATCAGTGCGTTGGTCAGCTCGTTCAAATATTTAAAATAAGTATTGTTATAGTTTTCCCACGTCTGTGTGTCTAACTGTTGTCACTTGAAGACGTGTGCACGTGAGTGGTATGTTCATACATAGTAACATATGTTGTCAATAGTCTGTCTGACTCTTATATATCTGTCGTAGAAGATAGGCCTGAGAGAGAGAGAGAAGGTTTTTTTTTTTAGGGGACAGCTCTATTTGATTCGCTACCACTGCACTCTTGGGAAAATCTATTTTTTTTCTAACTCCCACTGTGTATATCACATATTCTAATCTATTCAGAAGGGACCAACCTAAGTCTTAATACTCCTATCGAAAAATCTACGACAAATGGGTTCTCGTCCGTAGGATTTTTGAACTTAGAATAGGAAGACGAGTACGACAAATGGGTTCTCGTCCGTAGGATTTTTGAACTTAGAATAGGAAGACGAGTACGACAAATGGTTAATTAATATGAAATTAATATGAAACAAATATAAAGGTATGTTATCAGGCACTCGCAGGAAATAAAGAAGTAGAACACCAGACAAATGTGGACTCGTCTATCTGGATTTTGAACTTAAGATTCTTTTTTTTTCTGAAATAGAGTAAGAGTGTGATGTCTTGTGAGTTTTGTATCTTTTTAAAATAATTTATCCCCTAGACTAACGATCTGTTTACGGGCGTGCTGACCACACAAACTGATAAGTTTTTTCCACAGCATTAAGAAGCATTATACATTTGGTTTACAGGTGGATTTTATCGGAATATATGTTATTGTTGATTTGTAATACTAAACGCTGGTAAAGTTTTGTGAGTGTATAACATTCACAAGGGTTCTGAAGCAGGTAGGTGTTTGAGCAAAGCTAAGGAGTGCGTTTCGGACTATCCGTCCAGATTAATTGCCTCCCTCACCCGAACTGTCTTCAGGGGTAAACTTGATAGTGGATTTTAAAATTAAGGGATTATTTTTCTCTTTAATTTTTGCAATAATTATTTTGCTTTTCCACTGTAGCTACTTATTTTTCAGGGATTAATCTTAACTACCATTTATTTGGCGTAGTCGTGTTTTGCATTAGGTGCTTTATTGCCGATAATAGCAGCGATAGTTAGATTTTTATTTTTGGAGGAGGTATCCCAGGGTTAAATATATCATCTTTTGATTTTTGGTAAATTTTTTTCTCGTAAGTGGTAGGAACCAGTGTATCCTTTTTCCTATTTTCTATCTCCACGTGTCTCAGTCACTGACATAATATGGCCGAGAGGGCAAAACTTAGACAACTCCTCAGGGAAGAAGCGAGAGAGGAGGGACTGGAAGGAGAGGAAGCGAAAGCATTTGTCAGAGACGAATTTGAGAGATATGATGCGGAAAGAAGAAGCAGCCGAAGCTTTACAGCAGAAGAAGATGGACGAGGAAATGGAAATTCGCAGGGCGAACGAACGAGAGAAGGAGAGACAGCATGAGGAAAGAGAGAAGGAAAGACATCAGGAGGAAAGAGAGAAGGAGAGACAGCATTTGGAAAGAGAAAATGAGCAACGACGACAGCATGAGTTGGCTCTTAAGGCTCTAGAAGTCCAAAGTCTTGGCGCTGCCTCTACCTCCAGCAATGGAGAGTCTTCTCCTCATTCTTCCTTAACTGATCCTTCTAACACTCAATCTCTTCAACTCAATGGAGAGTCTTCTCCTCATTCTTCCTTAACTGATCCTTCTAACACTCAATCTCTTCAACTCAACGCTATGTCTTTCACCCTTGAGTCTTTCCCTTGTCCAAATGAGAAGATTGACACTTGGCTAGAAAAATTTGAGAAAATTGCAACTCTGTACGGTTTAGAGAGGTCGCGTTGGAACATGAAGCTTTCCCAGGCTTTGAAAAGTTCTGCTTACGATGTGTATGCAAAACTGGAGAGCAGCCAACAAGACAACTATGATCTGTTGAAGAAAGCGTTACTGGAGCGCTTTGAAATGAACGCTCGAAAATTTTTGCAACTGTTTCGCAACAGCCGGAAAGAGAATTCTGAAACTTTTCAGCAGTTCTCGTCTCGTTTGAAGGGTTATCTGACAAAGTGCCTAGAGCTCTCGCAGCTCCCCTCTACCTGTGAAGGTCTTGAGGAATTTGTTTTAACAGAACAAATAAAGAACACATTGTCTGCTGATACCCGGAGATTTCTAGCTGAGCAGGGTGCAGAAAAGCTCGAAGACATCCTAGAGAAGTCTGAGCGTTACCATAATGCGCTGGCTGAACTACCGGCCACAAAGCGGAAACCGACAGAGGAGCATTTTCGAAAACATAACCTAGAGCAATCTTCTCAGGCTTCTAACCAAAATAACCACAGAGAAACTGGACCTCAAAACCCCCCTCCTGAAAAATCCAAGTTCTACAAGAACAAGTACCCCAACCACCCCAAACAGTCTGATCAACCCGACCGCCCTTCATGGCAGCGTAGCCAGAAAGGTCAAGGTGGCAAAGGGAGAACCCCTGAGCACGGGACATATGATCAGACCGAGCATACAGAGCCGAAACGCATAGGATGCTTATTAACAGTCTCGCAAGGCGGAATTATTGACAGTGATTCCCAACCTGTTGGGGATAGACCCTCAACGCGAGGTACTGTTATTTTGAACGGTTCTCAAACTTCTTGCTTATTTGACACGGGGCTTTCTTACGATTGCATTGTTGCCAGAAAGCTGGTTAAACCCGGTCAAGAGACAGGAGAGACCGTCAAACTTTGTGGAGTTCGTAAGAGTGATGCACCTACAGCGCTTCCCATCGCATTGGTGGAGATACACTCTGACTTTGTCAGAGGGGTGATCAAAGCGGCTGTTATGGATGATCCCATCTACCCAGTCATACTTGGCGGGAGATACGTGTGTATTGGGAAACCGGAAGAGCCGATTGTGGCAGCAGTAACTACAAGAGGGCAAACCAAGAAGGAACGGGAGCCTGCGCCTAATTTGTTACCTATGGAACTTAAAGAAGCGCAATACAAGGATCCTACTTTGGCACCCTGCTTTAGGAAACTGCCCATGGCTAAGGAACCCAAACAGCACGGGGACATTTTTTCTAAGGATGGCGTACTTTATCGGAGAACGGGCAAGCCTGACCAAGGTTACCACCAGCTCCTAGTACCGAAACAGTACAGAAGCCAAATCCTAGAAATGGGGCACTCTCTTCCCTTCAGCGGACATATGGGACAGAACGCCACAAACCAACGTATAACCACTCATTATTGGTGGCCAGGAGTAAATACTGATATTATCAGATATGTCAAATCCTGTGCCCAGTGCCAACGTGTGCCACCCAAGCAACGGGCACCCCCAGTCTCTTTGGGAGAAATGCCAATAGTGGGAACACCATTCGAACGGGTTGTGATCGACATTTTAGGGCCTTTCGAAAGGACTAAAAGAAGGAACAGGTTTATCCTGACCTTAGTCGATACATGCACTTTATGGGCAGAAGCTATCCCGCTAACATGCGCAGATGCAAAGCATGTCGCAGAAGCCCTCGTGCAGATTTTCACTCGGTTAGGATTCCCTCAGCAAGTGTTGACGGATAACGGATCTCCATACCGAAACCTGTTGATGGATGAGATCGTTAAGATCTTGAGGACCCAGCACATCCACACTAAGCCATATACTCCGGCCGGAAATGGGCTCGTGGAGCGTGCAAATGGAAACCTCACCATGATGCTAAGTAAGCTGGCACAAGTGAAACCTGAAGATTGGGATCTCTGTATTCCTGCAGCATTATTTGGCTACAGAGAATCTCCTCATACTTCCACAGGATTTCCGCCAGCTACACTCTTATTCGGCAGACCCATTAAGGGCCCGCTTGAAGCCTTACTTCAGTCTCTGACAGACGAGAAGGCTGATGAGACAGTTGTCTCAGCCAGTAAATATGTGTCGGTTTTAAAGGAACGGTTGAAACTAGGGTGGGACCTAGCAACGACTAACTTTAAGCGAGCACGCACCAAGCACGCTAACCGATACAGGAAAGTCGCGAAAGAGAGAGAACTGGAAGCAGGAGAGAAAGTTTTGGTGTTGCTCCCTACCGAGAACAACCAACTGAAGATCGGATGGCAAGGGCCGTTTACCGTCCTGAAAAAGATCTCGAGAACCAACTATCAGATCTCTATCAAAGGAAAGGAAAAGGTCTACCATATGAATCTGTTAAAGAAATACTTGGAAAGACCGGTACCATCCCCCGAACATCTCCTGGCGATCGCCATAGCTACAGAGGATGTGGAAGATGATGATAGTTGCATGGAATATCCATTGAAACAAACGGAATCTGTAGAAGATGTAAAATTTGGAGACACTCTCTCTGAAGCACAACAGACAGAATTGAAGGCTTTACTGAACCAGTACACAGCGGTGCTAACGGACGTACCTGGACGAACACATCTTGTAGAGTTCGAGATGAAACTTACAAACGAGACACCTGTTCGAACCAGAGTTTACCCTATTCCGTATGCGAAAGCTGATACGCTACGTGCAGAGATAGACAAGCTACGTAAAACAGGAATTATTAGTGAGTCCACGTCTCCCTATAGTGCAAGCGTAGTGCTGCTACAGAAGCCCAATAAGGAAGTTCGGCTGTGTATCGATTACCGGCTACTTAATACAGTAACAGAATTTCAGCCGGAACCACTCCAAAGCGCTTCTGAGCTGTTTAGCAAGCTAAGCAAGGCACGGATTTTCTCAAAGATTGACTTGAGTAAGGGTTACTATCAGATACCAGTCAAAGAGGAAACTAAGCCTTTGCTAGCTTTCAGCACCAGTGAAGGACACTATACGTTTAACGTGATGCCTTTCGGATTACACAACGCACCAGGAGTGTTCACAAGGATGATGAGAAAGCTGCTAGAGCCATTGCACAGTCCACATATCCACAACTTTATGGATGATATACTAATTGCAACGGACACCTATGAAGAACACATTGCTACGGTCGAGATGCTCCTCAGGAGACTACAGGAAACTGGACTCACAGCTAGACCTAGCAAATGTTTAATCGGCTTCGAAAAACTTGACTTCCTGGGGCACACCATTGCTCACGGTGCTATGTGGCCAGTTGCTAAAAACGTAGAGAAGATACGTGCAGCGAAGAGGCCAAGGACGAAGAAAGAAACACGATCGTTCCTATCGCTATGTGCTTACTACCAGAAATTCATCAAAAACTTCAACGGTTTAACAGCACCCCTTACGGACCTTACGAAAAAGGGGCGACCGGAGAAAGTTATCTGGGATCCTAAGTGCGAAGACGCTTACGCCACGCTCAAGAAACAGTTGTCTGAATATCCAATTCTGTGACTGCCGGATATTACCAAACCCTTCGTATTGCGCATTGACGCATCGGGGCAAGGCATCGGGTCAACTCTGCTTCAGGCTGGCGACGACGATCCCAACCAGCTATTCCCAGTGGCATACGGCAGTCGTAAATTGAATAAGGCAGAGCAAAACTACTCCACAGTGGAAAGAGAATGTCTGGCATTAGTTCATGGCATAAGAAGGCACCACGAATACCTTTATGGAGTGTCATTCACGGTGCAGACTGACCATGCCCCACTGGCGTTTCTCGGGGCTAATAAGGAATTTAATGCGAAAATAATGCGCTGGGCATTGCTGCTAAGTGTATATTCCTTTAAAGTCGAATACATTCCAGGGAAACAAAACGTTGGGGCAGACTTCATGAGTAGGACTTGCACAGAGATGGAGGGGGGAGATGAGAGGGAAGAGGACAGACACCCTGAAGCTACGGATATAGGAAATTTATTTCCATAACGTAGACATGGAGTGCTTCCATATCTTAAGGGGGGACGTCCTGTCACATAGGGAGTTATGTTCTATAAATTCTCTACATTTTCCTCTTTCTTCCACTCGGGTCCTCTAATTTTTTCTGTCACTCTTTGCCCTTTTTCATATATATAATTTTTTTTCGCATTCGTTAGTTTGCGAATAATATTTTCTTTTCCCATTCGATATTTTACCGTCTTTCTTTCTCATGCTGACTGAAACTCGATTACATAGATGTCAGCTCTGCCGGTCGAACGATAGCTGTGAATATACGGTCCTCGCCAGACATTCGTCTGCAGTTTTTTCCGGTCAGAGCGCTGACTGACCAGTGTCCCCGGGCGGGGGGTGTGAGAATTCGCTCCATCGGGGCATGGCAGACAGACAGCTGTCTACAGTTTGCAGAAACTGCGAGCGTTTCGTCGAAATAGCTCCGGCGTAGCGTGAAAATCGTTCCGCACCGCAGACAGGCTGTCTGGGATTTGAAACTGACACGCGTACATCGTGGTCAGGAGGTGGCAGTTACGACACGCGTGAAGCTGACGTAAATGTTGGGAGTAAGGGAGATAATTTCGCTTAGCGAAATAAGTTAGGGGTCCTTTGTCTAATTTTAAGATATTGGCCCGAGTTTGTAACTCACTTCACTCATTCTACATTTTACAGTAGACGTGGGCACTTCGTTCTAGAACACTTAAATTTATAAGTGATATCTCTTAGTTTCGTTGTGACATCGTAGTGCTGTGCTTGAGGTATATTAATATTATATATCTAGTATTGTGTGTAGGGTTTAAAGTGTTTAAAGCGTTAAATCGCTCATTTCATTTTAACTAGTTTCTTTTGAACTGAGTGTATAATTTATAAGTCTGTATTATTTTCTAGTGACGCATACAGTGGAAGGCAGAATAAATAATATTTCTAAGCTTAACAAACTAGTAGCTATAAGGAATTTAATTTAACGGCTAATACTCAGACGAGAATATTTTATATCAAACTTATAAAATGCTAGACGCGACATCAGCGAATATTGACGGAATACGCACCATATTCCTAAATTCCTGATGATCGATTTTATATAACTTATTTCACCGGAAGTTTAAATATAAGTCAAGCTGTAGGCTTGCTGTTTTAAATGTAAGTTATATTGGGTACATAATATGAAAATGATTTATATGTGCTTTTCTTTTTATACAGTGAAATACTGGGGGTGACCCAAACTTTACCAGCATTTAATAAGAGTTCATAATTGTGAAGAAATAGACAGTCCTTATTTTGAACCACGTGGGTTTCTCAAGTAACACTGATCTGACGGTGCAAGTTAGACAGTAATACCATATCCCATTAACGGGCTTTTTCAAAGACTGTAATGATCAATACTGGGCCTGTGAACCAGATCTTAATTTCTTCCATAAACTCTACGTAAATTTTCTGCCTGGCGGCGAGAATAATTACAATCTATAACATAAACTTTCCGACATTGTTGACAAGTGAGTGGGGAACCAATAATTTCGGTTTTGAGAGAGGTTGTCCACCGGTCATCTTCCTAATTAAGGGAAACTTCGTGTTCTGACATTTTGTGCTCGTTTAAGCCTAATTCTTACCTCGGGAGTCAAGTGACATTAACTTTAATCTGAAATAACTATCGCCTGAAGCAGACGCTCCCCAGATCCATTTTTTTAATGAAACCAACAAACAAATCTGCAGAGCTGGGATCTGTTTCAGTAAACGACAGTAACAGATAAAAAGTGAGAGTGTCCAAAATTTGCGCCAGCCGGCGAAACCACAACCCGATTGTAAGTATATCAGGGCCCTGATGAAAGAATCGAGTGAAAGTGACGGAAGGAGGTTCGTTGTATAATACCCTCATTTGTTATATGTGTTTTTTCTTAGGCGAGATTTGCTGCTTAAGTAACGTGTTACGTTAGAATAGATACTGCTGTCAAAGTCAGTCTATACCTTCAAAGGGGGACAATACTAGACTCTAACCACATGCATCTATAACTTTTTGGGCCATCATCTGTCATCCTAACGGGGCTGTGGGCTAAACCTAGAGTTAAGATCATAGCGGGGCTATCACCCTTGTAGCATTTTCTTGATATTTTATGACTATTTGTATATGTTTTCCTTGATGTATTTCTTTGGTGTTGTGAGAAGATTTTACATGATAAATAAAATCTCTCTTGAACTAAATCAGTGCGTTGGTCAGCTCGTTCAAATATTTAAATAAGTATTGTTATAGTTTTCCCACGTCTGTGTGTCTAACTGTTGTCACTTGAAGACGTGTGCACGTGAGTGGTATGTTCATACATAGTAACATATGTTGTCAATAGTCTGTCTGACTCTTATATATCTGTCGTAGAAGATAGGCCTGAGAGAGAGAGAAGATTCTTGGTTTTTTCAGGGGACAGCTCTATTTGATTCGCTACCACTGCACTCTTGGGAAAATCTATTTTTTTTTTCTAACTCCCACTGTGTATATCACATATTCTAATCTATTCAGAAGGGACCAACCTAAGTCTTAATACTCCTATCGAAAAATCTACGACACCTACCTGCAAGTCATCATCAGCCTAGGCAGAAAGTGTAGAACTTGGGGCAATGGGAAAGCAGAACTGGAAATTAATCAACTGATACATGATCATGCCGGGAATGATGATGCCATTGTTTATACAGATGGGTCTGTGATCCGTGGTGAGAAATCAAGTTGGGGCTTCTCTGCTAGGGTAAAGGGCAGAATCGTCGCCGAACATAGCGGGGCTTACAAGATAACAACTTTCAGCATGAGAATGGATGTAGAGGCAGCTACTGCAGCCTTAATGTGGCTAACTGAAACTTCATTTACAAAGGCAGTCATTGTGTCAGACTCAGTCCATGCTTCGAAAGGTTCAAAATGGTTGTCTACGCCATTAAATGGAAAAAAATTCATAGAAGCATCAAATCTGCATGAGCTGGTGTGAATCTACTGTTCTGGTCATGCAGGAGGGATACTGAGAACAATTAATGATCGCCTGTTAGAGAATGACACTGCAATAGATGAATCATCAAGGTTAAGACTGTTGGAATAGGCATCAAACATATACTGATAGAGACTGGGCACCTATGGGTTTGCCCGGAGTGCAATGATGTCGATTCTGTTCAACAATGCCAAAAACAGTATCGCTCTGTATAGAACTTCCTATCATCATAAAATACACCAGACCACAAGGTCTTTATATTTGGACACGCGCCCTAATATAACCGACGGACCTTGTGTCTAGGTTGAAAAGGATGAGCCTCGTGAAAACTCCTACTGAAATAAAAAATAAAAAAATTGAATGTATTACTATAAAAAAGGCAGGTCGAGTAGAAAGTTTGCGACTTTGGCCTCTACCGTGCAAATAGGAAGTAGTGCAAAATACGCAACAAAGCAAAAGATCCAGATGGCAGAGTAAATATACAGTAAATAAACGTATCATCACAGAAGTGTAAGAGGTAAGATTTACTTTCATTAACTTTATATTGTTGTCATTAGTGTGTCCAGTTTAGTTGGTCACTAAATTTCTGCCGCACGTATTCTCATGCTACAGAAACTGTCATACTTTAAGGCTGACATGAAAAACACGGGGACGTGCATCGAACTTCCCACTATAGGCCTACTTCATGTCACCACTCACAATGACATGTCACCACTCACAATGACTATTTAATTCTTTACTTAGTAACTGCTCACTTGTTTCTTGAGAAGTTCATGTATCGTAGGAAAGTATGAGGTGCAGTAAAGATTGTAAATCGTTGGAAGCCATACTTTACTTTCTGATTATGTTTAATTGTACATTCAGGCGTAGGCCTAAGTGACACACAACCGAATATTTCATAGGAGAAATAAACACTTTAGTGCAGGAGTTACCTTAGACGTTCAATAAAATACTGTTTTATGGCCAGTTCATAATATTTCTTTCCCACTACAGCGTTGTCGTCCGCTTACCCTCTTACCTCTAATTGTTCCTGTTATTAAGGTATTAGTTTTCAACTCAGTGTTGTTTTGTTTTGGTTGTGTTTTTTTCTTTCAATTATGAAGAACAATATCCCTTTCAACCTCTGATGGGTTATAATTAGGATATATAGTGTTGCTTATTCTAGAAATAACCTTGATTATCGATACCTGATCATGGCATCAATTCGCTTTTCCAGCCCAGTTCACTATTTATGTGTCATTAGCTAGGGCCTATATGTATTACAAGAACCTCCTTAGATCTTCACTTTACCACCATACCCGCACTAATCTTTGTATATTAATTTTTGTTCTTGTTTGACTGTATTGTGTAATTCTCAACACTTGTAAAGAAAAAAAAAAGTTAGTTGCTTATCCTTTACAGGACGTGGCAATCAACCCCAGCTTTTATTGGCTGTTTTGTGATTTTTCTAGGCAATTGTTTTCATTCAGTAGTTTGCCATTGCTTTCTGAACAGTACGGCGCTTATACCATTGTTAAAAATCCACACAAAGCGATCTGCTACCAAACCACATGCAGCAGGTTTCGAACCTGGTATATCTGGATTATGAAACTGCGTTCATATCCATTAGGCCACAGACGCCGACTGTAAAGAAAAGCAACACAAATATATAATACCTGATGACTCTCAGTTATGTGTTGCTTGTTATTTATTTGGATGTTAACGTCTTTCTCATGTGGTTGAAAGTGTTTTTGCCAAATCCCTGCCAGATATAAAATGGAAAAGGACTTTAAGGCATACATTTCAAACAAAGGACACAAGAAGAAAGAATGTAATGAAAGGAAAAATAGTATTGCACACATTTTTTTAGAGTGAATAGACCTAACTAGTAAAGGAAACCTGGCTAAATGTTTAAAAAGTAGAACATGTTTTATATAAAGATTAAAATAAAAACTGCCGGCAAGGTACTGAGAGTTTTTCCCTGCCCCAGGATAGATTCAGCTGTTATCAAAATCTTTGAGCTTAGTCTTTCAAGTTTGCACGTTTTATTTGTCATTTACAGAGCAGCAATTTACAATTAGGAGAAGAAATTATTTTGAAGTGGTTCGAAAACTATTCAGAGATTGATTAGCCACACTAGAGTGGCCCAACGCCACAATTCCCACTGTGGTGCAACATGTTGAGAACCCAGCATTGGACACTAAGCTAGGGGGAATCAATCGAGCTCTAGACTTAACTCTAGCTTTCACCTTGTTTAGTACACACATGAGGATCCCACAGTGGACAAATGACAGGTCATAGTAGCTGGGAGGTGGTTTTGTGCAGGACAAGATGATTCCTTAGGAAAGCCCAGAACCAGAACACAATCTTTTAGCCCTGCACATTTGGAAAGCCCCCTGGATAGTGGGGAATGCAAAGCATGCTGCTCCTGGCTATTTCTTCCTGCTAGCATAAAACCAGAAGGTGAGTATTGTGTACATGCTGGGCCAGGATGGAATGCCCAGGAAAGAAACTATAACTCATGACTCCAACTCAGTAAGTTTGTGGCATTGGTTGCAAAGGAGTGACAAGCTCAGCAGCCCTAGTTATCCTGGTGTGTTGCTTTTCTTTGTGTGTACCCTGATGAAGGCATAAATAATTAGAATGTAGACAGGAACTTTACGTGTTTTAGCATTTGAAGCATTCAGTGGCCAAATACTATCACTAACCAAGAACTACTTACTCGGAGTAACCAAGAGGACATGCACACTATCATAGCTGGCAGACGCTGGAGTTGAGTTGGCCACGCCCTCAGAAGAGACCCCGATGCCATCACAAGAACAGCTATGCTATGGACCCCGAAGGAAAGCAAAAGAGAAGCCGAACAAAAACAACTTTGCGGAGAACTGTGGAGGCTGAGATGCAAAGCATGAACCAGAGCTGGGGCACTGTACGAAGGATGGCCACCGACCAAACAAAGTGGAAGTAGTTTGTTGCTGCCCTACAAGATGCCACCAAGGCGTGATGGCTACTGACTGCTTTGACAGTCAATGGCTAAGGATCAAAGAAGAAGAATAGTGCATCTCCAGCTGTGATTGTAGTCAGGGTCAGCCATGATTGTTGTCAGCCATGATTGTAGTCAGGGCTGGTGATTGTTGTATTCAGTGTCAGCCATGATTGTGTCCAGGGCCTGCAATTATTGTAATCAGGGCCAGCCATGATTGTGGTCAAGGCCGGCCATGGTTATGGTCAGCGCTGGTCATGATTACAGTCAGGGCCAGTCACGATTGTAGTATTGAAACCAAGAAAGCATGTCTAGTGAATCAAAATAAGTGAACATTAGATATCTGAAATAATGGCCAAACAAGGATTGAAACACAGTCCCAGCGACACATTTTTGCACTCAAGGCAAACAGTATATTCTGCGCCCTCTGCTCAACTCTCACCCGCATGCAATAAATATATAGATTATACTGTTTCGTCTTGGTCCCCAGGGGCAGCTGCTTATCCTGCCTTTCTTTATATGGCTGTGGACCAAAGAAATTAATAATAACAAACAGACAGAAAATACTAAATAATTTTGTTTCTGATCACATCCTCATGTTTTTTATGTTATTTATTCTCAATTTTTCTGTGTGTTATTTGTTCTCATTTTTTGTGTTATTTATTCTCATTTTTGTGTGTGTTATTTGTTCTCATGTTTTTGTGCGTTATTTATTCTCATGTTTTTGTGTGTTATTTATTCTCGTGTTTTTGTGTGTTATTAGTTTCTTGTGTTTTACATGTTAATTGTTCTCATGTTTTTATGTTATTTATTCTCAGGTTTTTATGTTATTTATTCTCAGGTTTTTATGTTATTTGTTCTCATGTTGTGGTATGTTTGTTATTCTCATGTTTTTATGTTATTTGTTCTCATGTTTTTAAATGTTATTTATTCTCATGTGTTTATATGTTATTTGTTCTCATGTTTTTATGTGTTATTTATTCTCATGTTTTTATGTTATTTGTTCTCTTGTTTTTATGTTATTTATTCTCATGTTTTTATGTTATTTGTTCTCGTGTTTTTATATGTTATTTATTCTCATGTTTTTATATGTTATTTGTTCTCGTGTTGTGGTATGTTATTTATTCTCATGTTTTTATTCGTTATTTATGCTCATGTTTATTGTACGTTATTTATTCTCATGTTTTTTGTATGTTATTTATTCTCATGTTTTTATTTGTTATTTATTCTCATGTTTTATTTGTTATTTATTTTCATGTTTTTATGTTATTTGTTCTCATGTTTTTATGTTATTTGTTCTCATGTTTTTATGTTATTTGTTCTCATGTTTTTATATGTTATTTATTCTAATCTTTTTATATGTTATTTATTCTCATGTTTTTATATGTTATTTATTCTAATCTTTTTATATGTTATTTATTCTCATGTTTTTATTTGTTATTTATTCTCATGTTTTTATATGTTATTTGTTCTCATGTTTTTATATGTTTTAATTCTCATGTTTTTATTTGTTATTTATTCTCATGTTTTATTTGTTATTTATTCTCATGTTTTTATATGTTATTTGTTCTCATGTTTTTATATGTTATTTATTCTAATCTTTTTATATGTTATTTATTCTCATGTTTTTATTTGTTATTTATTCTCATGTTTTTATTTGTTATTTATTCTCATGTTTTTATATGTTTTAATTCTCATGTTTTTATTTGTTATTTATTCTCATGATTTTGTGTGTGTTATTTATTGCTATAGAAGGTATTTCATTGAAACAACGCTGTCTGTCAGAGTCACCAAGAACTAATGAAAGATTTTGACATTTTTCCCTTGCAAGCTTCAGCTTGTATCTTATTTTCCCTTGTATGTCAGTCTGTAAACTGTTGCATGAAAATCTGAATTTAGCCTCTTCATTATCACTCTATAGAACAGTCCCAACTAAGATGGTTTGGCTATGTCTGCAGAATGGGAGAAGATCGGCTACCACGACAAGCATAAGAAACAAAGAGCCAGGGATCCAGACCCCCAGGACGACCCAGAGTCCGCTGGGAGGACAACATTAGACAATCTTTGAAGGACCGAGGACTAGAATGGAACCAGGCCAGGAGGAAGACAGCCGATAGGATAGTCTGGCGCTCTCTCTTCCAAACCTCTACACCTCATGGTAGAAGGGGAACGACTAAGTAAGTAAGTATTATCACTCTAAGGGTTTGGGGTACAAAGCCAGTGGACCAGCTGTGTAATAAAATCACTGAGCAGGAGAATATATTCTTCAGAGATTATGTTCTGGCCACAGAGTTAATTTATTTCATTGCATCCTGATTGTGATGTTTGTACGCCAAATGATCTTTGGTGGCCATACTTTACTGCTTCATATGTAGACCCTGAGAGGACACCCTTTCAATATTAGTGTTTTAACCAGGAATGCTGAAGAAAAGTTCTGATATTAATATAAACATTGTCACCTGCGAATGCAACACATTTTGAGGAGAGATTTTACTTGTCCATAGTTTTAGTTATGTAATTAAGTATTGTCAGAAAGTAGGAACATGTGCTAACATACGCTGTAGGAATACATGATCATTGTGTAACAGTTATTTAAAAAACTTAGGTAAAAGTAGAAGCTTAGAAACAGGCAATTGAACATTTTGTGTGTGTTTGGTTTTGGTTTTCATTGCACGTGGACAACTCCACCAGTTCTCCAATCTTCTCCTTAGATCATACAAGGAGTATCTCAGCACAGTGCACAAACTTCTCGTAGCACAGGTGAGGATCCCAATGTGTGTATACATGAATCACATATTCTATAAATATTTTTGTGGTGGGTAGGTTTTCTAATTTGTAAATATTGCCAGGAGTAGCGTAAGGGTTGTTTTAAGTGTGATGATAGTGTTAGAAAAGGAATAGGCTAAGTATTCTCTCCAGAATGTTTAGAGACAGTAACTACTCACTAACAGTAACTAATCTCACTAGATTAATGATACAGTGACAGAGCAGTACACTGGTATCACTTGATAGTCACGGCTGTGAAAGTATCTGGAACTGAAACAGAACAGTCAGACCTTACTGCGCCACCCTGCTGTGTGACCACTAGTGATAACAATTCAACAAAACTCAAATTCAACTTCAGTGAATGAATAAAGCTGTTGAATACAATTAATATATCCTCTTTATTTACTTCTATCTAATTGTGTAATGAATGGTGGGTGTTGGAAGATGGTGTTCAATGGAGAAGTATATTTACAGCTGATGATTGTACATTTATATATATCACTTAATAAAGTTAATATTGGATCTTTCCAATTTATTTCTTTAAACAAAAGTTCTTCCAATGGTTTTCTGGCACTAGTCTTCAACTATCCTGGAAATTACTGAACTTTATTCATCATCGACAAAGTTTTTGACGGCTCACATAGATCCCTGGAATGAGTGTTATAGTACTCATCTTCTGGAAAACAATGTCCTTTTATGTAGTGACACACTTCTCTCTTGCTGACAGTCTTTTCCGTTAGCCCACCCAATGACTGAGGGGGACTAAAGGTCTGTTAAAGATTCAACCACTGTGCTTCTTTGAGGTTATAGGCAGCGGCATTGAATGACTTCTGACTTCAGCTCGAAGACTCAAATATGAACCTGGAACAAGGAGTAATATGTGGCTATTCTGTGGCGTGGAGCACACATATTCCCTATTGTTCATGAGGCGAGTTTGTCTCAGTGTATGTGTATTGGATGGATGATAGATGGTTCAGTATAAGTTCAGATATAGTGTGATAAGACAAGTGTCTACTTGTGTAATAGTTTCAAATAATAATATACATGAATAAATCAAATAATATGATCACATGGGTATGATGCAACCTTTGCCTTCCACATATACATGCCAAGTCAATGATGTACGTGCTGGTAGGTTATATTCCAGACAAGGACTAACATGGTTATATTAGTCCTGACAATACTTGTTAGGTTAGCCCTGACAAGGACTGTGGAAATTATATTGTCAGGTTCCATCTTCGTCAAACATACCCGTAATTACACATATTGGTTTTGATACTCTCAATTCTTAAACAAAACCTGAAATAAATGATATTATTCACACATTTATCTTTAGTAATCTTACATACCCTCTAGAATCGATATAAGCTCAGTGTAGCGCTGCATTCAGACAGGACAGTATTAGTCTTGGCAGCTACTTTTCTTCATCAGTCTCTTACTCTGGCGGTTAGGTGTTAGTGTGTGATTTTGAACCTAGCGCTGCTTCTTTATATAAAGGGAGCGCGGCCGTATCGGAGAACTTACTTGATTAGTTACATTTTTGTCCTCAAGAATCCATTCTTCTGAGTGAATATGTGCATGTATCCTACCAACTTTTCCTCCGCACCACTAAACACGTCTATCCATCCCTTTCTTATACACCTTCTTTTATTTTCCTAATTGGGAGCTTCTATTTTATATGATTTTAATCGAAATCAGTTAAGGCATGTATTTATTAGGATTTTCTAAAGTCTATCGTCTTGATAGTACTAGATGTGATGACTAAGTCAAACTTTAAATTTCTACAATACTACTTACGTCTTCACATATTCTTTCTGGATTTCAATTACTATACATATCCTTTCAAGAATTAAATAATTTCCAACAGTATTATACACTGCATGCGCTTGTAGCTTTTAATTTTCTTTCCTGTCTATACGATTTTCGATATTGCCATGTTTTCTGCTCTCTCCTTACACCACTTCCCCTAAAGAACCGGATAGGCTTGTGCTAATATTTGCTGCCTTGTGGTAACCTTCAAAGCAAAAAAAAAAAAAATTCCACACCGTGTCATACTCCAGTATGCGCTGCGTTCAGTCTTTCTTTTAGGAAATGAAGCGTGTGTTGACAAATTACGCCACACCAGGGTAGCGGCCATATGGCCTACTCTTTACAATTTCCAGCTGCCGAGGGATTTTTAACATCCACAACTATTTTTCACCCTTATCTGAGAAGGCTAAGAATCCAATCTCACTATTCAGGAGGTCTGACTACCCAGGAGATCTCACTATTCAGGAGATCAGGGGCAAGTATGACATTATTAGGAACCACTGGTTCTGAAAACAAAAGATGTCCTTGAACTATATTTCCTGTACTGGGATCGAACCCAGTACCTTTAGAATTAGAGGCAAATGCCATACCTCCAATTTAAACTTTTAACAGCCTTGAAAGACTATTGTTATTTATTTATATTAACGTCAAAGTTGAAAACGTTTTTAATTTTAGTCTTCAGTGAAAAGCCGGACAAAGTCACGTTTTTCTGCAATTCCTGGTGGACAGTTGGCGAGAGTTTACAAAGCAGGATATATCCTCATTTTGCCAGACGTCTTGTAACCGTATATTCGGTAGAAACGTATTAAGGGAAATAACAATAGAATTTACGTGTCATTGTTTCTATTATACACAGTTCCTTCCCTTGACAAATATTGTTATGTTCCTATTGCAATTTCTTCTTCTTCTGCGTTCGTCCTGAAAAGGACGTTTGTTACGTTGTGTCGCCGTTTGTTACGTTGTGTCGCCGTTTGTTACGTTGTGTCGCCGTTTGTTACGTTGTGTCGCCGTTTACAGCAAAGCTGCGATATTTGCGCCTTTCGGCCCGACACATCCGGTTTCAGCATGGCAATTTTGGGACCGGGTTAGCCCTCTTTGATCCCTACTCTCTCAGCCAGACTGCAGTGATGCAGCCTGTTTCCAGGACCACCACTTGGAGGTGGAGTAGGGTCTTGGTCAGCTCTGGTTCGCTGACCCTGACGCAAGCAGTCAAACTATGGGTCGCTGACTGCATTTATCACTGTTGTTGCGTCTTCGGTCCCATATTGTAATTTAATATTAAAGCCCTTATAAGTCCACCTTATCACTAAACTGCCATCTGGGAGTAAAGAGAGAAACCGCCAGCGAGGATTATCATTTTATAGCTTATTAGTTCATAACTCCTGTATCATTATTCATGCATTTATTTTGTTATGCTGCTTGAGGAGCACATGACCACCAGTGCAGTTAGTGTCCTTGTCCAAAGTTTGTGCTGAGACATTTGACATTCTATTGTAGTGGTGGCTTCTGTATACATTTGTTTTACATGATAACATTGACAGCCCCATGCAGAAGCTGTCATTAGTCACATGTTAAAGTTGCTGGAGACTGTAGTGACTAAGGAGTTCTACTCTTCCTTGGCCTTCTCACAGACTTCAGAAAACCACTCAGGGTTTGATCTTCACTGAGCACAGAATGTGTGTTGGTGCAGGCTTCCTACAAGGGTACCAAATGCTGTGGTGGTCTACCGCTTCTCAAGGAGTATAAAAGATTAATGATATTTTCTTGTCCTCTTCACTTGCTGAAAATAATCTCAAATCCTCATTGTGTAACGTATTGTTATTGTAACCTATTCTTTATCAGAATTAAAATCACTGCACTCTGGGTAAACCCACAGGTGCTCAGTTTCCCTTAGCAAATGTTGAGGAGTATGAATGCTAATTGTTCCTGTACAGCGCTGGTTTTACACATGATGGATGCGTCTTCTAGTATGTCCATCACTGCTAGGTCTGACGTCTGATGCCAGCAATCTTAGTCTTGTTGATTCATCAGTTGCAGTGTCGTTCTCTAACAGGCAATCATCAGTTGCCCTTAGTATCTCTCTCTCTTATCCATATCCAGTGTCCCCACTATCGGTGCTCTCAAAACTAGTCTGTTAGCTATCTCATTGCCGCATACCTCTGCATGACCAGGACAGTAGATCGACACCAGTTCTTGAAGACTCAAGGCTTCTATTCTGAACCCTCCAAAGCATGAACTGAGAGTGACAATAACTGCCCTGGTTGTTGGGGGTTTCAGACAACCACTTCAGGAAGGCAATAGCTGCCCCTGTCTCCATTCTTAAGCAGGAGGTTGTTGTCATGTAACCTCCACTGTTTTCAGCGACGACCTTGCCCTTTTCTCTCGCTGAGAAGCCCCATCTAGATTTCTCACCATGGAATACAGTGTACACAATAGCATCATCATCTCCTGCATGATCATCTATCAGCTGATTAATTTTCAGCTCAGCTTTCTCACTACCCCATGTAGTTTGTCCAGTTCTCACCTGACTTACTCCACTCTTTCCCTTTGGATATATTTTTTATTGTGGTCACCTGCCAAATCATAGCCTGTGCCATCCATGACATCCCTTTCTTTATTCCTCCCTTGATATCAGCTATATTCCCATGCAGAGGGTGTCTTTTGTTTGTGGTTATCCGCATATAGGCTTTTGCCTGGGCCATGGCATATCTGGATCTAATCGACAGCAACCCATGCATGTACCTCATTGTCACAATCGCGGCATCTTGCATACAGCCCAAACCTATAAGCATCCTTTCATTTTTAATGCCTTCAGGTCGTTCACTTTGTGATATTGACAGCTTGAGTATTCCCAGCCCATACTCAGTGACTGACATGACCAGTTGCTGAAACAGTAGAAGAAACAGTAGTCTCAATTCAGTGTGTGCAGCGGCCATTGATTTTATGGCTGCCAGATCTCTCTTGAACTTCTGTATAGTCAATTGAACATGATACTTGTATGAGAGCCCACGGTCAAACGTTACTCCAAAATATTTCAGCTTGTCTTGCCTTTCAATTTTCTGCCCAATGAGAGTGATGTCTAGAAGATCTGCTTTTGCTATGGAATTGTTCAAGGAGCACCACATCACACAGCCATTGTTGGGATTTACCTTTGAGCCATTTTCTTTGCACTATTTAGAAACCGCCATGTATGCTTTGGACCATTTCCGGTCTGTCTGCTGAATGTAACTATGTAGCCATTCTTTTGGCTTCTCAGCATTCTGTATGCTGGTGTTGAAATCCTTCACCACATTCATAATGCCTATGTCATCAAGCTGTTTTATGTTCTATATATTTTTTGCATCTTATGTCACATTCCAGAACACTGTCCATAATTCTTAGACGGACGCCTTTTTTGACCTTTATCTGTTTGGGCCATATATCAATTGAATGATGCTCCTAGATTGTAATATAGAGAGCAACAAGACCAAATTAAAGATAGACACATGAAAATTGTAGATCAAGTTATAATTGAAGATCAAAAACATTGATATATTGCTACAGAAAATTAAAATTAAAATCAGAGTGGGACAAAAATGGAAAATTCATGTTAGAATGACAGTAAATATAATATGTTTCTTGTTAACTCTATTTGTTTAATTTTTTGTTGTTGCTTTTCTTTCTCTCCAACTAGTTTTTTAAAAAAATGTAACTTTTATTCTCTTCTTGTTAACATCTTCTTTTTATTCTTTTATGTAATTTCTTCTTTATTCTTCTTCTCTTCCATCCTGATTTACTTCCTTGCCCTTCACTTTCATTAACTCTTGGTATTTCACGTAACAGTTATCGTTGTTTTCATTTAACAACTTATCTCACATGGTCTTTTAACATCAGACAGTGATGTCTCATCAGCTTGTCATACAAGTAACTCATAGGAGAAAATACAAACTAAAGCACCCTCACCACTGGTGCGATGAATAGGACAACCATTGACATTACCTTGTTGATGTAAATAGTTTTCTTGTGAAGTTTTATAAACTCAAAGTGCAAATGTTTATTATACATTATAATTATTAAAGTGCATTGATTTAATTTATAACTGCAGTTATTGAATTTCTTAACTTTCCAGTTATAATTTTGTTGTGTGGCTAAACTAGTAAAAATTAAACTTGGTAGGGAATACTACGAGCTACATTCACATGTTAACATAATACCCTTGGATAGTGTTACCAACAGATTACTGGGGACAATGAAGATAGAGATGTATATATATAGGAAGATATTTATTTGTTTGTATACTTGTTATGTTTGGAAATATTTGGTAATAATATTTTGAGTCTGAGATTAGAACTCTAGTCAAAGGGTGAATACTCATTTTTTGCTTCGAGTGAAAGTAAATATATAGTCGCCCCACTTGAATATAGTTGAAAGGTTAACATTAGCGCATGCCCAATGAGATGATTAGTCATCGTTGGCGCTTCCGTGATGACGGACGGATCTTGAAGGCTGTCGGACATATGAGAGTCCGAAGTTTTTGGTCATTGTGATTGATTCTGGGGAAGAGAGGAGTTTTCTCTCAGTATACTATGATGGTCGATACTTCTCCCAGAATATATATGTTAGTGTGCTAGTTACTAGTATTTCCTGAACTTAAGGTAAAGAAGAAACATTTTCTAAAACTTTACCTAGGCCTAACGACACCATAGATGTTATATCATCTATCTATATATTTGATGGATCGTTATTAGACGATTCCTGTACTAGCAGCACTATGAGTGGACATATGTAACATTCCTTATGGGTATGGAAAACCCAAAGACATTAGATGAGCAAATGAACGGAACTTTCATTTGTAGTGAGGATATCTTTTGGATGAACACCGCTCACTGGGACCGGCGCCATTTTGAATCCCACTGTTGGTCTGTTTTGAATTGTCAATCGGAGAACAGAGATATCTTATTACCTGATGGCGATACCAGGACCTACATTGTATTGAAGTCTACTCTTTGTTATTTGAGATTGTCAACCTTAAAAGAAAGACCCTGTTGAAGCTAAAGCCTAAAAGACTTAGCCTGAAAGACGTAGTCAGCAGAGGGTCTGTAAGGGAGCATTGTGATGACCATTATTATTGTTAACTCAAACTGATGCGACTAGTCAGTGGAGGTATGAGACGATAGACTATCATAACTATATATTTGCTCCTATCGTCCGATTATATTTTCATGCTATGAAATTGCCAAATTGATGTTGCCACCCATTTGTCAAGTATCCAATGATTTGTTGTGTCAACCTGTTCCAATGACTGTCAACCGTGCTGTCAGAGTGTGTATCATTAAACTGTCCATAACGTTTACAGTAGTTCCAGTTATCATTGACTTCCAGCCATGAGGGTATGAGTGCATTATTACCAACTTGTCAACTCTACAGAACCATTTATGCATTCGCGTGTTGACACTCATACTAACACTCATTGTCAACAATACATTCTTGTCGGGGCCTCATTACGTTCCGGGACAAGGTGACCTATATGACCAACACTGTGCCGGGTTTGAGTTGACCACTTAATCTCACCAAGCCCTTATTAACGTGGTGACCTGAAAAAGGAGCATTATCAACGTGGTAGGCCAGCTTTCTGGGTCTACCTGCACAGTGGACATTTTGAGAAGTCAGCTACTGGGACCAGACCTGTTCCTGTGGCCTGTTACGACACACATGAAGACCAGCAGTACAACTCTACAGTCTATGTCATCATGACCTGTCCTGGCAGTGTATACGGTATCTAGGTCAGCGTTTGTTGACATTTCTGATAGAACAGACAGCGTTACACAGCAGGTTTGTTTACAAGAATTAACTGTGTTAGCAAGAAGTGCTATGGAACTGAGAGGTCTTACACGTCAACGGTGGATCTTCTTGTGTTCTGCTACATATTGTTGAACTTGGTAATAGTTTAAGACAGAAATATGATTTATTAAAGTGGCAGTTTATTTTGATTGGAAACTGACCCATAATACGGTACTATTATAACTGAGCTTTCTATCTGCAACATATTACATTGCATTTATATGACATATATGTATTTACGTTTAATGTTTACATGTTATAGTGTTGTGTATATGTCTGTGGGAGGTTGGGTAAGGTGACTATTATAAAAGATACCACGTCATAGAGGTTTTATAATAGCATTCAGTATGTGCGAATTTTCTTAATTGAAAATTTGCTAGCGACAATTTGTTGCTATTTCTATTAGTTGTGAAGACGCGTTTTTTTCTTCGTCGTTTTTGTGATATTTTCCTGTTCTTTAGTTTTGTTTTGATTTGTGTGTATTTGTTGGTCTCATCTTTCCTGTCTTTTAGTTCTATACAACTTGATATTTATACACTGTGACGTAATTTGTGTTGTTTATTTCCTCGCGGTTATCATCACAGGTTCTGTGATTATTTTCTTCAGTTTTCTATTTAACTTATTTGATTTCTGCGAATGTTTTCGTATTGTCTTTCTTGATTGTCTTTTGTTTATGTTGATTGGTTGACATATGCTATAAAATATACTTGATCATACACTACTAGCTGTGTAGTGAACTTATTAGAAAGAATCAACTGATGATTAATTGCTGTTATTAGAGGTACACAGTTGATTATACAAGACCTTATTTAAAGGCTTGTTTCCCACAGAGATTGGAATAAAGGGAGCTGATTATTCAAGCTATTAAGAGCTTGTTTCCATTTATTTGGAGATAGATTTCATTATTGCTATTTCAGGTATCTAGTCACATATTAGTATACATTATGTCGACTTTAGATTACTTTATTGAGCAAAGGAAATCCCTAGGCAAGACTGGAGATAAGTTGGAGGAGTATGCTACCAGTCAATATGAAAAAGCACAAAAATTGGAAATTGATAAACTGAAAGCTGAGACTGAGCAAAAGAACTTCCAGATGCAGGTGGAGGAAAGAAGATTCCAGATGGAAGGAAAAAGATTAGAAAGAGAAGCAGAAGCTGAACAAAAGAGATTAGAAATGAAGCTGAACAAAAAAGATTAGAAAGAGAGGCTGAACAAAAGAGATTAGAAGCTGAGGCTCAAGAAAAAAGATTACAGAGAGAATCTGAAAATAAAAGATTAGAAGCTGAGGCTCAAGAAAAAAGATTACAGAGAGAATCTGAAAATAAAAGATTAGAAGCTGAGGCTGAACAAAAGAGATTAGACAGAGAAGCTGAAGCCGAGGAGAGAAAAGCAAAAAGGGAACATGAGGAAAAACTGTTAGCATTTGAGTTAGAAAAATTAAAATTGACAAATATGGGTATTGCTAATCAGTCAAATGGTAATAGTGGTAAACCCTTTACTTACAAGGTCAAGGTACCAGCGTTCAATCCTTCCAGTGATGACATAACATTCTGGCTGGATAGATTTGAACGCTCTTGTCGAGCTCATAATGTGGATAAATCACAATATGCTAACCAGTTATCAGAAAATTTGAAAGGTGATTCTCTGACTAGTTTAAGTTTGGTTGAAGAGACTGACAAGGATAATTATGATGTTATTAGGGCAGCTTTATTGAAAAAATATCAATTAACAGAGGAAGGTTACCGTCTTTTGTTTAAGAAAATTGTACCTGAATCAGGGGTAGAATTCTCAGAATTCATTGCAAGGACACGTCTTACATTTAATCGTTGGATTGAGCTGTCCAAAACAGAAAAGACATATGAAGCCCTTATGGACTTGTTGCTCAGAGACAAGATTATGTCAAGTGTAAATAAACCATTCCTTGAATTCCTACAATAGCGTAAACCCAAGACACTAAAAGAAATGGAAGAATATTGTACCCAATACGTCACGGCACATCCGGATGTAGCTTTTAGCAATGCTAAGGTTAAGGAAGGTATGCCAGTTGCTTCAGCAACACCATACAACCCTAATTACTCACACAAATTTCAGGGACCACAAAACAAGTTTGATAAAAAGAGTAACCATAATAGTTATCAAAACCAAGGTAACCAATCATTTCAGGGTTCTTCTGCGAAGAACTGGAGACGAGCCGACAGCCCTCGATACAGGGGTGGTCATAATTATAGGAATTTCCGCAGAGGAAGTCATTATAGGAACTATCCAAGTCATCCATCATGGAGACAACAAGATCATAGTTATAGAGATACTCATTATAATGAATATGATAATGGTAACCATGAGAACTATGACTCAAACCCAAATAGGGGTTACAATAGAGGAAATAATAATGATTACAGAGGCAATAATAATCGAGGTAGATCACAATACAAAAAACATAAATCGCATTATCAGGCAAACTCTGCACAGCAAGAGTCACATGAAGCCTATAAACAGACTAAAGATAATAATGACGCTAATAATATGGCATGTTCCGCTTTTGATTTTGGGAGAGCATCTCAGTGCCCCCAATGCAAAACATTATTTGAACCAACTACGGTGTCCACTCTAAGTTGTGGCCATCCTCTTCCCGCTCTTCCTGCGTCAGTCGTGCATGATGGAAGAGGTTCTCTTGTCTTACATAGAGGTTTAGTAAATGACAATCCAGTCTCAGTTCTTTTTGATTCTGGATGCACCACAATTGGTGTTAGGCAATCACTTGTAGATCCTTCTCGTGCCACCGGAAAAGTAGTCAAATGTGTGAAATTTGGCGGCACCTTAGAGAAATACTCTACTGCTATCATTAAGATTGCTACTCCTTTCTTTACAGGAGATGTACACGCATGTCTTCTGCCGAATCCGATCGCTGATCTTATCATCGGTCGTATTCACGGAGTCAAAGAATGTACTCCACAACAAATTTCCGTTTGGGAAAAAGAAAACATGCAAGCTGCTAATGCTGTAGTCACTAGAGCTCAAGCTCTTAATATGCCTCAAACTTCATCTACTGAAGATAATGAAGTGCATAACCAAGATGATCCCTTGGTAATTTCTCGTGACTCATTTATAAAACAGCAAGAAGATGATCCCACTCTAAAGAAATTCTTCACTCTTGCAACAAAAGGTGATCCAAATAAAGATACAAAGCGTAAATCTTGGATTACAATGAAGAATGGCGTACTTGTACGTATGGTGCAAGACTCCACTAAGTCAAGTCATTCTCAGATTCTTGTTCCCAAGAATTTGAGAGTTAAAATTTTGCAGCACGCTCACGACTCTCAGTGTGCTGGACATATGGGTTTTTCCTGTACTAAGTCAAGAGTTCTTGCGGCTTTCTTTTGGCCTTTTGTGAACAAGGACATACGGATTTATTGTCGATCTTGTAAAGTATGTCAAGAGGTCAAATCCAAAGGTCCACGCCATGCTGCACCTATTCAGGCTGCAGACATCCCTATTCGACCATTTCAAAAAATGGCGATAGACTTCATTGGTCCATTTAAGATCAAATCTGCTAGAGGACATCAATTTATCTTGATGTGTGTTGATATGTTCACACGTTGGCCAGAGGCTATTCCTCTGAAGAGCATTACTACTGCTGACATTGCAGATGCTCTTTGGCTTATATTTTCTCGTCTGAGATTCCCCGGAGAGATATTATCAGACCATGGCACTCAACTAATATCGGATACCATGTCTCAAGTAATGTCTACTCTGCAGATAGAGAGATCTTTGAGTAGTATCTATCATCCTATGTCCAATGGGATGGTTGAACGGCTAAATAGAACACTCAAAAACTTACTAGGGAAGATAACTGAGGATCATCCTCAAGATTGGGACAGGGTTTTACCCGCGGCCCTCTTCGCTTACAGAGAGGTCCCCGATGAACATACAGGATTTTCTCCCTTTGAACTTGTCTTTGGCGCGCGACCGCGCGGCCCTATGTCTTTACTTCATGATCTCATAACCGCTGATAATATTACCGATGACACAAAATCTTCTTACGAATATGTCATCGCGCTGAGACAAAAGATTATCGAAGCATGCAAATTGGCAACTTCTTCTTCTGAATTTGCTAAACAGAAGGCAAGACAATTTGCCAATAAGAAAAGAACCTTACGACAACTTTGTCCTGGTGACAAAGCATTTGTTTTACTACCTTGTAGAGAAAACAGACTTCTTATTTCTTGGAAAGGTCCGTACGATATAATCTCGAAAATTTCCAATGTTGACTACATTGTCGATATTGATGGAAAGCATAAAACCTTCCACATCAATATGCTTACGGAATTCCATGAACGTCCGGATTATTTACAGCCTATTTTCCAGACAACGGACGATTCACCAGTCCAACATGGTCATTACTCATCACTGTCCGTAATACAGGATGAGGAAACAAGTTTTTCGGATGTTAATCTTCCGCTTCCGATGATTCCACTTCATTCTAGTGAATCATGGAAAAATGTTACTGTCTCTCCTGATTTATCTCTAGGAGAACAGCGACAAGTTTCGGCTATGTTACAAACATTTCAGGATGTCCTTACTGATATTCCTGGACAAACTCATGTCATTGAACATGACATTATTCTAACTGACCATAATCCTATTAGAGTCAGACCTTATCCTATCCCTAAACATTTTCAAGCACAGGTTGAGAAGGAGTTGGATGAGATGATAGATTTAAAAATAATTGAACCATCCATTTCTGTATATTCTTCACCAATGGTTATTGTTCGAAAGAAAGACAATAACATACGTCTTTGCGTTGACTATCGCAAATTGAATCAAGTTACGAAGTTTGATGCTGAACCTATGCCTTTACTAGAAGAGCTACTTACTAGGCTTTCTAAATCTCATTTTTTCACTAAACTTGATTTGTCTAAAGGATATTGGCAAGTTCCTTTATCTGAACGCGCCAAACCAATTATGGCTTTTTCTACACCTAGAGGCCTTTTTCAATGGAATTTCATGCCTTTCGGCCTTATGAACGCACCAGCTACATTCGTACGCATGATGCGTCGAATTCTATGTTATCGGTCAGATGTCATTGCGTACCTAGACGACATCTGTCTTTTCAGCGATACTTGGGAAGATCACTATTCAGGGTTAGTTGAATTACTATCTACTCTACGCGAGTATAACCTGACAGTGAAACCCTCTAAAGCCTGCATTGGTTTTAGCGAAATTTCTTTCCTAGGCCATCGAGTTGGTCATGGTTTCCTAAAGACAGAGGACCATAATATCACTAAGATACTTAACATCTCTATTCCTAAGACTAAAAAGCAAGTGCGAAGTCTCTTAGGTCTTATTCAATTTTATGGAAGATTCATTCCGAATCTATCCTCTATCATGGCACCTCTTTCTACACTACTAAAGAAAGGGTCGCCTAATATAATCCACTGGTCACAGGAATGCCAATCCTCTTTGGATAAGATTAAAAATTTGTTTTCAACACCACCTATTTTAGTGTTACCTACTACAGATAAGACATTTGTTCTTCGTAGTGACGCTTCCTCCACTGGGATTGGAGCGGCACTAATGCAAGAGTACTCTGGAACTCTGCATCCTGTAATGTATATCTCCAGAAAACTTAATGCTGCAGAAAGGAATTATTCGGTTTTAGACTGTGAGCTATTGGCTATGGTATGGTCAATTCTCAAACTACAAAGATTCCTTCTAGGCGCACATTTCATAGTAGAAACCGACCAGAAAGCTCTTACAGCTATACAGAGTAAGAATTTGAAGAGCTCGAGGTCTACTCGATATGCAATTGCTCTTCAACCTTTTCATTTCTTAGTACGAGCTATCCACGGATCAGATAATGTGATGGCAGACATTTTGTCTAGATGCCCACATGATTCCACCTAACTGTTAGGTCTTGGATTTCTTAACACATCTAAGTCTATAACAGTTCTTTCTCTATATCAAGATAGATACACATTGTAATTTGTAATATAGTGATTGTATCACTACTATCACTACGCTCATTGATATATATTCACTGCTGTTCTTTGATGATTTTTCTTCTTTGTCAATCATGTACTTATAATGCTTAAATATGAAATTGTTATATGCATTGTGTTGTTACCAGCATTGTGGTATACGTTGGTGGCACCTCCCTGGAAATATTTGTACTTAAGAGAAATGCTTTCTCTGAGATGTTGAGATATATTCTCACGAGTCGATCTATGACTTTACCTTAATTTGACATTATAAATTACTCTTATTAGTCATCTGCGCATTATTCGTGCGTTGTGAGCCTATTGTATGTTGCTCTCAGATGGAAAAAAAAAATTTCATTTTTTTTCCTGGGGCTTGCGGTAGTCTGTTACCAACAGATTACTGGGGACAATGAAGATAGAGATGTATATATATATAGGAAGATATTTATTTGTTTGTATACTTGTTATGTTTGGAAATATTTGGTAATAATATTTTGAGTCTGAGATTAGAACTGTAGTCAAAGGGCGAATACTCATTTTTTGCTTCGAGTGAAAGTAAATATATAGTCGCCCCACTTGAATATAGTTGAAAGGTTAACATTAGCGCATGCCCAATGAGACAATTAGTCGTCGTTGGCGCTTCCGTGATGACAGACGGATCTTGAAGGCTGTCGGACATATGAGAGTCCAAAGTTTTTGGTCATTGTGATTGATTCTGGGGAAGAGAGGAGTTTTCTCTCAGTATACTATGATGATTTTATTCTTGTATCCAAAAGATTCAAGTCCAGCATTAATAAAGCCAAGACGAGGACTTTTCCTGGCGCCGACATTGGTAGTGATCACGACATGGTATTGATGACGCTCAAGCTTAAACTCAAAAAGAACTATAATCAAAACAGAGGTTCTCAGTTAAGATTCAATTTAGACAAATTGAAAGATCCAGAAATCGCGGGAATCTTTGAGGCAACTGTTGGAGGAAAATTCGCAGCTCTCAACTTTTTGGAGGATGATATCAACTCAATCACAGAGAACATGAAAGACGTGCTCATTGAATCAGCAACAGAAATACTTGGTAAAAGAAAGAAAATAAACAAACCATGGGTTACAGATGAAATTCTGAAGTTATGTGATACACGGCGAGAAATGAAAAAGGTTAAGAAAGAGGTTCCTGAAGCAGCATGGCAATACAGTATGGTGAATAAAAATATTAGAAAGAAAATGAAACAGGCCAAAGAAAAATGGGTAGCTGATCAATGTGAGTCCATTAATACGGGGCTAATAAAAGGTAACAGCAAGGCAGTTTTTGACACATTAAGAAGACTATCAAAACCCCAACAGCCCAGGGTAACTGTCATAGAAGATAGCAATGGGGCTCTGCTCAATGAAAAAAAACAGCTGTAATGAGAAGGTGGACAGAATATTGTAAAGAATTATATAACTGTAAACTTGACACTGACTTAGGCATATTAAACAACATTAAGTGCGAAAACAGAGAACTCGGAAATGCAGCAATACTACGGGAAGAAGTGGAAGAGGCTATATGTTCGATGAAAGGAGGGAAGTTACCGGGTGTGGATAATATACCAGCAGAGCTCTTGAAATATGGAGGACCAGATATAGTAAAAATCATGACAACAATTTGCCAGAAGATATGGAGTACAAAAAAAATGGCCAAAAGAATGGACGCAGTCATTAGTAATACCGCTTCCAAAGAAAGGAAATCTAAAAATGTGCAAGAACTACAGAACCATTAGCCTTATTAGTCATCCAAGTAAGGTGATGTTAAGGATACTTTTGAACAGAATAAAACAGAAATCAGAAGAAATCTTGTCAGAGGAACAGGCTGGCTTTAGACCAAAAAGAAGTACCTCAGAACAAATCTTCAATATTAGATTACTGATCGAAAAACATCTCCAGCATCAACATGATTTATACCATAACTTCATCGATTTCACAAAAGCCTTCGATCGAGTCTGGCATGAAGGTTTATGGCAAATAATGAGAAAATTCAATTTTGATACCAACATCATAGATATCATTGAAGCACTATACAAGGACGCAAGCAGTGCTGTTTTTGCAAGCAATGACATTGGAGAATTTTTCAAAACAACTGTAGGAGTTCGCCAGGGATGTATCCTGTCACCAGTGCTCTTTAACATTTAGCTAGAACATATTATGCAGGAGGCTCTCTACGATTATAAATCAACCATATCGATTGGAGGCCGACCTCTGTGTAATCTACGTTTTGCTGATGATATTGATCTGATAGCTGGAACAGAATCAGAACTTCAAGACCTTACCTCTAGACTGGAGAAAGTAACAAGAACATATGGGATGGAAATTAATATAGAAAAAAGCAAGATATTGGTGAATAGCCATAAGAAACATGTTCCGACCAACATTACGTTAAATGGGCAAACGTTAGAAGAAGTTAACACCTTTAAATATCTCGGGTCCACTATATGTAGTGATGGAAGATCAAATAAAGAAATCAAGACAAGACTTGAGATGGCCTCAGCTGCCATGACAAGGTTGAATGTGATCTGGAAAAGTAACATCAGTTTTCCTGTGAAGATCAAATTATACAAATCACTTGTATTATCTATTCTCTTGTATGGGTGTGAGGGCTGGACACTCACTGCAGATACGGAGCGAAGGATTCAGGCTTTCGAGCATAAATGTTATAGAAGAATTTTGCGCATTTGCTATAAAGAGCACAAAACAAATGTCTATGTTAGAGAGAAGTTAAACACCTATGCAGGCCATCAAGAACCACTTTTGTCAATAGTGAAACGTCGAAAGCTTGCCTGGTTTGGGCATGTAACTCGTCATGACTCCCTTTCGAAAACGATCCTCCAGGGAACAGTCGAAGGTAAACGGAGAAGAGGAAGGCAAAGAAAATCCTGGGCTGATAACATCAAAGAATGGGCAGGACACGGTTTCTCCACACTTGTACGCATTGCTGAGAATAGAGAGCAGTGGAGGACCCTGTCTGCTGATGCTTCCACCATGGCACCCCTACGACCCATGACGGGTTATGGGTTGAGATGAGATGATGATGATACTATGATGGTCGATACTTCTCCCAGAATATATATGTTAGTGTGCTAGTTACTAGTATTTCCTGAACTTAAGGTAAAGAAGAAACATTTTCTAAAACTTTACCTAGGCCTAACGACGCCATAGATGTTATATCATCTATCTATATATTTGATGGATTGTATGTAGACGATTCCTGTACTAGCAGCACTATGAGTGGACATATGTAACATTCCTTATGGGTATGGAAAACCCAAAGACATTAGATGAGCAAATGAACGGAACTTTCATTTGTAGTGAGGATATCTTTTGGATGAACACCGCTCACTGGGACCGGCGCCATTTTGAATCCCACTGTTGGTCTGTTTTGAATTGTCAATCGGAGAACGGAGATATCTTATTACCTGATGGCGATACCAGGACCTACATTGTATTGAAGTCTACTCTTTGTTATTTGAGATTGTCAACCTTAAAAGAAAGACCCTGTTGAAGCTAAAGCCTAAAAGACTTAGCCTGAAAGACGTAGTCAGCAGAGGGTCTGTAAGGGAGCATTGTGATGACCATTATTATTGTTAACTCAAACTGATGCGACTAGTCAGTGGAGGTATGAGACGATAGACTATCATAACTATATATTTGCTCCTATCGTCCGATTATATTTTCATGCTATGAAATTGCCAAATTGATGTTGCCACCCATTTGTCAAGTATCCAATGATTTGTTGTGTCAACCTGTTCCAATGACTGTCAACCGTGCTGTCAGAGTGTGTATCATTAAACTGTCTATAACGTTTACAGTAGTTCCAGTTATCATTGACTTCCAGCCGTGAGGGTATGAGTGCATTATTACCAACTTGTCAACTCTACAGAACCATTTATGCATTCGCGTGTTGACACTCATACTAACACTCATTGTCAACAATACATTCTTGTCGGGGCCTCATTACGTTCCGGGACAAGGTGACCTATATGACCAACACTGTGCCGGGTTTGAGTTGACCACTTAATCTCACCAAGCCCTTATTAACGTGGTGACCTGAAAAGGGAGCATTATCAGATGGGTCTAGCGAGAATGGGTCTACAGCTATCACCTGACTTGTCTTGTGCCATCCCTACCTATAGTTCACAGTTCTCTTCTCCATTTCTGGGAACTATTTTGTTCTATCAAACCTCCATCACGCCACAACTAGTTATTATCTAACTTCCATCTCACCACATAGGTTTTAAAGTTGAAATTTTGCCCACGCAAAATGTAACCTTGTGAGGTTCTCTTGGGTGAAACCCAGTCACTGTTTAGTTCAGTTCATTATATAATTTTAATGGTAAGGTAAGGAGTCTTATTTTAGTAAATTCTCCTGCTTCTAATCGCCATGAAATACTGACATGACCATATAAGGTATTGCACTAAGCGTTACATTTACCGGAAACATGTCATATTCCTTATCCTAATTTCACAATCGTGTTAAGAGACCCCCCGGAAATCGTTACGTGATATATCTAGTATCCAGATTGTTACAATCAAGCTAACCTTGGAAGCTGCATTTTCTACAAGTCATGCCCACGTGTTATCTTTAATTTGCCGTCTTCAACCAGGCTGACCGGAAATACTTATATATTCTAAATGTGGTGTCTTAATAACTTATTGCTGATAAATATACTCCTAGACTTGAGTTTATCTAACAAACACATCAGCCTTGGCGGAAGCAGTACTTGCTTATCTGTCAATAGCCCGTCGGTATAGACAATAAACTGGAGACAGACGATAGACCAAATGTTGACTTAATCGTTTTGTCCCCGCTTGGCTAGCGATGACTGTCTGCAATCAAAAAAAAAAATAAACATGGCTTGTGTAGTCAAGCTTAAACGTGTGCATACATGCCAAGTACAATGGGTTACCCGTAATCTGTACAAGTAATTCTCGTCTTCAGATTTGTGCGCTAGGTACATAATTTCTGTACATGTTTTTCGCCTAATTATTAAATATACTGCTATACATAAATAGATCGTCTTGCACAACACCTTAACTATTGGCGTCATTAGATTCGGCAAGATGATAGGCCACGTGAATAAAAAAAATCAACCAATGTAATTAAGCTGTCTGTTCTTCGATTGATGCAGGATTTGCGAGAGTCCGCGTACTTGTCTTTCATTCATTATTCTGCGCTAATGCTGACGGCATGTGACTGATTATTTTGACGATTACCCCACCTTGAACATCACCCCTAGTGTGCCGACGGTCAAGAAAATATGGGCCTAACACCATATTCCCAATATGCCTCAATGGGCGTGTAACGGGATCCTTTACCTTTACCTTACCCCACCTTGAGCATAATTTATTATTTTATGCTGTTTATAAGCACACAAAAAGGTGGATACTATTACATATTACTTTATTTCGCTAAAACTTGTAGAATCTGTGTAAGAAGTGTACATTTGAATAATAATATAATAAGCATTATGAAACTGGGAAAAAAATCACGAAAGCAAGGCTAATTTGCATCTTAACCCGATCAGAGCCCTGGGAAAAGATTTTTTGGAGTTACTTCTCTTCTAAGTTTTAATTTAGTTTATTTAAAAACCTTGTGATTTTTCTTTCATTTATTAATGATATATCATTATTACGATCATCAAGTGAGTAAAAAAAAATAAATAATGAATTACTATCAATGACGTATTGACGATTGACACTAAAAGTCATATGAGTATTTACAACTGCCAATTAGGCTAAAACGGCTATTTTCATTTGTGAAGTTCGGTAGAGAATAAATGACGCTAGCGCCAGTTTATATTTTCATTTGTGAAGTTCGGTAGAGAATAAATGACACTAGCGCCAGTTTATATTTTCATTTGTTTTTGGGGCGGAGTGGCTAAGAGGTAAGGTGTCCTCCTCGGATTCTGAATGAGCCAGGTTCGATTCCCAGTAGAGGGATGTAATTTACGGAAATTTCTTTTCTCAGAACCAGTGATCCTAATGATGTCATACTCACCCCTGGTCTCCTGGGTAGTGAGATCGGATGCCTAGCCTTCTTGAATAAGGGCGAAAAATAGGAGGTCCCGTGTGCAAGTTGTGCACGTTAAAAATCCCACGGCAGTTGGAAATCTTAAAGAGTAGGCCGCTGCCATAGCAAAAATTGAAAAATTAGAAACCTACCCTCCGCAAAAATATTTATAGAATGTGTGATTCCTATATACACACATTGGGATTCTCACCGATGCTACGGAGTTTGTGCACTGTGCTGAGATCCTCCTTGTGTGATCTAAGGGAGGAGATCAGAGCACAGACAGTGTTGTCCTTGTGCAGTGAAGATAGCCCTTAAAACCAAACCAAATTGAATTCTATTTTCGTTACAAAGTTTATATTGAGAGCTTGTTAGTTTACAAAAGTTTATATTGAGCTTGTTAGTTTAAAAACAAAAATTAATATAATCATGTGATTTTATCATTTGTAAAATTACATCAGATATTTATCGAAATAATTTGACACCACCTAGAACCCCCCCCGCGCCCCCCCCCCCCCCCCCCCCCCCCCATGCCATATCACATAACAGGATAACAGTTTAGTTCAGTTTTTCTCTTAGCAATAATAATAATAATAATGAAGTAGTAAAATTAGTAATGAGAATAGTGGGACGTCTTCTTCGATGTAAGATTGCCAACGTCTTTAGGGTTAAGATTAAGATTTGAGTTCAGGGTTAGGTTTAGGATTTCTAACCTCTACCCCTTATTACTGTGTCTCATAATTCTTTTATAAGGTCCTATAGAACACAGGATTTCCTAGTCTGTTAGTCATAGTTAAGCGCAGAAATAGACTACCGGTAGATGATGACACGATCACATCAATTTTACAATATAAAATAAACTCGGACATGTATTGTTTGCGTTTTAAAATAAGTAATACCTGCTTTAAAAGGCAAAGTCCGCATGTCTCAATTATAATGCAGCCCACTGTAACTGAATATATTTTTACACGAATTAACTCTTTTGATACGTTTTTTTTTTTTGGTCTTCGTACAGGTTTTTGCAATTTTGTACAGGTTTTTCATCTCCGAAGGGTGGAATGTATGCGTGTGGGTTGCCGAGGTGTGCCCTACTGAGGATAATATATACCTGTCACAAAAAGTAGGGGATATTGAATTTAAAAGTTATCCAAAGACAATATATTTCAAATTAGTTCATTTATTCCTTCGTACAAGTAAACTTGAGCATCATAACAAGACATTTGCGGTATAAGAAGTGTTATGGCTTTACTCACATGATTTTAGTCGCACTGGCAACCAAGGCGGGATAGGTACTTCATTTTCACAAAAATATTCCAAAATTTCTAAAAACGTGTAGGGCCCCAGTTTGCCTCTAAACATGCATTGCAACGACGTCTCATACTGCAAATAAGCCTTCTGATATTGTCTTGAGGAGTTCTCTGCCACTCCTGCTGAAGGGCCTGGGCTAACTGCTGAAGAGTCTGTGGAGCGGCTGACGTTGTTGGACGCGTCTATTCAGGAGGTCCCACAAATGCTCAATAGGAGACAGGTCGGGGGACATCGGCGGCCACGATAACGTTTGGATATGCTGCATCTGAAGGTGATCTTGAACGACGCGAGCACGGTGAGGACGTGCATTGTCATCCTGGAAGATGAAATCTGGTCCGTGCCGTTGAGCAAATGGCACAACGATAGGCTCGATGATGTTGTCACGGTAGTAGAGCCCTGTGATATTGACCTGGCATATGTGAAGGTCGGTCCTGTCATTCATTTAGATGCCTGCCCACACCATTACATTGCTACCTCCATAACGGTTGTGTGCAACAGTTGCAGGAGGCTGGTAACGCTCACCTCGCCGTCGTCAGACACGTATTCGACGATCATGAAAATCCAAAACGAAACGGGACTCATCAGAAAACATCACTGATGCCCACTGTTGATTGGTTCACCGATGATAACGTTGGCACCAATCCATTCTTGCTCGCCTGTGTTGTGATGACATGGGCAAAGCTACAAACGGTCTGCGTGAGGCCAGTTGCACTTGGTGCAAACGGTTTCGTACTGTCTGAGTTGAGACCCAGATCCCAGTGGTCTGTTGAAGGTGTTGCTAAAGTTGAGTAGCATTTAGAGTCCGAGTTCTGAGGGCCTGAGTAACAAGAAGTTGATCTTGGCGGCGTGTAGTGACTCTTGGGCGGCCAGTCCGAGGCAGATCAGCCACTGTGCGGAAATGTTGATACCTGTTCCACAGTCTGCTGACAACTGACTGTGAAACATTGAGGTTCCGAGCAACGTCCACTTGCCGACTTCCGGTTTGCAACGTGCCAATGCCTATCCATCTCTGCTGTTCTGTCAAACGTTCCATGACGAAGAAAAGAAATTTTATCTGTTGCAGAGTCTTTTTATACCTGTCCATGGTAAGTAGTGTTTATCAAACCCGAGATACACGCATTTTTGTGAAAAAGAATAATGTGTGAACTTTACGGATGGGCCCCACCTCTGTTCTTGGGATTGGCTTACTCATCACGAGTCACCAGGTAAACATGATATTGCACGTGAGAGTGGAGAAGAGCGTGCTCGATATGTCCATACAACCATTAAAATACGAAATCCACTCTTTTGTAAAATAATACATACCATCTTAAAATATCCCCTACTTTTTGTGACTAGTATAATATCGGTAGATGAAGACGTAAAAGTAAGATAATGACAGGATGAAGAGGAAAAAGGAATGATCAAATGAATACTGACTGAGAGGAGTGCAGAAAGAACAATAGGATAACAAATAGGACGGTTTAGTTTTCGTCACGTAACTACAACTTGCAGATCCCCTGACCTTATAACTACAGCTTGCAGATCCCCTGACCTTATAACTACAGCTTGCAGATCCCCTGACCTTATAACTACAGCTTGCATATCCCATGACCTTTTAACTACAGCTTACAGATCCCTTGACCTTATAACTACAGCTTGCAGATCTCCGGACCTTATAACTACAGCTTACAGATCCCCTGACCTTATAGCTATAGCTTGCAGATCCCCTGACCTTATAACTATAGCTTGCAGATCCCCTGACCTTATAACTACAGCTTACAGATCCCCTGACCTTATAACTACAGCTTACAGATCCCCTGACCTTATAACTATAGCTTACAGATCCCCTGACCTTATAACTATAGCTTGCAGATCCCCTGACCTTATAACTACAGCTTACAGATCTCCTGACCTTATAACTACAGCTTACAGATCTCCGGACCTTATAACTATAGCTTACAGATCTCCAGACCTTATAACTACAGCTTACAGATCTCCAGACCTTATAACTACAGCTTATAGATCTCCGGACCTTATAACTACAGCCAGTGCCGGATTAAGGCCAACTGATGCCCTAAGCACGGCCCAACAATGGTGCCCCCCACCCGGCCCTTCTACTGCATAACTGAAAAGACATAAAGACTCAATAAGTGCTGAAGGTGAAACAAGAGATGGTAAATTCATTTTTCTTTTGGCCAGACCCCATAACTATATTAAATAAAAACTTTAAAAATGTTTTATTTATTTAACACTAAATAGCAGTAAGCAATATAAGTAAATTTAAGTAAAACATAACTAGGGCAACAGAAAAAAATGGAAATTTTCAACACTGTTTTATGCATTTCTTAGTAAAATTGTTATACCGGAAAAAATGAAAATATAAACATTTATTGAAAACGATTTTTAATCACCCTCTCAAAGATTATAAGGCAAAATAGGATCTGATACTATATATAATAAACAGCCCCTTCAGTCATAACTGACTATGGGCATGCGCCCCTGAGGTGACAGCCCTCAGATGCTTATTTTCCTTGTGTTCCTTTTGACGTTTTCTCCTCTCTTCTGCTTGCTATGAGAGCTTCTTTTCACCCAGTCTGAGGTGGTGCCTTAGATAGCATCACCACTTAGTGCGATCAGCAACTTCATCCTCCTAGGTTGCTGGATTTATGTCCAGTGCCCTCATGTCTCTCTTGCAGACATCTTTGAATTTCAGCTGCGGTCGTCCAGCTGTTCTTTTGCCATCTGCCAGTTGTCTGTAGAAGATATCTTTCGGGGTGCGACCATCTTCCATGCAGCGGACATGGCCAAGCCAGCATAGTCTGTGCTGTCTAAGCAGTGTATACGTGCTCTGAAGGCCAGCATGTAATATTATTTTTACTGAAATTACTTGATCTCGAGAGCATACTTTCAATTTTGAAAATCCTCTTTCTACAGAAATCGATGTTGGTGGACAATTTAAAAAAAAAAGATATTCTAAAGGAGAAATATCATTATTTGGACGAAACAAAACATCTTTTATTCCATTGCTGTCTAACCCTGAAGATACATAGCATTTCAGCATACATGGATCAAGAGATGCAAAATAATTACAAAAAATTCAACTGAAGTCGAGTGTGACAGTGAACAAATTGAGAGCTAAGGGCATGATAGCTAGGGGGAAAAACGGTGTTGTCACCCTTCCCCTGGTGCCCTAAGCATGTGCTTATTTTGCTTAATGGTTAATCCAGCACTGACTACAGCTTACAGATCGCCAGACCTTATAAGTACAGCTTACAGATCTCCGGACTTTATAACTACAGCTTACAGATCCCCTGACCTTATAACTACAGCTTACAGATCCCCTGACCTTATAACTACAGCTTACAGATTGTTGAGAGCACATCATGGGGCAGGGCAATCCTGATAAAGTTATATTTGGATGGATTGTTGTGCACAATGATGTTCCTCACCAAAACACATATAGATTTAGAATGAGTAGCTATGACAAAGGGGGGTATCTAGGGATGACGTAGGGGAGATTGTGTCCACGCATTACAGCGTACAGACGTATCAGAATATGTGGCCAAGTCCACTTAACAAAGTGTAGCATAGTCTACGTATAGATGTGTATTTCATGAGTTGGATTTAACTCTAAAGTAAGTTTTAGTATCCGCTGTGTAGATTTTGCCGAAATGACCTTGAAGATAACGAGAGATGACTCCTCGAGAAATTAGAATGTTCCCAAGGTCAGAAGCACCTATTGTGAACATATGTAAGATGTTATGAAGTGATGGAACTGTTTTATTAGGTCGTTACTTACTTAGTCGTTCCCCTTCTACCGTGAGGTGTAGAGGTTTGGAAGAGAGAGCGCCAGACCATTCTATCAGCTGTCTTCTTCCTGGCCTGGTTCCATTCTAGTCCTCGGTCCTTCAAAGATTGTCTAATGTTGTCCTCCCAGCGGACTCTGGGTCGTCCTGGAGGTCTGGATCCCTGGCTCTTTGTTTCCCATGCTTGTCGTGGTAGCCGATCTTCTCCCATTCTGCAGACATGGCCAAACCATCTTAGTTGGGACTGTTCTATTTGGGTCTGCAGCGGATGGGATTTTAGGCCTTGACGGATCGTCTGGTTGCGGACCATGTCTCTTCTTGTTACTTCAACCACTTTCCTCAGATACCTCATTTCTGAGGTTTGGATCTGGCTTTTGTGGGTTGTAGTCATTGCCCACGACTCGCATCCATATGTCAAGACTGGGACATAGGTGGAGCGGTATACAGCCATCTTCGTTTTCTTACCAACCTCTTTCTTGCTGAGGAATCCACGATTTATGGCCTGAAAAAGTCTCCCAGCCGCTGCTTTTCGAGTGGCCAACTCTTCTTTGATGCCTCCCTTTCGGTCTATAATAGCTCCGAGATATCTAAAGTGGTCGACCTGCTCCAGGACCTGTTCTCCCAACTTAATCTGATGTTTTCTTTCTTCTCGTGATATCACCATGGATTTTGTTTTAGAGCTGCTTATGACCATCCCTCTCTTCTCCAGCTCTTCCTTCCAGACTTGCAGGTTGGATTGAGATGTGCCTCTGATTTAGCAATCAGGGCAACATCATCAGCAAATGCCAGCTCCGAAATATAGACCTGTCTCATCTTCCAGTACCCCACTGAATACTTTCTTGTTCTCTCCCTACATGCCTTGATGACATCGTCCATAAGGAGTATGAAGAGGTAAGGTGATAGGATATCACCTTGTCTTACACCAGTGGTGGTCCTGAACTCTTCTGACTTATGGTTTGCTGTCCTCACATAATTTCTGCAAGACTTGTAGAAGCTCTGTATAGCATGAATCAGAGGTGCTGGAATATTCTTCCTTGCCAAACAGTCCCAAAGTTTGCTCCAGGGGACCCTGTCAAATGCCTTTTCCAGATCTATGAAACAAAGATGGATCTCACTCTTATACTCAAGGGCCTTTTCACTCAGCTGTCTGAGTGTGAAGATTAGGTCTTGAGTACTTCGGTTTGCTCGGAATCCGCACTGGACCTCATCCAATTGTGGCTCAGCTAGGCGTCGGAGTCTCTGCTCTAGGATTCTAGAGTAGATTTTACCAGGGACACTGAGAAGGGATATGCCTCTATGGTTTCCACACTGTCGATTGTCACCCTTTTTGAAAATTGGTGTTATGATGGCAATCTCCCAATCCTTTGGTATGGTCTTGTTGCACCATGCTGCCTGTAGGACCTTTAAGAGTAATAGGTCGCCTGATGCTCCCATGTACTTAACCATTTCTGGTGTTATACCATCATGCCCTGCTGCTTTGCCCATCTTGATTTTCTCTAGTGCTGCCCTCAGTTCTTCCATCTTTATGTCATCTTCACCATCATTGGTTTCCTCTTCTGTGTCAGTGGTTATCATTTCTGATGCTTCATCATGCTCACCATCCAGGAGTTCTGAGAAATATTCTTTCCATCTTTCCATTACTTCCTTCGGGGCAGTAAGCAATTTGCCTTGCTTGTCCTTTATAAATTTGAGAGGGCATTGTTTTTCTTTCCTCATGTTCTTTAGGGTCTTATAGAACAATTTCTGGTTTTCTTGTGCATCTTTTTCTAGCTTTTCTCCAAATTCTTCCCAGGACTTCTGTTTTGCTGCTAGCACTTTGTTCTTTGCTTCTGTTCTGAGTGTCACATATTCTCTATATTTTTCCATTTGTCCTGTTGTGTTTTTAGCTCCTAAGTATTGTTTCCATGCCATTTTCTTCTCTCTTATTTTCTCTTTGACTTCCTCTGTCCACCAAGGTGTCCTCTTTCTCTGGTTCCCAAGTCGGACTTCACCGCATGCTTCTGCAGCAGCTGTCTTTATGATATCCTTGAATTTATTCCAGAGGGTTTCCAAGTCATCAGGTCGTTCTTCTGTATTGCTCACTGCTGTAGCAATAAGCCCCTGATATCTGGTCTTAATTTCTGGCTCTCTCAGCTTGTAGGTCCTAATGCTCATTTCTCCTGTTCGTTTACTTTGTTTCTTGCGTGATGTTGGGCAGTTCCTAGGCTGAGCAACTCTTTCAGTTGTTCGTTTGATTGTTAGCAGGTAGTGATCACTTCCAATCTCTGGCCCCCTCCAGACTCTTGCATCTCGGACATATCTGAATGAGCTTCTCCGAACAATGGCATAGTCGATCACTGACTTCTCATTCTTGGTTGGTTCACATCTAGTGTATGCATGTATGCGCTTATGGGGGAACTTTGTGTTTGTAATGATCAGATTCTGCTCACTGCAGAATCTAAGGAGTCGCTTTCCATTGTCATTGAGAGTATCTTCTCCATATCTTCCGATAACTCCACCCCATCTAGCATGGTCATTTCCAACTCTGGCATTAAAATCTCCGAGCATAATAACTTCATCTAGGCAGTCATCCACTGTCCTTTGAAGCAGCTCGAAGAATTCCTCCTTGACCTCTGCTCTCTCATCCTCATTTGGCCCATACACTATGACCAGGTTGACTATGGTTTCTCCTTCTTTTAGTTTTACAACCATAATGCGCTCCGAGATAAAGTTCCATCCCTTGATACTATCTTTTTGATTTTGGGCCACAATGCAACCCACGCCCCCTTTAGCTCTTTCAGATATGGGTACACCACTGTAGAGCAACGTGTTGCCATCGAGATCCATGACTCCTTGTCCTTTTTTTCTTCGTTTCCGTTATAGCCAGGATTTCTAGTTTTGCTTTCCTCATCTCTTCCACCAGCTCCTCTTCCTTCCCATTTATACTTCTTGTGTTCCAAGTTCCATAAGTCGTAGTCCGTAGTCCGTTCCAGTTCGTCGCCTTTAGAATCAGTCCGGTTTTCTCTCTTGTAGTTCGCGTAATCATGATTTAAAGCAAACAGGTGATTGGCCTGTTGTGCCTTTGCATGGTGGAGGGGCTGCCTCCTTACGGCCTCCATGCAGGCCGCCCTCCTCCTTTTTCATCCGGGCTTGGGACCGGCATTGGCGGAGTTTATTAGGTCGTTAATGACCATAAATATACGAAATAAGTGGACACAGAACATTATGGATGTGTAAGAAATATAAAGGAACAATGTATTTGTGAGTATCGGCAAGGTTGTAGAAATAGTAACAGTATGTGGAAAGGATATATAAGAATACACGAAATCGATTAGTACTACTTGGTACCTAACAGTAAATTCAGTGGATCATGTTATAATTCATGATAGATATATGTGCGTAATAAAAGAAAGTCGTTTGAACCAATATTGTTGAAGAATCTATACAAGAGTTTAGATTCATCATTTGAATTAATCACATCAAATTGAAAGTTCTACACAGTAACGGATACGAATACATATTCAAATGCAAACGATTATATTGGAATGGCTAGGCCAGATTTAAACAAGAAAGTTGGAAATAAACACTCTAACAAAAATAGTAATTCACAAGTAATATTTATTTATTGAGAAAACATTTGACCACAAAGAAAAAGTGAAGTAACCCTAGACATTAATAGAGAAGGATAAATCTGGTTCTTAACATATGTAACCCGAGGGAAATTCTGGGGGCTTCTTGTCCGGTGACATATATAAATTATCAATTAAATATAAAGCCTAATAAATACATATAATAAAGAAAAGAGCAATGGTAAAATGACAGTGCTATCACAAAGAATGTACTCGAAATCCCCCTTGTTTTCTGCTTCGTCTGCAAATTGTAACGCTTTCACGTTGATAGTAAAGCTTACTGTATTATTACCCGCCTTCTTCAATGAAACGTGTGCTGTATTTCTTGGAAAAGCATTGAGACGTACTGCGTAATGACCTAAATTAACCCTAACATTAATTATACTGCGTTACCAAAACGAACGAACAGATGGACTAAAGGGATAAAAAGAGAAGGGAGAGGCAGAAAGCCGAACACTAAACCCGCTTCGCGCGATACACAATTACTACCATCACGCGTGTAAGTCTACATGCACTAATTTTTTTTCAGACGGACAGTGATAAAATACACTACCCTTTCCCAGAGTTAGGTTTATAAATCATAACAGACTCTTATTAGAAAAGACAACATTATATGGGTTTACGTTTGAACACATAACAGTACCCAGACAGCACATCTTCTAAACAGGAGATAGAAGAAATTGCATATTTTGAACGCAGCCACGTAGCTCCTTTAAATTAGTATTTTTGGGTTCCTTAGGGTTTGCTGACAAATAATATGTAAAACGTTACGCAAATAGTCCAGGAATTAATAAATTATACCCAAAATAAAATATTGGGGGTGCCTGACAGCATAAAATCATTTCTGCTCATAAAATTTTTTTTAGAACGTGTTTGAAAAAACCTTACGTTACATAAATAGCCTACCATGTAAACTCCAAATTGATTGGAGCGCAACAAATGAAAGCCTAACCACGATTGGTCGGGCTATAAATACTATCTTGGTTGTTGGGGGAGACGGGAAAAGATAACATTTTTTCAAACACTTGTCGAAACGTGGCTCATTGGCCAGTCTCGCTGATATACACACTTGGGAGCGTTAGTTCGAGACCACTAATTCAAATAAGCTTGATAAAGCGACAGTACGTTGAAGCCAGCTCACATTTTTGCTAAAATAAAAGCCTGGAACATAGGCAGAACGGAATTTGTGCCAGTTTGTGCCAGAATTCATTGCTAATCAACGTATCTGTGTTTATTTCCATGAAATTGTGGTAAGCTTGAACCATTCAGTATCTTTTAATGAAAAATTGAATGTGAATTGTTGATTTATGCCTGTATATATATGTGTAGTTCAGTGGCAAACGTGAGGTAAAGCCTATAATGCTCCAGCCTGAACAGAGGGTGTCGGAGAGAAGTAAAACGGCATGGAATGGCCAAGTAGTACACTGACACCTGGATGATGGACTAGAAAGAAATAATGCTGGAAGTGCAGAGGCGTAGTAACCATTAAGAAGGGTAATACTGGAATAAAGTATTTCAAATGAAGCTGACTGTTGGCCTAACGCTCTGAACGCAATGTTTGTGCTGTATTGTGATCAGTGTAAAAGAGAATATAAATTAGTTATGAAGTAGAAGGTACATCCTTCTTGATTTCAGGGACAGTGGTCTTGATGGTAGTGAGCAGCACCTGGTCAGAGATTTGCTGAATCCAGAGTCGGACAGCATACTCCTTGGTCTTTTTAGCTATCAGTGAGGTGTCTCCTGAGCCCAGAGGAGAATTCGAGCAGAGGAGTCCTTTCCTGCCGCCATCACTAAAGATAAGCAGAGTTGGCCAGCTGAGCTCAACATTATGTCCCCTCATCTTGAAATAACTTTATAAAAATTAACATTAAGAGGGGAATTTACTTGTCTTAAAATCAGGAACTGTGAACATCTACAATAATGGTCCCTAAAGACAAACTATTGAAGTCATGATGACAAATACCAACAGAGCTTGAACAAAACAAAACCAGTATTACCTCATTTTACCACTACACAATTGACACACATAGAACATTGGTAATAATATATGTCACTACAATATTCATATTAAATACATTCTGTACATAACTTGTAATTTAAATTGATTGTGATTCCTGGTTCCCTTGTAGTTGAATCAGGACACATATTCATTCATGCCAGTAATGAATACATATTGTTATTTGAAACGTTACTAGTGACTTCTTTAAGATATTCTCATAGAGTGTTATATGTATGTGAGTGTCACAGTGTTGTTAAGAGTAGTGGATTAAATTAAATTGTTTATCTGTCTGTTGTTGTGACTTACACTTCACCATACACATACCCTAGACACATAACGTAGCATCACACTATTCCAGAATAATTCTGACTGAGATATATAGATATGTGGTAGCAAGTAAGGTTATATATATAATATACTACTCTTATTAGATATATATATATACCTTCACAGCTGATCTCAGTCAGTACACTAAGTCCCTTATAAGTATTTATAACTTCCCACTTCACCACATATATTGGGGTCTCGCTCTTGGGATTTTGAATCTTTAACTATTAAAAATATTGGGGGGTAATTCACTTCAGGGAATATAAGAATTAAAAGGTATCCTTGGGTGGAATTAAATAAGGTTGAGCTCACGGTGCCTGTGTTGTCCATTAGAGATTGAATTGTTGGTTAGACATTGTATTAAGTTACCTGATAGACAATGGCGGACCTGGCCAAATTTCGATCTGCTGCGGTTCAGACTGCAAAAGAGTTAGGATTAGATGGGCAAGGTATGGTTGCCTATGTTACTACGGAATGTGACAAATTTATTGAACGCGAAGAAAGAAGGTTTGAAGCCGAAAGAAAGTTAGAGGCTGAAAGGGAAATTAAGAAGTTACAATTTGAAGCTGAGGCTGAGACTAAGAGGTTGCAGATTGAGGCAGATTGAGGCTGACAAAGAAGCTAAATTGGAAGCAGAAAGAGAAGAGAAAGAAGATTAGCTGCAGAAAGGGAAGCCGAGAAAGAAGACAAGCTGCAGAAAGAAGAAGATTAGCTGCAGAGAGGGAAGCAGAAAAGGAGGAGAAGAGATTACAAAGGGAACATGAATTACGACTAAGGGAGTTTGAGTTTCAAGGCCATGCTCCTGAAAATGGTGCCAGTCCCTTTGCCTCTGATGCTACGGTTACTCAAGGAGCCTCAATCTCAGCTATGAATTTTCATTTAGATCATTTTGTTGAGAAAGACGATGATATTGAGAGCTATATAAATAGGTACGAACTATTAGCTACCACGTATGGGTTGGAGAGAGAAAGGTGGAGCTTAAAGTTATCTCAGGGACTTCGTGGGGCAGCTTATGAAGTTTTTTTTGCAAAAATGAGCAGAGGTGATCAGGAAAATTATGACATGCTAAAGCAGGCTCTTTTGTTAAGGTATGAAAAGAATGCAGAGTTTTACAGGAAAAAATTTAGGAATGCTAAACTACTGTCAGGTGAAACCTATCACCAGTTCTCTGCACGAATAGAGACATACTTGGAGAAATGGACTTCTCTGGGGAAAACCCAAGATCTTAAGGAAATGGTCCTTATAGAGCAACTAAGAGAGTCCATGGCTCCAGACCTGAGAAAGTTTCTCATGGAACAAGGTGCAGAGAGGCTGGGTGAGTTGCTAAATGTTGCTGAAAGGTATCAAGCAGCTCAAGCAGAGGTAACAGGTAATAAAAAGAAACAGGTGGACAACTTTAGGGCACCACAGAACTTTAATAAATTTGATCCTAAGGATCAAAATAAAGGTAAGCACCAATTTGATAGGCCACGGTATGACAATAAAAATAAATTCCCACAATTCGATGAAAGGAAATATGATGAAAGAAAATCTTTCAACCAAGGAAAAAGGTGGTGTAAAAATTGTAAGATGAACAATCATGACACTGACCATTGTAGAAGGAAACCTCCTCATTTTGCTGCTATGACATCGGGGAAAAAGGAAAAGAAGGGCAAACCTGAAGAATTACAGGAACCATACCACCCCCCCCCAGTGTGTGAAGATGTCATTTGTAATGGTGTCACTATAAGATGTTTATATGATACCGGTTTAGATTACGATTCCGTTGTGAGTTCTCACCTGGTGCAGGCCGATCAATACACCACAGAAACAGTGGAGATTCAAACTGCAACCAAGGATGTAGCTACCATGACACTTCCCGTCGCCCGAATAAAAGTGAAAACGCGATATGTGGAAGGAATCATAAAAGCAGCAGTGATAAATGAGCCAATCTACCCTCTAATATTGGGGTGTAGATATGTCTTCTTGGGGAATCCCAAGAGACCTGTGATATTGGCAACAGTGCAGACCAGATCACAGACAAAGAAGGAGGAGGATAATCCCATAAATACTCACCCAGATGAGATGAGGAAGGCACAGGCTGAGGACAAAACACTCAAGCCATGTTTCAAGAAGTTGCCCAAATCTCATACACCTCCAGGCAAGGGAGAGTTTTATATGAAGAACAAATTGATATATAGGAAGGCTGGATCTGAATCCAATGGTCACGGACAGCTGGTCCTTCCCACTTCATATAGGACTAAAGTGTTGGAACTAGGACATGCGATTCCCTTCAGTGGTCATATGGGAATCAGCGCAACAGGACAGCGAATAGCTTGTCACTATTTCTGGCCAGGAATAACTGAAGATATCAAACGATATGTAAAATCCTGTCCAGAGTGCCAACGAGTAGCACCTAAACATTGGACTGCACCAGCAACTCTGGGGGAAATGCCCATAGTGGGAACACCCTTTGAGAGAGTTGCCGTGGATCTTGTGGGACCTCTCACCCGAACCAAGAGAAGGAACAGCTACATTCTGACTCTGGTGGACACTTGTTCTATGTGGGGAGAGGCAGTAGCCCTGTCATCGATTGATTCTAAACATGTGGCAGAGGCATTGCTCACAATTTTCACAAGGTTAGGCTTTCCCAATCAAATCTTGACTGATAATGGCTCTCAGTTCAAGGGGAAACTAACTGAAGAAGTTTTCAGGATCTTTCAGGCCAAACACTTCCATTGTAGTGTGTATCATCCCCAAGGGAACGGCCAAGTGGAAAGATTTAACGGCACATTGATGTCGATCCTGAGAAAGTTGGCACACGAAAAACCAGATACATGGGACCAGTACCTGCACGCCGCCCTCTTTGCTTATCGGGAGGTACCCCATAGTTCAACCGGTATGGCCCCGGCAACATTATTGTTTGGAAGGCCAATAAAAGGTCCACTTGAAGCTATGTTAAGAACGTGGACTGATGAAAAGGCAGAGGAAAACATTACATCTTCATACCAGTATGTGAATGAGCTGACCACTCGGTTAAAAACTGGCTGGAAACTTGCCAATGAAAATTTGAAACAAGCCAGGAAGAAACATGCTGCCTATTATAACAGGAAGGCGAAAGACAGAAATTTGGCTGTGGGAGAGAAGGTACTGCTTCTTTTGCCCGGGAGTCAGAATAAGTTACAAATTGGATGGCAGGGTCCATATACAGTTCTAGAGAAGGTGTCTAGAACAAATTATAAGATAGATAAGAAGGGGAAAGAAAAAATCTATCATGTGAATCTCCTGAAGAAATATTTGGAAAGAGAACATCAGGAAGAGACACACTTGTTGACCTTGTCCATCGCCATGGAGATGAAAAAGGAACCACTTTCATCATTTGAATATCCATTACACCCCTGTGAGACAGCAGCACAGGTGAAAATCAGTACACATTTAACGAAAACTCAGAAAGAGAGAGTGCAACAGGTTCTAAATAATCATGCAGAGGTGTTAACAGACCGACCAGGGCATACAAACCTATTGGAATATGATATGAAATTAATAGACTCCACACCTGTCTGTATGAAACCATATTCGATTCCGTTTGCTAAGGAAAAAGCTTTGAAGGAAGAGATAGACTATCTGTTGAAGGAAGGAATTATTTCGCACAGTGAGTCTTCGTATAGTTCCGGTGTTGTACTTTTAAGGAAGCCCTCTGGAGAACATAGACTCTGTATAGATTACAGGAGACTGAATGCTATTACAGAAGGACAGGTGGATCCATTGCCGGATACAAATCAGCTGTTTGCCAGACTAAATAAAGCTAAATATTTCTCAAAAGTGGATCTGAGTAAAGGATACTATCAGATTCCAGTAAAGCCTGAGGTTAGACCATACCTAGCTTTTAGTACCTCAGAAGGACACTATGAGTTTAATAGATTGCCATTTGGATTGAAGAATGCGCCTAGTGTCTTCTCTCTAGAATGATGAGAAAATTATTGGATCCTCTGAATAATCCCTGTATAACAAATTTTATGGATGATATCCTTATAGCAACAGAAACATTTGAGGAACACATTGACTCTCTGAACATGCTGTTTGATCGACTTAGGGAGGCAAATTTAACAGCCCGACCAACCAAATGTTGCGTTGGATGTAAAGAATTGGAATTTTTGGGACACACAGTTTATCAGGGAAACATGACCCCTGACCCAAAGAATTTAGAGAAACTACAGAAAGCCCCGAGACCACAAACCAAGAAGGACGTGAGATCCTTTGTCTCATTATGTGGTTTCTACCAGAAGTATATCAAAAACTTTAATTCCATATGTGCACCTTTAACGGAATTGACACGTAAAGGACTTCCAGATCGCATTACATGGACACCACAATGTGAAATGACTTACCAAGAATTGAAGGAAAAGCTCACAAGTAAACCCATTTTGAAATTACCTGACTTAAGTCAAGAATTCATAGTAAGGACGGATGCAAGTAATATTGGGCTAGGTGCAACTTTACTACAGAAATCAGATGCATTGGATGGGGAATTAAGCCCAGTGGCATATGCTAGCAGAAAGTTGAATAAAGCTGAAATCAACTACTCAACTAGCGAAAAAGAATGTCTTGCAGTAATATGGGCAATAAAGAAATTCAATATTTATCTATATGGGAAGGCATTTAAGTTGCAAACTGACCACAAACCTTTATCGTTTTTTAGCACAGGCTAAGCATGAGAACTCTAGGTTACTCCGATGGTCTTTGCTTCTGGCTCCATATAATTTTAGCATTGAATATATATCTGGAAAAACCAATCTGGGAGCGGATTTTTTAAGCCGCCATCCGTGTGATGAGAATCACCGTAAACCCCAGAAATAATAATAAATTTCTCTATGTGTATATAGAATAAAGGACTGACATATAATGTCTGTTTTAAGAGGGGAGGTGTCATGGAATATTCTAATCCACATATATAAATTATTAGGTAAATATAAAGCCTAACAAATAAAATTAATAAAGAAAAGAGCAATGGTAAAATGACAGTGCTGTCACAAAGAATGTACTCGAAATCCCCCTTGTTTTCTGCTTCGTCTGCAAATTGTAACGCTTTCACGTTGATAGTAAAGCTTACTGTATTATTACCCGCCTTCTTCAATGAAACGTGTGCTGTATTTCTTGGAAAAGCATTGAGACGTACTGCGTAATGACCTAAATTAACCCTAACATTAATTATACTGCGTTACCAAAACGAACGAACAGATGGACTAAAGGGATAAAAAGAGAAGGGAGAGGCAGAAAGCCGAACACTAAACCCGCTTCGCGCGATACACAATTACTACCATCACGCGTGTAAGTCTACATGCACTAATTTTTTTTCAGACGGACAGTGATAAAATACACTACCCTTTCCCAGAGTTAGGTTTATAAATCATAACAGACTCTTATTAGAAAAGACAACATTATATGGGTTTACGTTTGAACACATAACAGTACCCAGACAGCACATCTTCTAAACAGGAGATAGAAGAAATTGCATATTTTGAACGCAGCCACGTAGCTCCTTTAAATTAGTATTTTTGGGTTCCTTAGGGTTTGCTGACAAATAATATGTAAAACGTTACGCAAATAGTCCAGGAATTAATAAATTATACCCAAAATAAAATATTGGGGGTGCCTGACAGCATAAAATCATTTCTGCTCATAAAATTTTTTTTTAACGTGTTTGAAAAAACCTTACGTTACATAAATAGCCTACCATGTAAACTCCAAATTGATTGGAGCGCAACAAATGAAAGCCTAACCACGATTGGTCGGGCTATAAATACTATCTTGGTTGTTGGGGGAGACGGGAAAAGATAACATTTTTTCAAACACTTGTCGAAACGTGGCTCATTGGCCAGTCTCGCTGATATACACACTTGGGAGCGTTAGTTCGAGACCACTAATTCAAATAAGCTTGATAAAGCGACAGTACGTTGAAGCCAGCTCACATTTTTGCTAAAATAAAAGCCTGGAACATAGGCAGAACGGAATTTGTGCCAGTTTGTGCCAGAATTCATTGCTAATCAACGTATCTGTGTTTATTTCCATGAAATTGTGGTAAGCTTGAACCATTCAGTATCTTTTAATGAAAAATTGAATGTGAATTGTTGATTTATGCCTGTATATATATGTGTAGTTCAGTGGCAAACGTGAGGTAAAGCCTATAATGCTCCAGCCTGAACAGAGGGTGTCGGAGAGAAGTAAAACGGCATGGAATGGCCAAGTAGTACACTGACACCTGGATGATGGACTAGAAAGAAATAATGCTGGAAGTGCAGAGGCGTAGTAACCATTAAGAAGGGTAATACTGGAATAAAGTATTTCAAATGAAGCTGACTGTTGGCCTAACGCTCTGAACGCAATGTTTGTGCTGTATTGTGATCAGTGTAAAAGAGAATATAAATTAGTTATGAAGTAGAAGGTACATCCTTCTTGATTTCAGGGACAGTGGTCTTGATGGTAGTGAGCAGCACCTGGTCAGAGATTTGCTGAATCCAGAGTCGGACAGCATACTCCTTGGTCTTTTTAGCTATCAGTGAGGTGTCTCCTGAGCCCAGAGGAGAATTCGAGCAGAGGAGTCCTTTCCTGCCGCCATCACTAAAGATAAGCAGAGTTGGCCAGCTGAGCTCAACATTATGTCCCCTCATCTTGAAATAACTTTATAAAAATCAACATTAAGAGGGGAATTTACTTGTCTTAAAATCAGGAACTGTGAACATCTACAATAATGGTCCCTAAAGACAAACTATTGAAGTCATGATGACAAATACCAACAGAGCTTGAACAAAACAAAACCAGTATTACCTCATTTTACCACTACACAATTGACACACATAGAACATTGGTAATAATATATGTCACTACAATATTCATATTAAATACATTCTGTACATAACTTGTAATTTAAATTGATTGTGATTCCTGGTTCCCTTGTAGTTGAATCAGGACACATATTCATTCATGCCAGTAATGAATACATATTGTTATTTGAAACGTTACTAGTGACTTCTTTAAGATATTCTCATAGAGTGTTATATGTATGTGAGTGTCACAGTGTTGTTAAGAGTAGTGGATTAAATTAAATTGTTTATCTGTCTGTTGTTGTGACTTACACTTCACCATACACATACCCTAGACACATAACGTAGCATCACACTATTCCAGAATAATTCTGACTGAGATATATAGATATGTGGTAGCAAGTAAGGTTATATATATAATATACTACTCTTATTAGCAGACCTTATAACTACAGCTTACAGATCTCCAGACCTTATAACTACAGCTTACAGATCCCAAGACCTTATAATTACAGCTTACAGATCCCTAGACCTTAAAACTACAGCTTACAGATCCCAAGACCTTATAACTACAGCTTACAGATCCTCTGACCTTATAACTACAGCTTACATATCCCCAGACCTTATAACTACAGCTTACAGATCCCCAGACCTTATAACTACAGCTTACAGATCCCCAGACCTTATAACTACAGCTTACAGATCCCCAGACCTTATAACTACAGCTTACAGATCTTCAGACCTTATAACTACAGCTTACAGATCCCCTGACCTTATAACTGCAGCTTACAGATCCCCAGACCTTATAACTACAGCTTACAGATCCTCTGACCTTATAACTACAGCTTACAGATCCTCTGACCTTATAACTACAGCTTACAGATCCCCAGACCTTATAACTACAGCTTACAGATCCCCAGACCTTATAACTACAGCTTACAGATCCTCTGACCTTATAGCTACAGCTTACAGATCCCCAGACCTTATAACTACAGCTTACAGATCCCCAGACCTTATAACTACAGCTTACAGATCCCCAGACCTTATAACTACAGCTTACAGATCCCCAGACCTTATAACTACAGCTTACAGATCCCCAGACCTTATAACTACAGCTTACAGATCCCCAGACCTTATAACTACAGCTTACAGATCCTCTGACCTTATAACTACAGCTTACAGATCCTCTGACCTTATAACTGCAGCTTACAGATCCTGAGACCTTATAACTACAGCTTACAGATCCTCGGAACTTATAACTACAACTTACAGATCCCCGGACCTTATAACTACAGCTTACAGATCCTCTGACCTTATAACTACATCTAACAGATCACCAGACCTTATAACTACAGCTTACAGATCCCCAGACCTTATAGCTACAGCTTACAGATCCACTGACCTTATAACTACAGCTTACAGATCCTTTGACCTTATAACTACAGCTTACAGATCCTCTGACTTTATAACTACAGCTAACAGATTACCAAACGTTATAACTACAGCTAACAGATCACCAAACCTTATAACTACAGCTTACAGATCCTCAGACCTTATAACTATAGCTTACAGATCCCCAGACCTTATAACTACAGCTTACAGATCCTCTGACCTTATAACTACAGCTTACAGATCCCCAGACCTTATAACTACAGCTCACAGATCCCCAGACCATATAGCTACAGCTTACAGATCACCAGACCTTATAACTACAGCTTACAGATCCCCAGACCTTATAACTACAGCTTACAGATCCTCTGACCTTATAACTACAGCTTACAGATCCCCAGACCTTATAACTACAGCTTACAGATCCCCAGACCTTATAACTACAGCTTACAGATCCCCAGACCTTATAACTACAGCTTACAGATCCTCTGACCTTATAGCTACAGCTTACAGATCCCCAGACCTTATAACTACAGCTTACAGATCCTCTGACCTTATAACTACAGCTTACAGATCCCCAGACCTTATAACTACAGCTTACAGATCCTCGGACCTTATAACTACAGCTTACAGATCCCCAGACCTTATAACTACAGCTTACAGATCCTCTGACCTTATAACTACAGCTTACAGATCCCCAGACCTTATAGCTACAGCTTACAGATCCACTGACCTTATAACTACAGCTTACAGATCCTCTGACCTTATAACTACAGCTTACAGATCCTCTGACTTTATAACTACAGCTAACAGATCACCAAACGTTATAACTACAGCTAACAGATCACCAAACCTTATAACTACAGCTTACAGATCCTCGGACCTTATAACTATAGCTTACAGATCCCCAGACCTTATAACTACAGCTTACAGATCCTCTGACCTTATAACTACAGCTTACAGATCCCCAGACCTTATAACTACAGCTTACAGATCCCCAGACCTTATAGCTACAGCTTACAGATCACCAGACCTTATAACTACAGCTTACAGATCCCCAGACCTTATAACTACAGCTTACAGATCCTCTGACCTTATAACTACAGCTTACAGATCCCCAGACCTTATAACTACAGCTTACAGATCCCCAGACCTTATAGCTACAGCTTACAGATCACCAGACCTTATAACTACAGCTTACAGATCCTCGGACCTTATAACTACAGCTTACAGATCCTCTGACCTTATAACTACAGTTTACAGATCCCCAGACCTTATAGCTACAGCTTACAGATCACCAGACCTTATAACTACAGCTTATAGATCCTCTGACTTTATAACTACAGCTAACAGATCACCAAACCTTATAACTACAGCTTTCAGATCACCAGACCTTATAACTACAGCTTACAGATCCCTAGACCTTATAACTACAGCTTAGAGATCCGCTGACTTTATAACTACAGCTAACAGATCACCAAACCTTATAACTACAGCTTACAGATCACCAGACTTTATAACTACAGCTTACAGATCCCCAGACCTTATAGCTACAGCTTACAGATCCCCAGACCTTATAACTACAGCTAACAGATCACCAAACCTTATAACTACAGCTTACAGATCACCAGACCTTATAACTACAGCTTACAGATCCCCTGACCTTATAACTACAGCTTACAGATCCTCTGACCTTATAACTACAGCTTACAGATCCTCTGACCTTATAACTACAACTTACAGATCCCCTTACATTATAAATACAGCTTACAGATCTCTGGACCTTATAATTACAGCTTGCAGATCCCGGACCTTATAACTGCCGCTTGCATAACTCCTGGAGTCAGTAGAACTGGTAGATGTGCTGAGTTGGGTTATTGTTCTTTACTGGTTTAAATAATGCAGACAAGAGAGAGCAAAGGTCAGGAGTTAAGGAAAATATTGCCATAATAGTCAGGTAGCAGAAACTGCCATATTAGTAAGGTGACCAGACGTCCCGGTTTTTCCGGGACAGTCCCGGTTTTCGACCATTTTTGATAATTTGTCCCGACTTTTTTTCGATGCAATCCGGGACGCCAATTTGTCCCGGTTTTGGACGAATTTGCCAATTTGGCATAAATCTCACAGATTTAAAAAAAAATTTATTATTCCGTGGCTGACTTGAGGGAATTTTTAATTATTAGTGAACTGTCGCCGAAACAGCACAAGAGGTTGTCAGGACCGCGAATTAGTTTTGTAGTTCCAATGTGATATTCGCAGTTATTTGAAATTTTAGGTAATGGCAAAGTACCAAGATTTTGCGTACGGTATACGTTTATTTAATTTAAACGGTGAACTATTTGTGCATATTTTGTTATTGTTGTAAGAAAATGGTACCAAAGCGTAAATGCAGTTTCAATGAAGATTACAAAAGGAATATCCGTTTATTAAAAAGAGTACATCAAACTTCAATGTACGATGCAATATAGGTGCCTCCGGGTTTTCGATAAGCCATAGTGGACGTGGTGATATTAAGAACCACATAAGCAGTGAGAAACATAAGAGAGCCGTCGTTAAAGCTGCATCAAGCTCGTCGTTAACCACTTTCTTCAGAGCTGATAAAATTGGTGACCAAGAAGAGCAAATAGCTGCTATAGAAGGCGCCTTTGCATACCATACAGTGCTACACAATCATACTTTCAGGTCTATGGATTGCACATCAAAATTACTTCAGGTTACTTTAGAGCCAAAATTTGCATGTGCACGTACGAAAACAGAAGCCATTATTCGAAATGTCTTGGCACCGCATATTCTAAATGAGTTAAGGTGTGACCTAGAAAAGTCTACATTTATTTCTGTACTGACAGATGCATCCAACCACAAAGAATTCAAGATTTTTCCTTTGCTTGTCAGATACTTTGATCACAGTAATGGAGTGAAAATTAAAATATTAGAGTTAAAGTCATTGCCAGGTGAAACATCTGATATATGTAAGTAGTTTTCTTAATGACTTCATCTCTGAAAGCGGTTGTGACAGGAAAGTAGTTGGGTTATGCGCAGACAACACAAATTCCAATTTTGGAGGTGCTGAAAGGAAAGGACAGAACAATGTTTTCAAAAAAACTGCAAGAAAACCTTGGACATGGTCTTATAGGAGTTGGGTGTGCAGGTCATATTTTTCACAACACTGTTCGAACAGCTGCAGATGTACTGCCTGTTGATGTCGAGCTGATTATTGCTAAAATTTATCTACTCTTCAAATCATACACATACGAGTTGAAAGACTCAAGGAGTTTTGCCAGTTTGTGGAAACAGACTTCCAGATGATCTTAGGTTATGCTCAGACTAGGTGGCTTGCTCTGCTGCCTGCTGTTGAAAGGGTTCTTCAGATGTTCCTGCCTCTAAAATCATATTTTCAATCTCAAGACAGATGCCCAGTTTTTATACAGACATTCTTTGAAAATCCTCTATCTGAGGCATGGCTTGTTTTTGTTCACAGTCAGGCCTCTCCATTCCACGAAGCAGTGCAAAAAATAGAAGGACAGATGGTCACGGTGTTTGAAGTCATTGACAGCATCAACAGGTTGAAAACTATTTTGAAGTCCAAACTGGAAGACTGTTTCTTGCCATCAAGAGTTAAGCTAATCCTTGAAAAGCTGGAAATGGAAGGACTTCCAAAGGAGGATGTGAAAAAGTTTCATGCTAGCGTTTCTTCGTTCTATGAAACAGCTTTCAATTATCTGAATAAATGGGCTGCAAAAAATTTTCAACACCTACAATCCTACAGCTGGGTAACGCTGAACAAAATACCAATTTGGGCATATATTGAGATATCATCATCACTAGTGATTCAAACATTACCTTCAGCGCACTTTACAGAAACTTAAATTTATGACGAATATGTCTATATGAAGCAGTTTGTTATTTCTCAGAAAATTAGTGAATGGAGTGCCAAAAAAACATTGCCACCATTGGATTGAAATGGTTTCCCACTTCAAAAACAATAATGTGACTGTTACGTACATTTATTACCTAAGGGGGTAGTCTTCGGTCCTGCCAAATGTACGCACCAGTCTTGATATAGTTATATTATTTGTGCGGTCGAATGATTTGCGCACTGACGTGCACGAAGCAGTGAATGTTGCTTTGGGACGCACGGGTAACCTAGTTGAGTAGTTTGTGACGTCATTTTTGAAGGGGCAACATGGAACTTGTTTATGTCCATGATTGTTATATTATATTTGTATTCAATGGCATGTTTATGGAAAGCCATTTATTCTAGTGATCTGTATTGGTCTTCAGGTCGAAACCAATAGCAGCAATGTCACGTAAGTTATCGCCCCACTTCTTATTTAAAGCTGTATTATAAGGCCGCTCTAATACTAGTCTAGCGGGAATATGTTATTCCTAGAATGGATCTACAGAGTCGTTTGCCTTTAGGATTTGTATCGTAGAAGAAGGATTCCTACGAGTGGAAGAAGTTATTGATTACCTTATGCACATGTTTTAATATGCTGTTACAACAATGCCAGAAGCGTGGCATAGAATGGGAGGGGTGAGTCAACTGGGATCTCTAACCTGTTCGTATTATCGTGTATGACTTTGTTTGAAACTATATGCTATCTAACGTTATGTTTTGGAGAACGTATGGGATTGTGAAGTATGATATGGAAGATTTTATCCTGGAGTATGAATACGTTACCATGATAGACGTCCTTGAGAGAAGGTCAACGGACTTGAATGAGAAGAATATTATACGGTAACAGTTTGTGATCCTTAGTCACTTGAGTCAGAGGACTTTATGGTAGAGAATCTTCAGGAACTTTAAAAGTAATTACCATTATGCTGATGTATGATCTTTGCGCCTGTGACGATGTTAGTCTTGTCCATTCCGTCTGTGTCATGTTGAATAAAATCGATGTACAGTCATCACCGACTTATGTACTGCCAGTACTTGCCCAGTTCACTACTTGTTGAAGTTCGTTGGAAGAATATTGTTGACATTCGTTCATTTTAACCATTCGCGTTTGAAGCTACCTCTTCACCAGTATAAACTGTACTCAACCATAAAACGGAGTCAACAGTAATTGGTGCTCCAGTGTGTTTATGAAATCTAGAATTTCACAGGAAACGTACCCTATACAAGTATCAGCAATGGAAGATCTGAACTTTCAAGGCGACAACATCTTAGGATCATCTGAAGATCTGAACTTTCAAGGCGACAACATCTTGGGATCATCTCTTAGTCACTATTACGTGCGAGCTGTGGTCTAATACTCAGAACGAAGTATTTTATCCTCAAACGTACATACACGGAGACGAGGCACATTGATTTTTTTTCCTGCACGCGAGTTAAGTATAACGTGTTCTCCTTATACGCTTTATTACTTTTAGCTGTGCCTTCCGTGATATGTCCATATCTATATTTTCCATGTTATATGTTATATGTTGTTCATTCTTCATGGGAGGTAGGGAGGTTGATCTGACGAACGAGATCCATCTCGAAGCCAATTCGGGCTCTTCGTCAGACGTTCTGTAGGGCTCAACTTGTAAGTTTCAATTGAGCGATAGTTCCGGTACAAGGCTAGAAACCTTGCCGAAGTTCCGATCGCTAATTGTCCCTTATAATAGTATCTGTTTAGCTGTTCCGTCAAGTTTTTATTGTTGTTCTCGTAGTTATTTTTATTCGTAATTTAGTTTTATGATGAATTTTGTTTGTATTTTGCGTCCATCTCACCTTTCCTGTCGTTCAGTTTTTTACAAAACCTATGTTTTTACACTGTGTTGTCAATTGTACTGTTAATTATCTGATCGTAGTTATCGTCGTATATTTTTACGATATTCTATTTTAGTTATACATTTTTATTTTTTTTTTATTTCTACGATTGTGTTCACCCGTCCAATTTATCATGTCTTGTCGGTTATGTTTCTATTGTCTTTCTCGTTGTTCATTTCATGACATTTGATTACATAAATTTATTGATTAATAACATATTTAATAATTATATGATAACATTATACCGTTCTAAGGACAGGAACGAAGAACACTTGTTATAATAACAAGGTTAACTAATTTATATTGATTAATTATCATTTTAAATATCTAGAGTACTGTGACTACTTATATAGAATAATGTATTCACTAGATTATTTCATTAAGCAAGCAAAAGCTCTTCAGATGGCTCCTGATGAAGCAAAAACATTTGCACTTGCAGAATATAGGAAAGCTCAAGAAATAGAAGCCGAACAGAGAAAGTTAGAAACTTTAAGACTAGAAAAACTTCAATTTGAGGCAGATCAAAAACGGATTGAGGCTGAGGAACAAGAGAAGAAGATGAAATTTGAGGCAGATCAAAAACGGATTGATGCTGAGGAACATGAAAAGAAGAGGAAATTTATAGCTGAGGAAGAGGAGAAAAAAATGAGATTAGCCTCTGAATTAGAAGAGAAACGATTTCAGCGAGAGGCAGAACATAAGCAAAAGGAGGCTGAAAAAGAAATGGAAAATAAACAAAAGGAATTGGAAGTTAAACAAAAAGAAATGGAAGAGAGGAGATTAATAGCTGAACAAAATGTAAAACGACTTCAGCTTGAGATGGAAGAGAATGAAAAAAAAACGACAGCATGAACTGAAATTAGCAGAGTCAGAATATGAGAGACTTAGGTTAACTCAGGAAGCTAATTCTCAGAGAACTCTTGAAAGCCAAACTCCATCCAGACATGGTTATTTTAAGGAAATTCACCTTAAATTACCAAAATTTAATCCCCCGTCTGATGACGTAATATTCTTCCTAGATAGGTTTGAGGCCACTTGTGGATCTTATAACGTGGATAAAGCGCTATACTGTACATATTTATCCAGATTACTTACAGGGGATGCATTAGCAGTTTATCATACCACCAGCATTGGTGAGAAAAATGACTATAATGCTCTTAGAGCAGCACTTCTGCAAAAATTCCAAATGACAGAAGACGAATATCGTTTAAGATTTCATACATTACTACCTCAATCTAGCAGAAATTTCAATGATTTTCTGTCACAAATACGACTAACACTAGAAAGATGGATTGAATTATCCAAAATTGAAAAGTCGTATGAAGGTCTCTTCGATTTACTGATGCGCGATAAGGTACTATCATCAGTAAATCCTACATTTCTCGCATTTTTGCAAGAACGGAAACCTTTATCAATGAAAAACTTAGAAGAACATGCAAAAAACTTCTGCACTGCTCACCCAACCATGGATCTGAGTAATGCGCAGATTAAGAATGAATTGCCTGTTGCTTTTGCAGCACAACAAAACAATTTTTCACGAAATCGTTCCTTTAGTGCTGACAGGTATGTCAATAAGGGAAATAATTACAATTTTAACAATGATAACTTTTACAAAGGGAAGCAATTTCAACAATCTGCTCCATTTAATGTTTCTTGGAACCAAACTCACAGATCACGAGATTTTGGTAACAATAATTTTAAAAATAATCAAGGACATTATAATAAACAAAACTGGAGATCAAGATCTCAGGGTCCGCAAAACAGACAAGGTTCTTGGAATAAAAATTTTAAAGAACAGCATAACTTTAATTATACAAACTATCGGACTCATCCAAATTTTAACTCTAGTAGAAATGACAATTATGGCAATTTTAATGCAAATAATCAAAATCGATCGCGTCGCAGAGATAGATCGTCAAATAATACGGGTAGACATTCTAATGTCGCTTTAAGTGATACACAGGCTAACATTGAACAGGGTAAAGTAACTGAAACTCACAATGCTATGTCTTGTTCTCTTGATTGTACCCAGGTGAAAGACTGTCCAGAATGCTCGACTCTTTTCCAGCCTAAGGCGATCACGACGCTGCGTTGCGGACATACCTTGCCTAGCCTACCTATAGTCTGCACAGCCACTGCTACGTCAGTACACCAGGGACAGGGCTCTCTTAAGTTTAACAAGGGATTTGTCAACAACATTTCATGCTCTCTCCTATTTGACTCAGGTTGTAGCACTGTGGGCGTCCGGACCTCGCTGATCAACCCAAGTTGTGCCACGGGCCGGGTTGTCAAGTGTGTGACTTTCGGCGGCACCGTCGAAACATTTCCCACTGCTATTATTGATCTTAATACACCTTTCTTTTCAGGAAAGATCCAAGCATGTCTTCTTCCAAATCCAATATGTGATGTAATACTTGGTCGCATACATGGTATTAAAGAGTGTACACCGCAGCAAATAGCTGAATGGGAAGAGCGACATATTCAAACTGCAAATGCAGTAGTGACTAGAGCGCAAGCTACTAATATGTCGCATGATACACCTATTGAACCTACAGTTCATACCACTTGTGATGATGATGCTCCTATTTCACGGGAGTTGTTTGCTACATTGCAAAAGAATGATGATTCATTAAAAAAAATTTTTCAGTATGTTAACAAAAAGAATACAAGCAACAAACTTGCAAAATCTAGACATGACTTTATACTTAAAAATGGGATTTTGGTTAGAGTAATACGGGAAAAGGATTCATCCTTATGTTATCAGATCTTAGTCCCATCCTCTATGAGATCTCGTATATTACGACATGCGCATGACTCGCAATGTGCGGGCCATATGGGTTTTTCGCGTACCAAATCCAGAGTGCTTTCGGCATTCTACTGGCCAGGCGTCCATAGGGACATCACTCTCTATTGTCGGTCCTGTTTGATATGTCAGGAAGTTAAGGTACGGGGTCCATTTCATGCGGCTCCTATTCAAGCTGCGGACATCCCGATTAGACCATTTGATAAAATGGCCATTGACATTATTGGTCCGATACTTCCATCTGCTAGAGGGCATACGCATATCCTTACGTGCATTGATATGTGCACTCGTTGGCCTGAGGCCATCCCTCTCAAGAACACTTCATCTGCCAGTGTAGCAGAGGCATTGATGTTAATCTTCTCACGCATTGGTTTTCCACGGAAAATCTTGTCGGATCATGGGGTTCAGTTCATTTCTGAATCCATGTCTCAAGTTATGAAGACATTAGGTATAGACAGATCTCTTAGTTCTATTTATCATCCGATGTCAAATGGGTTAATTGAGCGTCTCAATAGGACACTCAAGCAGTTGTTGGGTAAGATGACTCAAGACCATCCCCAAGACTGGGATCGGGTCCTACCCGCTTGTCTCTTTGCGTATCGCGAAGTACAAAATCAAGCAACGGGGTTTTCTCCATTCCAGCTTGTTTTTGGCATGCAACCACGCGGTCCGATGTCGTTAATCCACGACTTATTGGTTGACGAGAATATTGAAGAGGAAACTCAATCCTCTTATGAGTATGTGATCTCTCTGAGAAAGAGAATCATAGATGCTTGTAGACTAGCTACTGCATCATCTGAACAAGCCAAAGAAAAAGCTCGTCTATTTGCAAACAAGTATAGACGTCTTCGCCAGCTCATACCTGGTGATGAAGCTTTTGTCTTACTACCTGCGCATAACAATCGTCTTTTAATTACCTGGAGAGGTCCTTTCAGGATCATCTCAAGAATATCCGATGTCGACTACATCGTTGATGTTAATGGTAAACATAAAACCTTCCACATTAACATGTTGAAGGAGTATTACTCACGTCCTGATTATCTACAGTCAGTGTTTCAGGCAACTGACGATCCTACACCTCCTATTCAACACTATTCTAGTTTGTCAGTCATCCAAGAAGAGAATCTTCTTTCGATGATGTACAACTACCAATACCAGTTGTACCACTCCATTCCACTGAGAAATGGAATGATGTTACGATCTCATCTACTCTTTCGGCTGATCAACGTCAGCAAGTCTCTAATATTCTACACTCGTATGAGGATGTCCTCACTGACATCCCAGGTCATACGTCAGTCATCCAACATGACATTATTCTGACTGACGATACGCCTATTCGAGTTCGCCCATATCCTATTCCTTTACACTTTCGTGATAAGGTTGATAAGGAATTGGATGAGATGCTCCAATTAAATATAATTGAACCATCTTCATCACCATATTCTTCTTCCATGGTAATCATTAGGAAGAAAGACAACAATATACGTCTTTGCGTAGATTACAGGAAATTAAACAAAGTTACAAAATTCGATGCGGAACCATTACCTCTTTTAGATGACTTATTGGAGAGATTATCTCATGCTACATTCTTTTCGAAATTTGACCTTTCAAAGGGATATTGGCAAGTGCCACTCACTCCTAAAGCAAAGCCATTCACCGCTTTCTCGACACCACGGGGTCTTTTTCAATGGAATTTTATGCCATTCGGGTTAATGAATGCGCCAGCTACCTTTGTACGCATGATGCGCCGCATATTGTCTCATCGTCCCGATGTCATTACTTATATAGATGACATCTGTCTTTTCAGTGACTCTTGGGATGAACATATTCAGGGTTTAAAATCTTTACTTTCTACCTTACGGGATTATAACTTAACAGCGAAACCTTCAAAGGCTTTTGTCGGTTTTCATGACATCTCATTTCTGGGTCACCGCATAGGTCATGGTTTCATGTATACAGAAGACAGTAACGTCTCTAAAATTTTAAACATCTCAGCACCTAAGACAAAAAAAAAACAAGTTAGGTCGCTTTTAGGACTAATACAGTTCTATTCAAAATTCATCCCTCATTTGTCTACTATAACTGCACCTTTTTCTTCTCTACTGAAGAAAGGCACATCTAATGTAATAAAGTGGTCGCAGGATCACCAAACGGCGTTAGACTATATAAAACAATTTTTTTCAAATGCACCTTTTTTGAGGTTGCCTGACAAAAATCTCACCTTCATTCTCCGCAGTGATGCAAGTTCTTACGCTATCGCTGCAGTTTTGATGCAGGAATATAACGGCACCTTATTTCCGGTTATGTACGTATCCAGAAAGCTCACGCCGAGCGAGACGAAATATTCCGTTCTGGATAAAGAGCTCCTTGCTCTTGTCTGGGCAATCACTAAACTGGATCGTTATCTCCTCGGATCACACTTTGTGGTGGAGTCTGACCAGAAAGCTCTTACCGCACTGAATACAGGGAACGTTAAGTCATCAAAGTCAGCGCGTTACGCTATAGCACTTCAACCGTTCCATTTTGAGATACGAGCTATTCCTGGAGTGCAGAATGTGTTCGCAGACTGTCTATCAAGATGCCCAAGTGAACGTGTCGAAACTAAACCACTTCCAGATGTTGGAACATCCTCACCGATAACATGAATAACTTTGTACATTGTTATTGATACTATATTAACGTTTTATTAGAACAGGAACATTGGTACTACAGTAACTTTTTATTAATATGGCAACATTGTTAAGAGCGACAAATATACATTTGTTATTCCTATGGAACATATTACACTACATAACGTGTTAGAGAATATATTATATCGTGTATGGAACATTGAGAACATTATCTCGTCGATTACTAACTAGTTGTAACGGAACAGTGACATATTGATAGTGATATTGCAATTACTTAGAATATATTGTTAACTAGTTATTTGTTAGTAATTAAGGAATATATAAATTAGATTAATTCAACTTAATCTATTTAATTGATTATGGATCACACACATACTAACTTTCTTAGTTGTCACGTAATGCCTGCATTCACGGGTCTTAGTTATGATATCTCACTGTTAGATCACTAGTCAACCGTACTAGTGTTAGAAAACATTAAGTGTGTTGATTCTTAAAGTGTTTAATTTTGCATTGTTTCATTTTTGCACATTGTATTTTCAATTTCTCTGTTTTATTGATCCTCTTGTCATTGATTATCATCAGTGTTGCTGTTCATTTTCATTTTTGAAATCATATGTTTCAAATTTTTTTAGAAAACTTAGTTGAATTTTATTATCATTTTTTTTTATGGTTTTTTTTTTCATTTTCAAACTTGTTTTTACTTCGAATATTACCACATCGTTCCAAAGTAGGTCGATTGTGGATGTGTGCTTTAATGCATACTATCATTTAGTTATATTGATTTCGTTTAATATTCTTTTCTTAATATGATATAACTTTATGCATTTCATATCTTGTGGTAGTTTTTGACTCACCTCTCTCGAGTAATTAGTTCAAAAAAAATTAATAGAATTAATTTTTTTAAGGGGAGGTAATAAGGGAGCTGTTACGTACATTTATTACCTAAGGGGGTAGTCTTCGGTCCTGCCAAATGTACGCACCAGTCTTGATATAGTTATATTATTTGTGCGGTCGAATGATTCGCGCACTGACGTGCACGAAGCAGTGAGTGTTGCTTTGGGACGCACGGGTAACCTAGTTGAGTAGTTTGTGACGTCATTTTTGAAGGGGCAACATGGAACTTGTTTATGTCCATGATTGTTATATTATATTTGTATTCAATGGCATGTTTATGGAAAGCCATTTATTCTAGTGATCTGTATTGGTCTTCAGGTCGAAACCAATAGCAGCAATGTCACGTAAGTTATCGCCCCACTTCTTATTTAAAGCTGTATTATAAGGCCGCTCTAATACTAGTCTAGCGGGAATATGTTATTCCTAGAATGGATCTACAGAGTCGTTTGCCTTTAGGATTTGTATCGTAGAAGAAGGATTCCTACGAGTGGAAGAAGTTATTGATTACCTTATGCACATGTTTTAATATGCTGTTACAACAATGCCAGAAGCGTGGCATAGAATGGGAGAGGTTAGTCAACTGGGATCTCTAACCTGTTCGTATTATCGTGTATGACTTTGTTTGAAACTATATGCTATCTAACGTTATGTTTTGGAGAACGTATGGGATTGTGAAGTATGATATGGAAGATTTTATCCTGGAGTATGAATACGTTACCATGATAGACGTCCTTGAGAGAAGGTCAACGGACTTGAATGAGAAGAATATTATACGGTAACAGTTTGTGATCCTTAGTCACTTGAGTCAGAGGACTTTATGGTAGAGAATCTTCAGGAACTTTAAAAGTAATTACCATTATGCTGATGTATGATCTTTGCGCCTGTGACGATGTTAGTCTTGTCCATTCCGTCTGTGTCATGTTGAATAAAATCGATGTACAGTCATCACCGACTTATGTACTGCCAGTACTTGCCCAGTTCACTACTTGTTGAAGTTCGTTGGAAGAATATTGTTGACATTCGTTCATTTTAACCATTCGCGTTTGAAGCTACCTCTTCACCAGTATAAACTGTACTCAACCATAAAACGGAGTCAACAGTAATTCTGACATCCCAGGTCATACGTCAGTCATCCAACATGACATTATTCTGACTGACGCTTCAAACTGAAATTTATGACGAATATGTCTATATGAAGCAGTTTGTTATTTCTCAGAAAATTAGTGAATGGAGTGCCAAAAAAACATTGCCACCATTGGATTGAAATGGTTTCCCACTTCAAAAACAATAATGTGACATTTTCAAATATTTTGAAGTTGGCAGAGTTTTTTTTTTTCTGTCTACCTGGAACAAATGCTGCCACAGAAAGAGTGTTTTCTTTGATGAACAGCTTATGGGCAAGTGATAAAACACAGCTAGGTGTTGAAACTTTAAAAGCTATGTTGACAACCAAAGTGAACTGTGAGAAACATGTGTCGAATTTTTTGAGATGCTGCTTGCAAAGAAGGACCTATTGATAAAAATCCACTCATCTGAAAAGTACAGTAACTCAGCTTCACCTTAAGTAAGGATTATTGATGTTTTTCTCTCTTATTAGTTTATGTAGTTAAAATTATACAGTAAAATGTATGTTATTCAATGTTATTCAAATGTATATATAAAATGTATATTATTTTAAATTGACATCAACTTGATTTTTCCGGGACATGTCCCGACTTTTGACCTTTTCTTTACCCTTTTGTCCCGATTTTTTGCATTGAAATAGGTCAAATCTACTATTTTGTCCCGGATTAGGGTTTTGAAAATATGGTCACCTTAATATTAGAGACTTGACTTTACAAGGACCCCTTACTGCTTTTGCCATACCTAACTCAAGAGCAAAGTCAATCAATCAATCAATACCCTTTAGCTCCCCAAGGAGCATAGGCCTTCAACAAACACATGCCAAGTCTTCCTGTCCTGTGCCATCCGCTCAAGTTCTTTCCATATTTTCCTCATCATTTTCACCTCTGTATCCAGTTCTCTTCTCCATGTGTTTTTTGATCTACCTGTGCCTCTCTTTCCCTAGGGATTCCAGAAGAAGGACTACCTTGTAATGCTATCAACAGATTTCCTCAATGTGTGTCCTATCAACAGGTTTCCTCAATGTATGTCCTATCAACAGGTTTCCTCTGTGTGTGTCCTATCAACAGGTTTCCTCAATGTGTGTCCTATCAACAGGTTTCCTCAATATGTGTCCTATTAACAGGTTTCCTCAATGTATGTCCTATCAACAGGTTTCCTCAATGTGTGTCCTATCAACAGGTTTCCTCAATGTGTGTCCTATCAACAGGTTTCCTCAGTGTGTGTCCTATTAACAGGTTTCCTCAATGTGTGTCCTATCCATTGCCATCGTCTTCTTCTCAACTGTTGTTCCACCAGCACTTGTCTGGTTCTTGTCATCAGTTCCACATTTGTGACTTTGTCATACCATTTCAGCCCTTCTATTCTTCGCAAGCACCCTTTTATGAAAGTCTGTAGCTTTTTGGTTGTTGTTTTTGTTGTTTTCCATGATGTTTCAGAGCCATACAATAGGACTGACTTCACATTTGAGTTGAAGATTCTTATTTTCGTGTTGGACTTGATTTCTCTTGATCTCCATATATTTCCCGATGCAATGAAAGCTCCTCTTGCTTTTTGTATTCTTATTTTGATATCATTGTCTGTCCCTCCAACTTTGTCTATTTTACTGCCAAGATATGTGTACGCTTCTACATCTTTTAGTGGTGTTTCTTCAAGCTCGACCATGTTATCATTTCTTGCATTTATTCTCATTATCTTTGCCTTTTCCCTGTGTATTTTCAGATCCTCTTGTTGTGACCTCTCATCGAGAATTTTCATTTTGTCTTGCATCTGATTATGGTTATGGGACAGAAGAGCCAAGTCATCTGCAGAATCCAGATCATCAAGCTGTTTAGTCAGATTCTATTGAATTCCATTTCTGTTGTGTGATGTCGATGTTTTAATAACCCAATCTATTGCTAATAAGAAAAGAAATGAAGACAAGAGGCATCCCTGTCACACTCCCGTTCTAATTCCATAAGGTTATGTAAGTTATCCTTCATGAAGAACTCTGCATGTCATGCCTTCATAGGTCTTCTTTATTAAGTTAGTGATCTTCATGGGAACTCCATAATGCCTCATCAATTTCCAGAGCGATTCTCTATCTACACTGTCAAATGCCTTTTCATAGTCCACAAATCCGATGTATAGCGGTGAATTCCATTCCAGGCTTTGTTCCACTATTATTCTCTGTGTGGCTATCTGGTCTGTACAGGATCTGTTTTGTCAAAAACCTGCTGGTTCATCTCTCAGTTGCTTGTATATGGACTCTTTTAATCTCATAAGGATGATTATGTTTAATACTTTTCCAGGCACTGATAGTAACATTATTCCTCTATAATTTGTGCACTCTTGTAAATTTCTCTTCTTAGAAAACTTGATTAGATAACCTTCCTTCCATCCTGCTGGTATTTCCTCTTTCTCCCAGACTTTGCCAAGTAGTTTGTATAATATCTCTGTAGAGGTATCAATATCTGTTTTGATGGCCTGTCGTACATTTTTAGATAGGTTAGAGAGATATTTGGTCCCGTCTGAGTAAAGTAGAAGTTGGGGTATGTGAGAAAGAAAGGTGTTAGAATAGATTCCACAAGTGAATAGATTAAGGTGAAGATCAGTCTCTGGAATGAGTGGTTTCTTAGTCCAGCCTATCTATACGACTATCTTTAGTATAAGACGATCTGTCAAACCTCCCTATAAGTATAATTATAAGTTTACTACTCACACACACACAATTATGTGACAACAAGACACACAAACGTGAAACTATGGTAAATGGATATGGGTCTGACCAACATACAAGTTCTTGTTTAGTTTATTATCACTTAAACTTTACAACATCAAACATATAGAAATCAATATAATCATGTTTACAGACATAGGAAGATAAACCAATAAGTGCTCTCCTCCCTTGTTGAGAAAAAGGATCCCAAAAGAAGTTAATAACCCAAAAGGTTATAGAATAGACAGTAAAGAAAAGAACAAAGTTCCTACTCAAGCTATCCAGTAAAATAACAGTATTTGCAAAGAAAATAAAGGATGGTACAGTTTCCGTAACTAGAAAATATTCACTCTCACTCTGTCATTTGTGGCCACATCAATCACGCCTTACCTAAACTTGGTGTAACACTCTTGAACGTAAACATCCATGCATATGTATCATGATCCAGTAGTTTTATCCTCCGAAGTGGGCCCCAGTCCCTCCACAAATAATTATTTTTTATAATGGGGGACGCCGAATTTGGTGGTTGATTCTTGGATATGCAATGTCACATCATATAGTTCATGTAGCAAAAAATAAACCGCGATCTTGTGTTCACAGTAGACAGTAGACAGTACTTCCAATAGTTAAAGAAAAACATCTGGTTGCTAAACTGTTAATTAAGATGATGATGATAAATCCTATCGGCTTGCTCTGGGGTGAATGCCGATTATGAAACAGCGTATTCTCCTGGATAAAATCCACTTGGAAAAACGACTATCAGAAGTCGGGGAAAATATTATGTATATTGCCACAGCGGGCTGATAAATTGAACAAACAATCTGGGTATTTTGTAAGTCCAGTTAACTCAAATTTACAGTTAAAATGTTAGTTTGTCGCCTTGGCAATTCCTGTTCACACCTGTACTGGGGACGAACGTCAAGGAAAAACGACAACTATTACTCCTTCAGTAACTGAGGAAAGGACCACAATAGAAAACCGCTGGCTGCTGGTTTTGATCAAGCACTATATTAGGAAGAAAAAAACATTTAACCAAAATGCCAATATCCTATACTATCACGCGTAAGGGTATGATCTCTTATCCTCTCCGTCACCTAATTAAATGAAAGGCACACAGTGTCTTAGCTTATCTTATCGTGCTTCGCTTAGCGAGTACAGGTTGGGTTTTAGACATGCCGTCTTTCCCCCCTGACCCGGTAAACAATCAGCGCACAATGTCAGTTATAATTTAATTATAACTACGCGCCCTTAACAAATATTGCCTGTCATTACTAGCTAGTTGATTGTCAGCGTCTATTGTTTTGACACATGATATTAAAGACTAGTCATTTAGAAAATTACACACAATGAAATATAATGCGAATTCTACTCTGTCACTTTATCCGTCACTCATAGCATTATATGTAGTCAGCTAAACCGTATCTTCTGCTAAAAAGAATGGTTGATGGATTTTTACATTAAACTGAACCACTGGTAAGAAAATATCTACGCGTTTGCTATTTCACTAGTCTTAACGCTAGGGAACCACAGTGAATAAAAAGGGTAAAACTTTAACACACTGAACACTTAAGCACAACTTATATTATTACTAGAAAACAATAAATCCCCACGAAGGCTATTAACGCACTATTCCACATAGGTTCTAGCGTATGCGTTCAGACTATCCAAAATTTTCTGAGAGACTTGATAACTGACTTGGAGAGAACGCAGTATGTATACAGATTTTGTGCAATTATCTCTAAAGGATGTGACGATTCACACCTTTGGCATAGCAGGGAAAAACAAGGAGCTTCGTTTACGAGATAAAGGATTTTACTGTTCGCTCTACTCGCGATGCCGAACGACATCAAAAGACATGGGCCGTGCGAACGGGCCCCTTTTAGATTTCCGTCCGTTTCCCCAGATCAAAGCTTTACGTCCCCTGAAATGCACGGACATCAAAGGTGGTCGGGAGGTATTACTATCGCCCTTGTATTTCTTCAAGGATCTGGTCTTTTCCCCACGTGCGTCTGTCTAATGACCAATGATTGACAGATCAGCTCGCGTGAGAACTCAGGTAAACAAACCAGGTTCGCTCCCCGTGTTAAGACTGCCAGGTGCGAAAGTTGGTAAACACTCATCAGCGCATGTAAAACAGGAAAAATAGGCGTGGCTTCAAAATATGAGTCAGACAGACAGCGACATTCGTGGTTTTTGCGTAGCAAAATTATAAACACTAAATGGGGAAGCAAAGGTGGTCGGATTACTGTAGGATTTCTGAGCCTATATTTACATTATACGTCAGATGGCCTCTCCTGGAATGCCATCTGGACCAGCTGCTTTTCCATCTTTCAGAAGCTTAATGGCTTTCTTTATTTCTTCTCTACTTAGTCGTTCACAGCTGATTTGTAGCTCCTCTTCTGCTGGCGGGATGTCTGGGGGATTAGTTGGAGCTAGTCTATTAAGAAGTTCCTCAAAATGTTCTGTCCATCTCTTCATTTGTTCTTGTATATTACTTTGCAGTTTTCCATTCTTGTCTTTGATGAGGCTGTTTGCTTGCATATATTTCCATGTTAGCTTTTTTGTGTTGTTATACAGGTCCCTCATATTTCCTTTGGCTGCAGCTTCCTCTTCTTCCCTTGCCAACTCTTCAATATACTTCCTCTTGTCTCTTTTGATGTTTCTTCTTACTTCTTTGTTAGCTTCTGTGTACACTTCATGAGCTTTGGCTTTGGAGCTTCTGGTTTTGCTTCTGTTTAAATCTGCTTTCTTGTTTTTCCTGTCTTCTATCTTGCTAATGGTTTCTGTTGTTATCCATGCTTTGTGCTGATGTTCTCTTTTTCTCAGTACTTCTTCACATGTCTTGTTCCATATACTTTTTACTTGTTGCCAGTGGTCTTCCGTATCTGTTTCATCTTCCAGCTGTTGGAATACTTGGTATTTGTTGCATACTGTGTTTGAAAATTTTCAAGAGCAAAGTCAGGTACCCATTTACAGCTGGGTTGATGGGGCGTCTCAATGCCAGGTTTCTATCCCGGAACCTGAACACGTGATAACAGCGTTAACGGTTACATATGTCACAGAGAGAGAAATATTAGTTGAGTTGACGACACGGGAAAAAGTTACCAGTAGAGCTCATTAGCAGCTAGCACCAGATATTGGCGAGAGAAATGATCCCTTACGCCAGCCGGCATTGTGGGGCCACCCCTCTCACTTCAGTATCCGCCATTGCCTCTGTGTGTGTTTTCCCTTTTAAATGCTTATTAATAATATTTTCCGTTGTAAGTGAAATAAAAGAGTCAACACACTTGTCTGACGGGGGGTGGGGGGGGAGAACTGGGGGGGGGGGCACTTCTGATGATCAGAGCGTCTCCTTTTGTAACGCTCTGCACAAAGTTTCATATCATCAATGTTCTATGACATCTGCGCCATCTTCAGGCCTGACCATCATCAATGTTCTATGATATCTGCGCCATCTTCAGGTCTGACCATTCAATTTTAATTGCCCAAAGATTTAGAAATACCTGACGTTTTCTTTTTTCCCTTCCAAATATCACGTAGAAAGAAAATTCAGTCATGCGTGTCTTGTCGTCTCCCTCAGATCAAGGTATCTTCTCATAACAAAGGTGCCAGGGATAACTCTCCAGCTGTCTGTTCTGATGAAATGTTTCTGCCTATGGCTTCCGATTGGTGGTGGTGGTGGGGGGAAAGAAGATTTGAGTTCACACGTCAAGGAGTTTGAAGTAGATTCACGTCACGTGGTTTTGTACTTTTCTCATGTTCTGTATGGTCCTTAATGTCGCGAGGTTTCAAACTTGGGTTTGTGCCTTATGAGGGGAAACTAAAATTGATATTACCCGTATGTTCAAGTGTGGATACTACAATTTGGGATATTATTATCTCCTGACTCCTAGATATAAATGGAGATTCTCACCTAGTTTTGTAAGTGCTTGGTCTAATAGATGGAGATTTTCACCTAGTTTTGTAAGTGCTAGGTCTAATAGATGGAGATTGTCACCTAGTTTTGTAAGTGCTTGGTCTAATAGATGGAGATTGTCACCTAGTTTTGTAAGTGCTTGGCCTAACGATAACAGGAAAGTGCCGATTCCGTTAAAATTAATTTATATTTCACTATGAAACAGCAAAGGCCAAATGTTATAGTACTTATTTGTTTTCAGACGATTTATAATTTATAAACTACCGGTCCAGTTTAAAAATGTGTTTTAGGACTTTTAATAGGGAACACTTTTGTAACAGCCTTCGTTGTGTGCACACAAGTTTTGAAATATTTTCTGGAGTGCTAGCTTCCAAAGTTACGGAAAGCCATGTGTATCAGGAAAACCAGTAAGAGTTACAACCTCCCTGTCTTTAGTCTAGCTAATTTGCTTATGGACGCCAGTTGCTTTTATCAACACATATAGCAGTTGAGTGTTAAGAATGTTTGAAGTCTGTATGAAACCTTCAAGGTCAAGGCTACATTTTGCTTACACGTTGGTTGACGAACCTCAGAACTGTTACCTGCGCTGCCAGAGATGGACACTTCACACAACTGGTCTGATCAGATCCTGACCTCAATCTCATTCGTGCGGCCAGATAACATAGATAATTGGTAAAATGTGTTGAAATAGAGAGCAAGTTGACATACAGGCAGAGACAGACTGTCTTTGCTTTATCGACATTGTGTATCAGTCATCATCTGTAAATACATCAATCATCAATACAGTTGTTAATACACCACTAAACAATCATCAATACAGTTGTTATACACCATTATACAATCATCAATACAGTTGTTATACACTATACAATCATCAATACAGTTGTTATACACCACTGTACAATCATCAATACTGTTGTTATACACCACTGTACAAACATCAATACTGTTGTTATACACCACTGTACAATCATCAATACAGTTGTTTATAAACAACGGCACTGGGTTTGATTTGCCATTGCAATCGCCATCAATGCAGTTGTTATCTGCTGTTGCCCTATACATAATGGCACTGACTGCTTTGACGGTCGTAAGGACAGAAGATACATCATCAATGCAGTTGTTATACATCACTGTACAATAATCAGTACAGTTGTTATACACCACTATCCAATTATCAATACAGTTGTTATACACCTCTGTACAATCATCAATACAGTTGTTATACACCACTATACAATCATCAATACTGTTGTTATACACCACTGTACAATCATCAATACAATTGTTATACACCACTGTACAATCATCAATGCAGTTGTTATACATCACTGTACAATAATCCGTACAGTTGTTATACACTACTATCCAATCATCAATACAGTTGTTATACACCATTGTACAATCATCAATACAGTTGTTATACACCGCTGTGCAATCATCAATACAGTTGTTATACACCACTGTACAATCATCAATACAGTTGTTATACACCACTATACAATCATCAAGATTTGTTCCAGTTATATACTGTTATGTCACACCGTTTTGCTGTATACCGCCATCTTAGACGTTGATATGTGTAAATATGGTTATGTTTACACGTATTATATAAGCTCATACTTATATATGTGTACATGTGTGTATGTAGGCTTGTATGTATATATGTAGGCTCGTATGTATATATGTAGGCTATATACATGTGTATGTAAACTTGTATGTGTACATGTGTTTTAAGCTTCTACGTGTGTGTGTGTATATATATATATATATATATATATATATATATATATATATATATATATATATATATATATATATATATATATATATATATATATATATATATATATATATATATATATTGTGGTGAAGTGGGATGTTATAAATATTTATATGGGACTTAGTGTACTGACTGAGATCAGCTGTGAAGGTATCTATATCTATTAAGAGTAGTGTATTATAGATAACCTTACTTGCTACCACATATCTATATATCTCAGTCAGAATTATTCTGGAATAGTGTGATGACTACGTTATGTGTCTAGGGTATGTGTATGATGAAGTGTAAGTCACAACAACAGACAGATAAACAATTTAATTTAATCCACTACTCTTGACAACACTGTGACACTCACATACATATAACACTCTATGAGAATATCTTAAGGAGTCACTGATAACTTTTCAAATAACAATATGTATTCATGGTTATCATAAAGGTATATGTGTCCTGATTCAAATACAAAGGAACCAGGAATCACAATCAATTTTAATTACAAGTATATGTACAGACTTTATCAATATGAATATTGTAGTGACATATATTATTAAATATCCTATGTGTGTCAGTTGTGTAGTGGTAATATGAGGTAATACTGGTTTTGTTTTGTTCAAGCTCTGTTGGTATTTGTCATCATGACTTCAATAGTTTGTCTTTTGGGACTAGTATTGGAGATGTTCTCAGTTCCTGATATTAAGACAATTAAATTCCCCTCTGAATGTTATTTTTACAAAGTTATTTCAAGATGAGGGGACATAATGTTGAGCTCAGCTGGCCAAATCAGCTTATCTTGCGTGATGGCGGCAGGAAAGGACTCCTCTGCTCGAATTCTCCTCTGGGCTCTGGAGACACCTCACTGATAGCTAAATGAACCAAGGAGTATGCTGTCCGACTCTGGATTCAGCAAAGTTCTGACCAGGTGCTGCTCAGTACCATCAAGACCACGGTCCCTGAAATCAAGAAGGATGTACCTTCTACTTCATAACTAATTGATACTCTAGTTCTACACTGAGCACAATACAACACAAACATTGAGTTCAGAGCGTTAGGCCAACTGTCAGCTTCATCTGAAATACTTTATACCAGCATTACCCTCCTTAATGGTCACTACGCCTCTGCACTTCCAGCATTATTTCTGTCTAATCAATCATCCAGGTGTCAGTGTACTATTTGGCCATTCCATGCCGTTTTACTTCCCTCCGACACCCTCTGTTCAGGCTGGAGCATTATAGGCTTTATCTCCTGTTTGCCACTGAACTACACATATATACAGGCATAAATTAACAATTTACATTCAATTTTCATTAAAAGATACTGAATGGTTCAAGCTTACCACAATTTCATGGAAATAAACACAGATACGTTGATTAGCAATGAATTCTGGCACAATTACTGGCACAAATTCCCATCTGCTTATGTTCCAGGCTTTTATTTAACACAAATATGAGCTGGCTTCAACGCACTGTTGCTTTATCAAGATTATTTGCACTAGTGGTCTCGAACTAACGCTCCTAAGTGAGTATATCAGCGAGTCTAGCCAATGAGGCCACGTTTCGACAAGTGTTTGAAAAAAAATGTTACCTTTTCACGTCTCCCCTAACAACGAAAGATAGTATTTATAGCCCGACCAATCGTGGTTAGTCTTTCATTTGTTGCGCTCCAATCAATTTGGAGTTTACATGGTAGGCTAATTCTGTAACGTAAGATTTTTTTTCAAACACGTTATAAAAAAAATTTTATGAGCAGAAATGATTCCATGCTGTCAGGCATCCCCACTATTTTATTTTGGGTATAATTTATTAATTCCTGGACTATTTGCGTAACGTTTTACATATTCTTTGTCAGCAAGCCCTAAGGAACCCAAATATCCAAATTTAAAAGAGCTACGTGGCTGCGTTCAAAATATGTATTTTCTACCTCCTGTTTCGAAGATGTGCTGTCTGGGTACTGTTATGTTTTCAACCGTAAACCCATCTATTGTTATCTTTCCTAATAAGCGTTTTTTATGATTTATAAACCTAACTCTGGGATGGGTAATGTATTTTATCACTGTCCGTCTGAAAAAAAGTTAGTGCATGTAGTCTTACACGCGTGATGGCAGCATTTGTGTATCGCGCGACGCGGGTTGGGGGTGGCATTAATAGCGAGACGCGTGTTTAATTTTGCATGCGTTCGGCTTTATTCGCCCCTCTCTCTTCTCGCTATCCTTTAGTCCATCTGTCTTTTGATCTTGGTAACATAGTGTAGAAAAAGACATGAATGGAATTTAAAATTTAGGTCAACTTGCATATTTCAAGGTTTTTCTTAGAAAGGCAGCACATTTTATTGTGTGTTTGGGAAACGCGTGTATGTTGCAGAAGGCCTTTAATATCAACGTGAAAGCGTTACAATTTGCCGACGAAGTAGAAAACAAGGGGGAATTTCGAGTACCTTCTTTGTGACAGCACTGTTATTTACCATTGCTCTTTTCTTTTATTTATTATATGTATTTATTAGGCTTTATATTTACTTGATAATTTATATATGGGGATTAGAATATTCCACGACACCTCCCCTCTTAAAACAGACATTATATGTCAGTCCTTTATTCTATATTCACATAGAGAAATTTATTATTGTTTCTGGGGTTTACGGTGATTCTCATCACACGGATGGCGGCTTAAAAAATCCGCTCCCAAATTGGTTTTTCCAGATATATACTCAATGCTAAAATTATATGGAGCCAGAAGTAAAGACCATCGGAGTAACCTGGAGTTCTCATGCCTAGCCTGTGCTAGAAACGATAAAGGTTTGTGGTCTGTTTGCAACTTAAATGCCTTCCCATATAGATAAATATTGAATTTCTTTATCGCCCATATTACTGCAAGACATTCTTTTTCGCTAGTTGAGTAGTTGATTTCAGCTTTATTCAACTTTCTGCTAGCATATGCCACTGGGCTTAATTCCCCATCCAATGCATCTGATTTCTGTAGTAGAGTTGCACCTAACCCAATATTACTTGCATCCGTCCTTACTATGAATTCTTGACTTAAGTCAGGTAATTTCAAAATGGGTTTACTTGTGAGCTTTTCCTTCAATTCTTGGTAAGTCATTTCACATTGTGGTGTCCATGTAATGCGATCTGGATGTCCTTTACGTGTCAATTCAGTTAACGGTGCACATATGGAATTAAAGTTTTTGATATACTTCTGGTAGAAACCACATAATGAGACAAAGGATCTCACGTCCTTCTTGGTTTGTGGTCTCGGGGCTTTCTGTAGTTTCTCTAAATTCTTTGGGTCAGGGGTCATGTTTCCCTGATAAACTGTGTGTCCCAAAAATTCCAATTCTTTACATCCAACGCAACAGTTAGTTGGTCGGGCTGTTAAATTTGCCTCCCTAAGTCGATCAAACAGCATGTTCAGAGAGTCAATGTGTTCCTCAAATGTTTCTGTTGCTATAAGGATATCATCCATAAAATTTGTTATACATGGATTATTCAGAGGATCCAATAATTTTCTCATCATTCTAGAGAAGACACTAGGCGCATTCTTCAATCCAAATGGCAATCTATTAAACTCATAGTGTCCTTCTGAGGTACTAAAAGCTAGGTATGGTCTAACCTCAGGCTTTACTGGAATCTGATAGTATCCTTTACTCAGATCCACTTTTGAGAAATATTTAGCTTTATTTAGCCTGGCAAACAGCTGATTTGTATCCGGCAATGGATCCACCTGTCCTTCTGTAATAGCATTCAGTCTCCTGTAATCTATACAGAGTCTATGTTCTCCAGAGGGCTTCCTTAAGAGTACAACACCGGAACTATACGACGACTCACTGTGCGAAATAATTCCTTCCTTCAACAGATAGTCTATCTCTTCCTTCAAAGCTTTCTCCTTAGCAAACGGAATCGAATATGGTTTCATACAGACAGGTGTGGAGTCTATTAGTTTCATATCATATTCCAATAGGTTTGTATGCCCTGGTCGGTCTGTTAACACCTCTGCATGATTATTTAGAACCTGTTGCACTCTCTCTTTCTGAGTTTTCGTTAAATGTGTACTGATTTTCACCTGTGCTGCTGTCTCACAGGGGTGTAATGGATATTCAAATGATGAAAGTGGTTCCTTTTTCATCTCCATGGCGATGGACAAGGTCAACAAGTGTGTCTCTTCCTGATGTTCTCTTTCCAAATATTTCTTCAGGAGATTCACATGATAGATTTTTTCTTTCCCCTTCTTATCTATCTTATAATTTGTTCTAGACACCTTCTCTAGAACTGTATATGGACCCTGCCATCCAATTTGTAACTTATTCTGACTCCCAGGCAAAAGAAGCAGTACTTTCTCTCCCACAGCCAAATTTCTGTCCTTCGCCTTCCTGTTATAATAGGCAGCATGTTTCTTCCTGGCTTGTTTCAAATTTTCATTGGCAAGTTTCCAGCCAGTTTTTAACCGAGTGGTCAGCTCATTCACATATTGGTATGAAGATGTAATGTTTTCCTCTGCCTTTTCATCAGTCCACGTTCTTAACAAAGCTTCAAGTGGACCTTTTATTGGCCTTCCAAACAATAATGTTGCCGGGGCCATACCGGTTGAACTATGGGGTACCTCCCGATAAGCAAAGAGGGCGGCGTGCAGGTACTGGTCCCATGTATCTGGTTTTTCGTGTGCCAACTTTCTCAGGATCGACATCAATGTGCCGTTAAATCTTTCCACTTGGCCGTTCCCTTGGGGATGATACACACTACAATGGAAGTGTTTGGCCTGGAAGATCCTGAAAACTTCTTCAGTTAGTTTCCCCTTGAACTGAGAGCCATTATCAGTCAAGATTTGATTGGGAAAGCCTAACCTTGTGAAAATTGTGAGCAATGCCTCTGCCACATGTTTTGAATCAATCGATGACAGGGCTACTGCCTCTCCCCACATAGAACAAGTGTCCACCAGAGTCAGAATGTAGCTGTTCCTTCTCTTGGTTCGGGTGAGAGGTCCCACAAGATCCACGGCAACTCTCTCAAAGGGTGTTCCCACTATGGGCATTTCCCCATTGTGCTCCAATGTTTACTACCTTTCTGGACAAAATTTCAATGTTTGATATCTTCAGTTTTCCTGGCCAAAATAAAGCTATTCGAGTCCCTTTTGAATGATGGTCCCATATGACCACTGAAGGGAATCGCATGCCCTAGTTCCAACACTTTAGTCCTATATGAAGTTGGAAGGACCAGCTGTCCGTGACCATTGGATTCAGATCCAGCCTTCCTATATATCAGTTTGTTCTTCATATAAAACTCTCCCTTGCCTGGAGGTGTATGAGATTTGGGCAACTTCTTGAAACATGGCTTGAGTGTTTTGTCCCAGCCTGTGCCTTCCTCATCTCATCTGGGTGAGTATTTATGGGATTATCCTCCTCCTTCTTTGTCTGTGATCTGGTCTGCACTGTTGCCAATATCACAGGTCTCTTGGGATTCCCCAAGAAGACATATCTACACCCCAATATTAGAGGGTAGATTGGCTCATTTATCACTGCTGCTTTTATGATTCCTTCCACATATCGCGTTTTCACTTTTATTCGGGCGACGGGAAGTGTCATGGTAGCTACATCCTTGGTTGCAGTTTGAATCTCCACTGTTTCCGTGGTGTATTGATCGGCCTGCACCAGGTGAGAACTCACAACGGAATCGTAATCTAAACCGGTATCATATAAACATCTTATAGTGACACCATTACAGATGACATCTTCACACACTGGGGGGTGGTATGGTTCCTGTAATTCTTCAGGTTTGCCCTTCTTTTCCTTTTTCCCCGATGTCATAGCAGCAAAATGAGGAGGTTTCCTTCTACAATGGTCAGTGTCATGATTGTTCATCTTACAATTTTTACACCACCTTTTTCCTTGGTTGAAAGATTTTCTTTCATCATATTTCCTTTCATCGAATTGTGGGAATTTATTTTTATTGTCATACCGTGGCCTATCAAACTGGTGCTTACCTTTATTTTGATCCTTAGGATCAAATTTATTAAAGTTCTGTGGTGCCCTAAAGTTATCCACTTGTTTCTTTTTATTACCTGTTACCTCTGCTTGAGCTGCTTGATACCTTTCAGCAACATTTAGCAACTCATCCAGCCTCTCTGCACCTTGTTCCATGAGAAACTTTCTCAGGTCTGGAGCCATGGACTCTCTTAGTTGCTCTATAAGGACCATTTCCTTAAGATCTTGGGTTTTCCCCAGAGAAGTCCATTTCTCCAAGTATGTCTCTATTCGTGCAGAGAACTGGTGATATGTTTCACCTGACAGTAGTTTAGCATTCCTAAATTTTTTCCTATAAAATTCTGCATTCTTTTCATACCTTAACAAAAGAGCCTGCTTTAGCATGTCATAATTTTCCTGATCACCTCTGCTCATTTTTGCAAAAACTTCATAAGCTGCCCCACGAAGTCCCTGAGATAACTTTAAGCTCCACCTTTCTCTCTCTAACCCATACGTGGTAGCTAATAGTTCATACCTATTTAGGTAGCTCTCAATATCATCGTCTTTCTCAACAAAATGATCTAAATGAAAATTCATAGCTGAGGTTGAGGCTCCTTGAGTAACCGTAGCATCAGAGGCAAAGGGACTGGCACCATTTTCAGGAGCATGGCCTGAAACTCAAACTCCCTTAGTCGTAACTCATGTTCCCTTTGTAATCTTTTATCTTCTGCTTCCCTTTCTGCAGCTAATTTCCTCTCTTCCCTTTCTGCAGCTAATTTCTTCTCTTCTCTTTCTGCAGCTAATTTCTTCTCTTCTCTTTCTGCAGCTAATCTTTTGTCTTCTCTTTCTGCTTCCAATTTCTTAGCCTCAGCCTCAATCTGCAACCTCTTAATTTCCCTTTCAGCCTCTAACCTTCTTTCGGCTTCAAACCTTCTTTCTTCGCGTTCAATAAATTTGTCACATTCCGTGGTGACATAGGCAACCATAACTTGCCCATCTAATCCTAACTCTTTTGCAGTCTGAACAGCAGCAGATCGAAACTTGGCCAGGTCCGCCATTGTCTATCAGGTAAATTTCTACAATGTCTAACCAACAATTTAATCTCTAAATATATCTAATGGACAACACAGGCACCGTGAGCTCAACCTTATTTAATTCCACCCAAGGATACCTTTTAATTCTTATATTCCCTGAAGTGAATTACCCCCAATATTTTTAATAGGGAAAGATTCAAAATCCCAAGAGCGAGACCCCAATATATGTGGTGAAGTGGGATGTTATAAATATTTATATGGGACTTAGTGTACTGACTGAGATCAGCTGTGAAGGTATCTATATCTATTAAGAGTAGTGTATTATAGATAACCTTACTTGCTACCACATATCTATATATCTCAGTCAGAATTATTCTGGAATAGTGTGATGACTACGTTATGTGTCTAGGGTATGTGTATGATGAAGTGTAAGTCACAACAACAGACAGATAAACAATTTAATTTAATCCACTACTCTTGACAACACTGTGACACTCACATACATATAACACTCTATGAGAATATCTTAAGGAGTCACTGATAACTTTTCAAATAACAATATGTATTCATGGTTATCATAAAGGTATATGTGTCCTGATTCAAATACAAAGGAACCAGGAATCACAATCAATTTTAATTACAAGTATATGTACAGACTTTATCAATATGAATATTGTAGTGACATATATTATTAAAAATATCCTATGTGTGTCAGTTGTGTAGTGGTAATATGAGGTAATACTGGTTTTGTTTTGTTCAAGCTCTGTTGGTATTTGTCATCATGACTTCAATAGTTTGTCTTTTGGGACTAGTATTGGAGATGTTCTCAGTTCCTGATATTAAGACAATTAAATTCCCCTCTGAATGTTATTTTTACAAAGTTATTTCAAGATGAGGGGACATAATGTTGAGCTCAGCTGGCCAAATCAGCTTATCTTGCGTGATGGCGGCAGGAAAGGACTCCTCTGCTCGAATTCTCCTCTGGGCTCTGGAGACACCTCACTGATAGCTAAATGAACCAAGGAGTATGCTGTCCGACTCTGGATTCAGCAAAGTTCTGACCAGGTGCTGCTCAGTACCATCAAGACCACGGTCCCTGAAATCAAGAAGGATGTACCTTCTACTTCATAACTAATTGATACTCTAGTTCTACACTGAGCACAATACAACACAAACATTGAGTTCAGAGCGTTAGGCCAACTGTCAGCTTCATCTGAAATACTTTATACCAGCATTACCCTCCTTAATGGTCACTACGCCTCTGCACTTCCAGCATTATTTCTGTCTAATCAATCATCCAGGTGTCAGTGTACTATTTGGCCATTCCATGCCGTTTTACTTCCCTCCGACACCCTCTGTTCAGGCTGGAGCATTATAGGCTTTATCTCCTGTTTGCCACTGAACTACACATATATATACAGGCATAAATTAACAATTTACATTCAATTTTCATTAAAAGATACTGAATGGTTCAAGCTTACCACAATTTCATGGAAATAAACACAGATACGTTGATTAGCAATGAATTCTGGCACAATTACTGGCACAAATTCCCATCTGCTTATGTTCCAGGCTTTTATTTAACACAAATATGAGCTGGCTTCAACGCACTGTTGCTTTATCAAGATTATTTGCACTAGTGGTCTCGAACTAACGCTCCTAAGTGAGTATATCAGCGAGTCTAGCCAATGAGGCCACGTTTCGACAAGTGTTTGAAAAAATGTTACCTTTTCACGTCTCCCCTAACAACGAAAGATAGTATTTATAGCCCGACCAATCGTGGTTAGTCTTTCATTTGTTGCGCTCCAATCAATTTGGAGTTTACATGGTAGGCTAATTCTGTAACGTAAGATTTTTTTCAAACACGTTATAAAAAAATTTTATGAGCAGAAATGATTCCATGCTGTCAGGCATCCCCACTATTTTATTTTGGGTATAATTTATTAATTCCTGGACTATTTGCGTAACGTTTTACATATTCTTTGTCAGCAAGCCCTAAGGAACCCAAATATCCAAATTTAAAAGAGCTACGTGGCTGCGTTCAAAATATGTATTTTCTACCTCCTGTTTCGAAGATGTGCTGTCTGGGTACTGTTATGTTTTCAACCGTAAACCCATCTATTGTTATCTTTCCTAATAAGCGTTTTTTATGATTTATAAACCTAACTCTGGGATGGGTAATGTATTTTATCACTGTCCGTCTGAAAAAAAGTTAGTGCATGTAGTCTTACACGCGTGATGGCAGCATTTGTGTATCGCGCGACGCGGGTTGGGGGTGGCATTAATAGCGAGACGCGTGTTTAATTTTGCATGCGTTCGGCTTTATTCGCCCCTCTCTCTTCTCGCTATCCTTTAGTCCATCTGTCTTTTGATCTTGGTAACATAGTGTAGAAAAAGACATGAATGGAATTTAAAATTTAGGTCAACTTGCATATTTCAAGGTTTTTCTTAGAAAGGCAGCACATTTTATTGTGTGTTTGGGAAACGCGTGTATGTTGCAGAAGGCCTTTAATATCAACGTGAAAGCGTTACAATTTGCCGACGAAGTAGAAAACAAGGGGGAATTTCGAGTACCTTCTTTGTGACAGCACTGTTATTTACCATTGCTCTTTTCTTTTATTTATTATATGTATTTATTAGGCTTTATATTTACTTGATAATTTATATACAGTACTTTGCAAAAAAAATGGCAGTCATATTGCTCAGCTAAATATGCTGAAATTTAATTAAATATGCATGTTCTGCCCCAAATTTACACTCCACTTAAGTGAGCAAACACTACCAAAAGTAAAAAAAAAAAATTAGCGTAGAGTAAAGTCCCTTGATAATAGAGCAGACGACAATTTCTAATGCTAGTGGCAGAAAATGGACACAAAGTCAAAGTGTATGTTAATTTCACAGCTTTGGAATGAAGGAAATCAAACATGTTCCAACATTTCTAAAACCTTGAACATTCCTGAGCGGACTGTCTACAGAGTTGTGAGTAAATTAAAAGCAGGTAATGGAATCGAGCGAAAAGAAGGTAGTGGGGGGGTCAAGAATTTTGGACACAAAGGACCATCGGCGTCTCGCCCAAATCGTTCGGGCTGGGCCAATGAAGAGTGTAGAAAACATACGGCAGCGCATGATCGATTTGGGAAACCCAGAGGTATCTAATGCTACTGTCAACCGGGAGCTACACAGGATGAATTACACAAAAAAGCGGGTAGTTTCGTCACCATTTCTCACAGAGACTCACAAACAGATGCACTTGAACTGGTGCCACGAACACCAAAATTTGTCATGGGACAATGTGATTTTTTTCAGATGAATGTTCTGTTTGGTCTTATCCTGCTCAAATAAATATTTGGATGAAAGACTCTGTAACGCCTGTGTACCAGCGACCGAAACATACCCATAAATTCCATCTTTGGGGAGGGGTGGCAGCAAGAGGTGCCACCCCACTGTGTGTTTTCACAGGAATTCTCACGAAAGAAAGGTACATCGACATACTAGAGGGACACCTTCTGCCATTTATGCAGGTCATGTACCCCGATGGGTGCACATTTCAACATGACAATGACCCAAAGCATACAGCTCATACCACCAAAGCATGTCTGCAAGAGAAGAATGTGACAGTGCTGAAGTGGCCCAGCAATAGTCCCGACCTAAACCCAATTGAAAACGTTTGGGCACTACTCAAGAATCATTTAAAATAGAGTGGACTCAGAGACGTTGAACAATTGAAGAAGGTAGCTGAAAAATACTGGGACAGTCTGACTCACAATTACCTACAAACACTTGCGGGAAGTATGCCTCGCCGCATCCAGGCTTGCCTTGCTGGAGAAGGCAACATTATATTGTACTGAAACCACTGTTAATAGATAGGGGAGATATCAATCTTCCTCTGGACATACAGTTTTTATTATTATTTGCTTCTATGAGTGTGCTGCGTTGCGAAAATATGACTGCCATTTTTTTTGCAAAGTACTGTATGGGGATTAGAATATTCCACGACATATATATATATATATATATATATATATATACACACACATGTGTTTTTAGGAGTGTACATATATATGTGTACATAACAAATGTATTGACGATTGTAAAGTGGTGTATATTTGTATGTATGTAGGCTTCTATGTTTATATGTACACATTTGTATGTAGACTTGTACATATATATGTACAAACATGTATATAGACTTGTATGTATATATGTACACATGTATGTAGACTTGTATGTAAATATGTACACATGTATGTAGACTTGTGTGTATATATGTACATGTGTATGTAGGCTTGTACATAGATATATATGTACACACATATCTTTATTGGAGTGTAATACCCCAATTATAACCAACTTTCAGGTTGAACAGGGTATTACAGCAACATAGTAGACGAAAACAACAACAACAACAACAACAACAACAACATATTGGAGTGTATGTATATATGTGTACACATATGTATGTAGGCTTCTTTGTACATATATGTACACATATGTATGTAGACTTGTACATACATATGTGTACACATGTGTTTATAGAAGTGTACATATATGTACACATATGTATGTAGACCCTTACGTATATGTGTACACATGTGTTTATGTGAGTGTATGTATATATGTACACATATGTCTATAGATGTGTACATATATATGTACACATATACAGGGTGTTTATAAAGTCGCTGTGCAGTGAAATTTACGCCCGAGCGAGACTACGTCACCAGAAATGTGGTTTTCAATTGGGGCTTGTTGTGTAATGCTGCACACGGGATTGTGGAACACAGCATTGGAACACAGAATATCATGACGTAAATTTGCATCATTCGTGACGTAATTTCTAAAATATTTTTCAAATTCACTGCACAGCGACTTTATAAACACCCTGTATATGTAGATGTGTACATATTTATGTTTATCCATGTATGTTATTATGTATATCATTACGTCTTCATGTACACATATGTATGTAGACTTGTATGTATATATGTTTATCCATATATGTTATTATGTAATCATCATTTTTACTTTCATCCCATATGGAGCATACAGCTGTAGCTGGTCCCCTGTAGCCGGCACATAACATTGACAAACTCTTGTAGTGGGGGTTTCTGTAGTAGTTTGTTGTACATGAGGTTGCTAGCCTTATACACAACCTCATAATACTGGCTTCATACAACATGCCTGAGGGAGCAATAGTCCTGTTCTTCCTTTGAGATCTGCAGGATTATTTGTCTGTAAATATGATTATATGTCTGTATATGTAATTATTTGTCTGTATATGTGATTATATGTCTGTATATGTGATTATATGTCTGTATATGTGATTATATGTCTGTATATGTGATTATATGTCTATGTATGTGATTATTTGTCTGTATATGTGATTATTTGTCTGTATATGTGATTATTTGTCTGTATATGTTATTATATGTCTGTATATGGGATTATTTGTCTGTATATGTGATTATCTGTCTGTATATGTGATTATGTGTCTGTATATGTGATTATTTGTCTGTATATGTGATTATATGTATATGATTATATGTCTGTGTATGTGATTATATGTCTATGTATGTGATTATTTGTCTGTATATGTGATTATTTGTCTGTATATGTGATTATATGTCTGTATATGTGATTATTTGTCTGTATATGTGATTATTTGTCTGTATATGTGATTATTTGTCTGTATATGTGATTATTTGTCTGTATATGCGATTGTATGTCTGTATATGTGATTATGTGTCTGTATATGTGATTATATGTCTGTATATGTGATTATTTGTCTGTATATGTGATTATATGCCTGTATATGTGATTATTTGTCTGTATATTTGATTATATGTCTGTATATGTGATTATATGTCTATGTATGTGATTATATGTCTATGTATGTGATTATTTGTATGTATATGTGATTATCTGTCTGTATATGTGATTATATGTCTGTATATGTGATTATCTGTCTGTATATGTGATTATATGTCGGTATATGTGATTATTTGTCTGTATGTGATTATATGTCTGTTTATGTGATTATATGTCTGTGTTTGTGATTATATGTCTATGTATGTGATTATTTGTCTGTATATGTGATTATTTGTCTGTATATGTGATTATATGTCTGTATATGGGATTATTTGTCTGTATATGTGATTATTTATCAATATGTGATTATGTGTCTATATGTGATTATTTGTCTGTATATGTGATTATATGTCTATGTATGTGATTATATGTCTGTATATGTGGTTATTTGTATATGCGATTATTTGTCTGTATATGTGATTATTTGTCTGTATATGCGATTGTATGTCTGTATATGTGATTATGTGTCTGTATATGTGATTATATGTCTGTATATGTGATTGTATGTCTGTATATGTGATTGTATGTCTGTATATGTGTTATATGTCTATATCTGATTATATGTCTGTATATGTGATTATGGGAGCCGCGGTAGCATAGTGGTTAGCGCACTGGCTTCCTAGCTCAGTGGTCTATGATTCGATCCCCAGATGAGGTGGGATTTTTTTAGGCCGCAAACGGCTCCTGGGTCGACCCTGCCCCAACTGGGTACCAGAGCAACTTGTGGGAAAGATAAGACGGCCGACGTGATGCTGACCAACCACATCATCCCTAGTGTGCCGATGGTCAAGAAAATATGGGCCTAACACCATATTCCCAATATGCCTCAATGGGCGTGTAACCGGGATCCTTTACCTTTTTTTTTTTTGTATATGTGATTATATGTCTCTATATGTGATTATATGTCTCTATATGTGATTATATGTCTGTACATGTGATTATATGTCTGTATATGTGATTATATGTCTGTAAATGTGATTATATGCGATTATATGCGTTATGTGTCTGTATATGTGATTATATGTCTGTACATGTGGTTATATGTCTGTATATGTGATTATATGTCTGTATATGTGATTGATTAGATGTCTGTATATGTGCGTGTAGTTTAGTATGTCAATTTGGTTTCGTACACATTGTCTCTTGGTGTTTTCCACATACGATCAGTGGCTGTCAGTGACGTTTGGTCATATCGTCTTTGCTCATAAGTGATCGTTAACGAACTACATACAGGTCAGGACTTACTGACAACGACCTTTCTCCCAATAGTCACAACCAACCACGAGGGACACACTCAGCTGCGCCGTCTGTTCTGGTCCGTGATCGTCTGTAACGAGCACTGTGGAGTCGAGTAGTCTTGACACGCCTGTATTGTGAATCACCTGACCTAGTTTGGAGTGCCCGTTCCCCCTGTCAGCTGTGACAGGCAGCTATTATATTGATTGTGAACTCTATATTTCACAGCGATGTATGATGGGAAATCTTGGACAAAGTCAGGCAGTAATAACACTTGTATGCATGTATTTTGTAAGAAAACACAAGATGTCTCCTCCTCTCTAGTTTTACATCAATTTTCCTCAAAGATTTATGTGACGTAATTCAGAGACTCTCATCTTTTCTGTCCAGCGGAGACACTTCGCAAGTGCCGCTAACTTGGTTGGTTCCTGCTGTAAATGAAACAATAGACTGACAACTAGACCACACATATGGAGGTATTATATTCCAGTATTGTAGCGTATTGAAATAACAAACGGTCCTATGCGCATCTTGTGAACATCATGGCGGGAACTAGCATGAGAAGATGAGAAACTGTAGCCTAATCTAGGTTTTCAGCGCTGGAAACAGATGTTTACCTTGTGATAAGGCGAGATTTGATGACTATACGCAGTAATTGTTGTGTACTACCCGATCTTGTACATGTAAATATAGAACAAATAGTACAGGATGTCACAAGGCCTTGCACGTGCAAATACAGAATGGAGTTTAGGCCTTTCAGTGTATAATAATTAGTACTGACAAACCAAAGTAGGTGTTAAAACAGATGTATGAAAACTGCAGTACAAGCGCTACTCAGAAACGCTGACTTGTGTGAGATCGGTCACAATGTTATCCTGCGCTCACTCCGGCAACAATAAGCCATGTTTGACAGTTAGTATATACGTTTGCTGGCAAAAGACTATTTTAGAGATCTCTTGTTTAGAGTTACTTCCGTTTGGAATGACCGTTCATTGCTGGGTTAGGGGGTAGGGTTAGGGTTAGACTGGGCCAATTGTGTACTCCGATAAACGGAGAAGGGAGAAAAACGCAACAACAATGAACGGTCATTCCAAAGGTAAGTAACTCTAAACAAGAGACCTCTAAAATAGTCTTTTACCCGTTTGCTCATATGCCTTTTGTTATGTACAATTCTTCTTCTTCTTCCGTCCTTAGCCAACGACCGGCAAAGCAGTCAGTGGCCATTACGCCTAGTGGCGTCTTAAGGGCAACAGCGACTGGATTTTCTTTGCCGTTGTTCCCATCACGCCTAATGGCGTCTTTAGGGCAACGACAAATCAATCCGTTTGTCGTCGTTTCCTTAATCAAAGAGACTGGCAAACGGGTGATCAGCCCGTTGGGTTATGTACAATTGTTGTGTTATATTAATCTTCATATCTTGGCGTGCCACATTAATTGGTCTTCAGCATGTCAGTAACACGTAAAATTTGTTGACAAGGTAGAGCACGAATTATTATTTCTGTTATCTTCATCCACGGACAAGAACAACTAGTGCACTGATTGTCTATTGTTTATGTAGAGCATTCTATCTCTCTCTTTCTCACTCTATGTCTCTGTTTTTCCTCTCTCTCTCTCTCTCTCTCTCTCTTTCTCACTCTATGTCTCTGTTTCCCCTCTGTCTCTCTCTCCCTCTCTCTGTCTTTGTTTTTCTCTCTTGCACTGTCTGTGTCTGTCTCTTTGTTGAAAGTTACTACAGTCATGTTTGTCAAGCCAGCGATCATTCCAGATAGTGACGCTATCTATCTATCTATCTATCTATCTATCTATCTATCTATCTATCTATCTATCTATCTATCTATCTATCTATCTATCTATCTATCTATCTATCTATCTAACTATCTATCTATCTATCTATCTATCTATCTATCTATCTGTCTGTCTGTCTGTCTGTCTGTCTATCTGTCTGCCTGCTTACCTGCATGCCTGTCTGTTTCCCCCCCGTCTGTCTTCATGTCTGTTTGTCTCCCTGCCTGTCTGTCTTCGTGTCACTTTGTCTCCCTGCCTGTCTGTCTCATTCTCTCTCTGTCTCACTGTGTGTCTCCCCGTCTGTCTCCCTATCTGTGTCTGGCTCTCTCATTGTGTAACAAATAATTGATTATAGACACTACTAGCAGTTAGTTTATACAGAAGCATCACGCTGTGACAAATGTTTGAATACCAAAAGTTGTCACAGTGACTGTCCTTAGATTTAGATACTGCTGACAGCGACAATCACGACTCCGTGGCAACCACCCACCCATAAAGGTATTGTCAGGGATGGCTGCTGTGACGTACGTCTAGTTTGACAAGTGAATTCTCCCTGATATGATGGATGATTTAAAGGGACTTTTAGCTTTTCATAACATTAGAACCCCTGAACATTGGTTGTAACTTTTCGTTTGCCAGAACTCATTCCACCGGGACTCATTTAGCACGCGGCACGAGATCAAAGAGACAGACTGAGGGATTTCAGGGGAGACTATCGGCGTTATCAAAGACAGTAGTGGTCCCTGATACGAGACGCAGTTGCTTGCCGCTAATTTAGCGTCTCGGTGTCAATCGCAACCGAGCGAACGGGGGAAAGCCGAAACGGGCAGCAGCGAACGGAGATACGAAGACCAGGGTGCGGTTTCTTCTCTTGACTTGGCGGTCAGATCCCCAAAAGTTCGTGAGATCAAATAAGCTGTCAAGTTTATCATGTCCCACTCAACTTACATTCCATTTTAGCTAAATAGACCATGAAGAATAGACACTTCATCATTCGCTGGCCAGAACTTGATAGTAGCACTAGCGATATTTGAAATCTTGCTAGATTATCCCCTGGATTTTCATTATATTTGCAGTGAATTCTATCTCTGTGCAAAGCGGTAATATATATATTGTGTAAAGTGATCAGTGGTCTAGGTCATTCATTATATTTCATTGGATTTTGTGTTAATTTAAACCTATTAAATTAAACCGTCTCAATAGTTCCAGTTGTAAATATAATGATCTATCTATTATATTATTTCAAAAGATAATAGATGCTTAAATTAACTTTTAAAGTCGCGAAGGAATTTATAATTAATAAATTTAGTTAAGTCCTATATTTATAGATGTGTGATTTAACCACTAGAACTCGCGCAGTGTTTATTAAATACATAATTAAATACTCGAGTGTATAATAGGCTTAACGAGAAATTTATCGCGCGCTTAGAAGATTATTTGTTTTAAAGTATGATTATGTTGTTATGGGTTTTCTATCTTTTTCTCTAGATTGATCACCTTTTGCAATCCCAGCAATAACGAAATCTTTCAGAGTTTCCATACTCGGTTCTTAAACTTCCAGACAGTTTGATGAGACATTTTTTTAAAGTAAATCTTGTGTTGGTCCGGTACGGCCTAGCTAACATAATTACATGAAAGAAAGCCTACCCCAGATCATTTGATTATTATCATCAAATTAAATCTGTAAGATAAACTGGAAGATGAACAGTGCCAGTAGCGATAGTTTATATACTGCTCTATTGTGAGAGATTACCGATTTACCTGAATGTGACCGAGCCTAGTTTTTCCTCACTGGATTAAAAACGTTACCGGTCAGTGGCTATCATCACGCAGTGAAGGATTATACCATCACCTCATTTTTCACCCCTATGTCGAACTGCGTCAGTGCCATCCCATAGACTCGTTTCTTTATAATAAAACACAAGAACTCTTAGAACTTCAAGTCCGGCGATAAGCGGGAATATTTGCTCTCAGTGAATCCTCGCATTATCTGGGGCGGGACATAGAAGGACTAGACAGTTGTCATACGTCAAGAGTTAATTATTGTGTGTATCATTCTAAGGGATTGTCTGATGCTGCAACTCGGTAAGTGTGTGGTGTATATGAGTGTGGATCCGCACAGTGTGTATGAATGACAGGAGATTTAATTTTTTTGCAACAAACCATTTGTTAACTTGCCTACCGGGTAATACGTTTTTCTGTATACCCGGCATTGTTCCTTTAGTGGGATAATTTGTTAACTCTGTTTCATCCCCCCCCCCCTTTTTTTCTTTGCTTAGTAAAGGGAAGACACCAGTTGGGATAACAGTATTTTTTTGTCTACCACCATAACTAATTTGGTAACACCTCTTTTCAGAGTAATTAACTTCACTGTTAGGTTAACGTACCCGTGTTCCTGATATTATCTATCTCTGGACTGGGTTTATCTTTGTCTAATAAGCGGGAAGGGCTTAGTCGATACCAATCTTCTTCACCCCTCCCAAATTTGTTATTTGCATTTGTGTACTTATGATAATTTATGTAATACCTGATATTTGTTAGTGATTGATGTTTTAAAGTGAATAAAATCACATAAACTCATTTAGTTCTGTGTTGGATATACCCAAAGCCCAACATTTCCCCTATTCGTTTAATATAGTTTGTATCTACATTGTCTGTGTGTGTGAAAAACACCAAATCGGTGTGCGCGCAGATGCGAGTCTGGAAAACTGGCAAATAATTGTTTGACCAGGAGAGCGGAAGAGAAGATTGAGAGAAGCGATTTGTCGTAAATAAGTCTGTCTTTACTCTCCTCCAGCACGCTGTGAAGCAACTATTGAATCTCTACATTTTCTATCACTGAGCTTTCCATCATCATTTTCCACTCTAAACCGGACCACTATTTCTAAGACTCTTTTCTCTCAAAATAAATTTACGACAATATTTGGCTGGCTCGCCGGGATTATTTTGAGATACATTTGATGCACACATATTTGTGGGCTGGTTCTGGGATCTTGAGCTACATTTGAGGCAATCGCATAGCCGGGTTAAAGATATTTTGAGTCTGATTTAGTCTGGGTCTAACTAGGTAGAGTGTGAATGATCTGTCTTTGTGAATTAGGGAAATAAATAAATAATTACACCCCTAGACAAACGTTCTTTAAGTATTTGGGTTGTCCACACAGCATATTTACAGGTTGTTTTCTCTCCACAGCAGTAGAAAGCACAGATAAACAAAAATATTTGCTTTTTTAATTATCCTCTGGCGGAGATAATTATATTTCTTTCTTTAAAAGAGTTGCTGGGATTGCGTGATTGTTTTACAGTCACTAAGGTTTTTGAAGTTAAAAAGAGTTGAGCTTAGCTAAAGACGGATTGTTCTGATTTAAAAAAATTAAGTTAACAACGTCTCATCTCAATAATTGACTTTAGGGACGGAGTTTGTTGTCAGAGATTTAAAATTTAGGGGAAAATTTTTTTTTTTCCTGTTAAATTGTTTTAATTTAAATTTTTCTCTACTGTTAGTAAAAGTAGATTCTTTTCCAGTGTAACTTACCATTTAGTGGCATAGTCGCTTGCGTTTAGAGCCTTAATTGCCAGATAATAGCAGCGATAAGTTTGCACAGTACAGGTAGGAGGTAACTCAAGTAAATTTTTTTTACTTTGGGTTTTTTTCGTAGCGGCTTTGAGTTTTCCCCTTCTTGTTCAATCTTACTATTCTCTAGTCTTAGAAGCATCCAGTTCTTTGACAATGGCAGAGAGAATTAGGATAAGATCCCTTTTGAGGCAAGAGGCCAAGGACTCCGGACTAGACACAGAAGCTGCGAATCTGTTTATCAACCAGGAACTTCAAAGGTATGACGCGGAGAAAGAGAGGGCAGAAGCTAGGAAGAAAGAAGCGGACGATCGTCAATTGGAGCAGAAGAAAATTGAGGCAGAGATGGACGCCCGCAGGGAAAGAGAGAAGGAGAGAACGCAAAGAGAGAGACAAGGAAAGACAGCATGAATTAGCGCTCAAGGCTTTAGAGAGTCGGAGTGCCTCTACTTCAAATAATGGAGAGCCGTCTTCGCCCCAGTCTCAAACAATGGATCTCTCCAGCACTCAGTCTGCCCAATTAACTGCTATGTCGTTTTCTTTAGAATCTTTTCCTAGCCCTAACGAAAAAATTGACAGCTACCTAGAAAAATTCGAGAGACTCGCGAATCTTTATGGGTTAGAGAGTACCCGCTGGGCGCTCAAACTTTCAACGTCACTGAAAGGCAATGCTTATGACGTGTACACAAAGCTGGGACCGAATCAACATGATTATGACCTGTTGAAGAAGGCCTTACTACAGCAGTTTGAGATGACTGCCCGAAAGTTTCTGCAGTTGTTCAGAAACAGCCGAAAAGAGAGCACGGAAACATTTCCCCAGTTCTCTTCACGTCTCACGGGTTATCTGACATCCTATTCTTCCACTTCCTCTCAACATTATAACCAACGAGATAACAATACCCAGAAACCTCCCCAGGAAAAATCGAAATTCTACAAAACCCGATACCCCCCCAACAACAATTCTGATCAACCCAACAAGCCTACGTGGCAGCGCGGCCACCAAGGTCAAGGAAAAGGGAAGACCCCTACACCAGGAACGTCTGATCAGGGCAAACAAACCGGTGCAAACCGCATTGGATGTTTGCATACAGCCTCGAAAGGTAGAGTCAACGTCAGTGATTCTCAACCTGAGGGGGACCGACCCTCAACTCGAGGAACTGTAATTTTGAATGGTACCTCAACTACTTGTCTCTTTGACACTGGATTAAGTTTTAGTTGTATTGTTGCTAGACACCTAGTCAAACCCGGTCAGGAGACAGAGGAAACCGTCAAACTTAGTGGAGTTTTCAGGAGTGACGCACCCAGGACGCTTCCTATCGCACTGGTAGAAATACACTCTGACTTTGTCAGAGGAGTTATTAAAGCGGCCATAATGGATGATCCGATCTACCCAGTTATCCTGGGATGTAGATATGTGTTCATTGGGAGACCTAAGGAGCCGATTGTGGAAGCGGTAACCACAAGAGGGCAAGCCAAGAAGGAGAGGGAGCCTGCGCCAAATTTGTTGCCGAATGAACTGAAGGAGGCGCAACAAAAGGACCCTACTCTGGCGCCCTGCTTTAAAAAACTGCCCATGGCTAAGGACCCCAGACACAACGGAGACATCTTTTCTAAGGATGGTGTATTGTATCGTAGAACGGGCAACCCGGACACGGGGAATAACCAGCTCCTAGTACCGACGCAGTACAGAAACCAGATCTTAGAAATGGGGCACTCTCTTCCCTTTAGCGAACATATGGGACAAAACGCCACTATTCAGCGAATAAAAAACCACTATTGGTGGCCAGGAATGAACTCTGACATTGTCAGGTATGTGAAATCCTGCGCCCAGTGCCAACGGGTAGCACCCAAGCACTTGACACCCCCAGTACCTATGGGGCAAATGCCAATAGTAGGGACTCCATTTGAACGGGTTGCTGTCGACATTATTGGTCCTCTGGAAAAGACCAAAAGAAGGAACAGGTTCATCCTGACCTTAGTTGACACTTGCACTATGTGGGCCGAAGCCGTACCGCTACCATGCACTAATTCCAAGCATGTCACAGAAGCCCTTGTGCAAATTTTTACACGGTTGGGATTCCCTCAACAAGTTTTGACGGACAATGGATCCCAATTCCGTAGCCTGTTAATGGAGGAGATCTTTAAGATCTTGAGGGCCAAACATATCCACACAAGTCCCTACCATCCGGCCGGAAATGGGCTCGTGGAACGTTTTAACGGTACCCTCACCATGATGTTACGTAAGCTGGGTCAGGAAAAACCGGAAGACTGGGACCAATATATATCGGCTGCCTTATTCGCCTACCGAGAGGTACCCCAAGCGTCTACGGGTTTTGCGCCAGCTACACTTTTATTTGGCAGACCTATTAAGGGGCCACTAGAAGCCTTACTTCGGTCCCTGACAGACCAGAAGGCTGACGAGACAGTCGTCTCTGCAAGCAAGTACGTATCTGAGCTTAAGGAAAGGCTAAAGCTAGGATGGGATCTAGCTACTACCAACCTTAAGAAAGCCCGCGCTAAAATTACTAAAAGATACAACAAAGCTGCAAAAGAGAGAGAACTACAACCAGGGGAGAAAGTCCTATTGCTACTTCCAACTGGAAGCAATAAACTTCGCATCGGATGGCAAGGACCGTTTACCGTCCTTAAAAATATCTCACGTACCAACTACAAGATCTCCATCAAAGGAAAGGAGAAGGTCTTCCACATAAATCTGCTAAAGAAATATTTGGAAAGACCGGTGCCATCCTCCGAGCATCTCCTGGCTGTCGCCATAGCAACGGAAGACGAGGAAGATGATGATGGTTGCATGGAGTATCCATTGCAACCCACAGAATCCTTTAAAGATGTCAAGTTCGGCGACAATCTCTCACCAGAACAACAAACAGAAACCAGGGCTCTACTAAAACAGTACAGTGCAGTCTTAACGGATGTACCTGGTCGAACAAATCTCATTGAATTTGATATGAAATTAACAAACGAGACCCCTGTTCAAACCAGAGTTTACCCCATCCTGTACGCTAAAGCTGATGCACTTCGCGGAGAAATAGACAAGCTGCGTCAGGCAGGAATTATCAGTGAGTCTACATCTCCTTACAGCTCGAGTGTAGTGCTGTTGCAGAAGCCCAATAAGGAAGTTCGGCTGTGCATTGATTACAGGTTGCTAAACGCGGTAACGGAATTCCAGCCCGAACCTCTCCAAACTGTTTCTGAGTTGTTCACCAAGCTCAGCAAAGCAAAGATCTTCTCCAAGATTGACCTCAGCAAAGGTTATTATCAAATACCAGTCAAGGAGGAAATTAAACCTTTGTTAGCTTTCAGCACTAGTGAAGGACATTACACATTTAACGTGATGCCGTTCGGTTTGCATAACGCACCAGGAGTGTTCACCAGGATGATGAGGAAGCTTCTACAACCTTTGCAAAGTCCCCATATCCATAATTTCATGGATGACATCTTAATTGCATCGGAAACCTATGAAGAACATATTGCTACGGTTGCTATGCTCCTCAGGAGACTACAGGAAACGGGTCTCACAGCCAGACCTAGCAAATGTCTCATCGGGTTTGAACAGTTAGACTTCCTGGGGCACACTATTTCTCACGGATGCAGTTGGCCTATTAAGAAGAACGTGGAGAAAATAGTGGCAGCAAAAAGACCCCGAACGAAGAAAGACGTACGTTCCTTCATATCGCTATGTGCATACTATCAGAAGTACATCCAGAACTTCAACGGACTGACGGCACCTCTGACTGACCTCACAAAGAAAGGTTGTCCTGATAAGGTCATATGGGATCAAAAGTGCGAACACGCGTATGATAAGATCTCTTTTTGGAAGACAGACGTCATCATCATCAGTTGATAAACTCTTATAATACAAGACCCTTGCCCTGAGCAAGAGACATGCTGAAAAAAATCTGAAGCTCACTCGAACATCACCAGAGTTAAATACTGTGTTGTTGTGTTGCTCGTGGTTTGAGTATGGAATGTCAACTTGACCTACGCAGTGGTGTGTAGACATAGATTGAGTGTATAATATGCGAATGATAAGAAGAGTTCATGGTGTTGACAAATGTTCTTTTCTCACACTCATATATGGCTGGAAGTCATCGACACCAACGACTGTGTACCTTTACTACAGTTTAATTTGGACGTACACACTCGACAGCACAGATAGTGACAAATCACAGGTTGGCATAATACATCATGGTACAGTGGATAAATGGTCTTGCAATGTTACATGGGCACTCATGTAGAATAATAGTATAATGGACTGTCAGTAGCCAAGCACTCAGTATTGCCCATATATATATATCATCTGAGTTTACTGACAAAGCACGTCAGATTATAAACAATGTCCAAGATGGCTTCTAGACCTAACCTCGTCTAGCGAAGATTCCTTAACATAATGTCCAGCACAGATTTTTCCATATAATCAAATTGAACCGCTAGCAATGGGTTCTCATGTGTAGCAGTGATCTCTGGACTAATCAAGCGATAATACGGGCATCCCTTTTCTCTTCTTGAAAGTCACTAAATGTTTGGTTACAAGATGGCTTCTCTCGTGAGCTGTCACTCACGTTTGGATACAGATAATGAACCTGTCTTAAAGTTAGTCATTCATTAAATGTTTCATTGCTCTGTAGATTCTATCATGATACAATTGACTGCATTCTACAGGATATAGTGCTGCTAGGAATCAGAGTCGTTTTCCATCTAGTTAAATGCATCCTCTCAGATGTACAAAATCGTACCTATCGAAAAACGGTGGCTTCGTACGAGAGTTCAAAAGAGTATCTTTTATTACCTGGGTATCAGAAATATGATTCTGCCATTCCTTGGCAATAAGAATGAACACTGGGGTAAAGCATACATGATAGGTCTAGACGACTATCACTTTCCCCATAAATATAGAGATCACTTTTTCCGGCTACAAGCCGACATAGAAAAACACAGCCCATCATCAGGGCGAAGCCAAAACACACCTCTCTAGCGACACATCCGCCGAACAGCCTTTGACCTCTCTAGAGACAAAAGAACATATAGTTCGACTTAGATATGTAAAGATATACAGATATAAGACAGACTCGTCCTACTCAGACAAACAATACACATAAATTCAGGCCATAGATATTCTGAAGCAAGAACAATCTATTACTACCCAAACAAAGAATAAATCGCAGTAAAACTGGATTCATCCGCGGAGTTCGATCGAAAGAGACGACACAACTTTCAAGGGAAGTAACTCAATAATGACTTTTCCTTAAGCACTAAAAAGTATCTATTTTGTTTACAAAATATTTGCGAACATAACAAGTATACCAATGTATAATATTGTAAGATATCAAAGACTGCACGTAACAGTCTTACCACACCTCCCGGGAAAAAAAAATGGAACTTTTTTTTTTTTTTTTGAAATACATCTAGGAGCAACGTACAATAGGCTCACAACGCATGAATAATGCGTAGATGAAAATATCAGGAATAAATATAACGCCTAATATGAGGCTAAGTCGACTTATGGAGCGACTGGTGAGAATGTGTCTCATAAACTGAGAGAAATTATTTCTCTACAAGTAAATTTTTCCAGGAAGGTGTCATCAAAGTATAATACAATTCTGGCAATTACACGATGCCTAAAAAATTCATACCATAATTTCGTATTAGATATCTTAAATTTATGATTTATGAAGAAAAATCATCAAAGCACAGCGGTGAATAAACATCAATGAACCGCTATGTAGTGATACAATCATTATATTATTAAATTACAAATGTGTATCTATCATGATATAGAAAAGGAACTACTATAGAACTAGACATATCAAGACGTCTAAGCCCTAATAGTTATGTGGAATCATGTGGGCATCTTGACAGAATGTCTGCCATCACATTATCTGATCCACGAATAGCTCGCACAGAGAAATGAAAAGGTTGAAGAGCAATTGCATATCGAGTAGACCTCGAGCTCTTCAAATTCTTACTCTGTATAGCAGTAAGAGCTTTTTGGTCGGTTTCTACTATGAAATGTGCGCCTAGAAGGAATCTCTGTAGTTTGAGGATCGACCAAACCATAGCTAATAGCTCACGGTCTAAAACCGAATAATTCCTTTCTGCCGCATTAAGTTTTCTGGAAATATACATTACAGGATGCAGAGTTCCAGAGTACTCTTGCATTAGTGCCGCTCCAATCCCAGTGGATGAAGCGTCACTACGAAGAACGAATGTCTTATCTTTAGTAGGTAGCACTAAAATAGGTGGTGTTGAAAACAATGTTTTAATCTTATCCAGAGAGCATTGGCATTCCTGAGACCAGTGGACCATATTAGGCGAACCTTTCTTTAGAAGTGTAGAAAGAGGTGCCATGATAGAGGATAGATTCTGAATGAATCTGCCATAAAATTGAATAAGACCTAACAGACTTCTCACCTGTTTTTTAGTCTTAGGGATCGAGATGTTAAGTATCTTACTAGTATTATGGTCCTCTGTCTTTAGGAAACCATGACCAACTCGGTGGCCTAGGAAAGAAATTTCGCTAAAACCAATATAGGCTTTAGAGGGTTTCGCTGTCAGGTTGTGCTCGCGCAAAGTAGACAGCAATTCATCTAACCCTGAATAGTGATCTTCCCAAGTATCGCTGAAAAGACAGATGTCGTCTAGATATGCAATGACATCTGACCGATAAGATAGGATTCGGCGCATCATGCGTACGAATGTAGCTGGTGCGTTCATAAGACCGAAAGGCATAAAATTCCATTGGAACAAACCTCTAGGTGTTGAAAAAGCCGTGAGAGGTTTGGCGCGTTCAGATAAAGGAACTTGCCAATATCCTTTAGACAAATCAAGTTTAGTGAAAAAATGAGATTTGGAGAGTCGAGTAAGTAGCTCTTCCAGTAAAGGCATAGGTTCGGCATCGAACTTCGTTACTTGATTCAATTTTCGATAGTCAACGCAAAGACGTATGTTATTGTCTTTTTTACGAACAATAACCATCGGCGAAGAATATGCAGAGGTGGATGGTTCGATTATTTTCAAATCTATCATCTCATCCAACTCTTTCTCAACCTGTGCTTGAAAATGTATAGGTATAGGATAAGGTCTAACCCTAATAGGAGTATGGTCAGTTAGAACAATGTCATGTTCAATGACATGCGTTTGTCCAGGGATGTCAGTGAGTACATCCTGAAATGTTTGCAACATAGTTGAAACTTGTCGCTGTTCTCCTAGAGACAAATCAGGAGAGACAGTAACGTTCTTCCATGATTCACTAGAATGAAGTGGGATCATTGGAAGAGGAAGATTTACATCTGAAAAACTTGTTTCCTCATCCTGTATCACGGACAGTGATGAGTAATGACCATGTTGTACTGGAGAATTGTCCGTTGCTTGGAAAATGGGTTGCAAATAATCCGGACGTTCATGGAATTCAGTAAGCATATTGATGTGGAAGGTTTTATGCTTCCCATCAATATTGACAATATAGTCGACATCGGAAATTTTTGATATTATATCGTACGGACCTTTCCAAGAAATAAGTAGTCTGTTTTCCCTACAAGGTAGTAATACAAATGCTTTGTCACCAGGACAAAGTTGTCGTAAGCATCTCTTCTTATTGGCAAATTGCCTTGCCTTCTGTTTCGCAAATTCAGAAGAAGAAGTTGCTAATTTGCATGCTTCGATAATCTTTTGTCTCAACGCGATGACATATTCGTAGGATGACTTTGTGTCATCGTCAATATTGTCAGCTGTTATGAGATCATGAAGCAACGACATAGGGCCACGCGGACGCGCGCCAAAGACGAGTTCAAAGGGAGAAAATCCTGTATGTTCATTGGGTACCTCTCTGTAAGCGAAGAGGGCCGCAGGTAAAACTCTGTCCCAGTCTTGAGGATGATCCTCAGTTATCTTCCCTAGTAAGTTTTTAAGTGTTCTATTAAGGCGTTCGACCATACCATTAGACATTGGATGGTAGATACTACTTAAAGATCTATCTATCTGCAGCGTAGACATTACTTGAGACATGGTATCTGATATTAGTTGGGTGCCATGGTCTGACAATATCTCTCCGGGGAACCCCAGACGAGAAAATATAAGCCAAAGAGCATCTGCAATGTCAGCAGTAGTAATGCTCTTCAGAGGAATAGCCTCTGGCCAACGTGTGCACATATCAACACACGTCAAGATAAACTGATGTCCTCTGGCAGACTTGATCTTAAATGGACCAATAATGTCTATGGCCATTTTTTGAAACGGCCGAATAGGAATGTCCGCCGCCTGAATGGGTGCAGCATGCCGTGGACCTTTGGATTTAACTTCCTGACATACTTTACAAGATCGACAATAAATCCGTATGTCCTTGTTTACCAATGGCCAAAAGAAAGCCGCAAGGACTCTTGACTTAGTACGGGAAAAACCCATGTGTCCAGCACACTGAGAGTCGTGAGCGTGCTGCAAAATTTTAACTCTCAAATTCTTGGGAACCAGGATTTGAGAATGACTTGACGTAATGGAGTCTTGAACCATACGTACAAGTACGCCATTCTTCTTTGTAATCCACGATTTACGACTTGTGTCTTTATTCGGATCACCTTTAGTTGCAAGAATGAAGAATTTCTTCAGAGTGGGATCATCTTCTTGCTGTTTTATAAACGAGTCACGAGAAATTACCCAGGGATCATCTTGGTTATGCACTTCATTATCTTCAGTAGATGAAGTTTGAGGCATATTAAGAGCCTGAGCTCTAGTGACTACAGCGTTAGCAATCTGCATGTTTTGCCTTTCCCACGCGGAAATTTGTTGCGGAGTGCATTCTTTGACTCCATGAATGCGACCGATGATGAGGTCAGCGATCGGATTCGGAAGAAGACATGCGTGTACATCTCCTGTAAAGAAAGGAGTAGCAATCCTAATGATAGCAGTAGAGTATTTCTCTAATGTGCCGCCAAATGTTACACATTTGACTACTTGTCCAGTGGCACGGGAAGGATCTACGAGTGACTGCCTAACACCAATTGTGGTGCATCCAGAATCAAATAGCACAGAGACTGGATTGTTATTTACTAAACCCTTATGTAAGACAAGAGAACCTCTTCCATCATGCGCGACTGATGCAGGAAGAGCAGGAAGAGGATGGCCACAGCTTAAAGTAGACACTGTGGTTGGCTCAAATAATGTTTTGCATTGGGGGCACTGAGATGCTCTCCCAAAATCAAAAGCGGCACATGCCATATTACTAGCATCATTATTATCTTTACTCTGTTTATAGGCTTCATGGGACTCTTGTTGTGCAGAGTTTGCCTGAAAATGTGGTTTATGTCTTTTGTTTTGAGATCTACCTCGGTTATTATCACCTCTGTAGTTATTGTTACCTCTATTGTAACCCCTATTTGGGTTTGAGTCATAGTTCCCTTGGTTACCATTATCATATTCATTATAATGAGTATCTCTGTAATTATGATCTTGTTGACTCCAAGACGGATAACCCGGATAGTTTCTATAATTACTTCCTCTACGGAAATTCCTATAATTATGACCACCCCTGTGTCGCGAGCTATCAGCTCGTCTCCAGTTCTTTGAAGAAGAACCCTGAAATGATTGGTTACCTTGGTTTTGATAACTATTATGGTTACCTTTTTTATCAAATCTGTTTTGAGGTCCCTGAAATCTGTGTGAATAATTGGGATTGTATGGTGTTGCTGAAGCAACTGGCATACTCTCCTTAATCTTAGTGTTGCCAAAAGTCACGTCGGGGTGTGCAGTGACATATTGGGAACAATATTCTTCCATTTCCTTTAGAGATTTGGGTTTACGCTCATGTATAAATTCAAGGAATGGTTTGTTAACACATGACATAATCTTATCTCTGAGCAACAAATCCATAAGTCCTTCATACGTTTTTTCTGTTTTGGAAAGCTCAATCCAACGATCAACTGTGAGACGTGCCTTTGCAGTGAATTCTGAGAATTCTACACCTGTCTCAGGCACCATCGTCTTAAACAAAAGGCGATAGCCTTCCTCACTTAGCTGGTATTTCTTTATCAAAGCCGCCCTAATGACATCATAATTATCCTTATCTGCTTCTCCTACAAGGCATAATCTAGTCAAAGATTCACCTTTCAAGTTTTCTGCTAATTGATTAGCATATTGAGATTTATCTACATTATGAGTACGACATGAACGTTCAAATCTATCCAGCCAGAATGTAATATCGTCACTGGACTGATTGAACGGTGGAACCTTAACCTTGTAAGTAGAAGGTTTACCATTACCACTAGATGCCTGATTAACATTACTCATACTTGTCAATCTCAATTTCTCTAACTCAAATTCATGTTCTCTTATTGCTTTTTTTTCTTCAGCTTCTCTGTCTAATCTTTTTTGTTCAGCATCTCTGTCTAATCTTTTTTTTGTTCAGCTTCCCTGTCTAATCTTTTTTGTTCAGCATCAAATCTCCTTTGCTCCACCTGCATCTGCAATTTCTTTTGTTCAGCAGCAGCCTCAGCTTCTCTTTCTAATCTTTTCTCTTCAGCCAGAGCTTTTCTCTCTTCTGCAGCAGCTTTTCTCTCTTCTGCAGCTAATGCTTTGTCATATTGAGCAACCGCCCATTCTTCTAATTGTTGACCAGTTTTATCAAGGGATTTCCCTTGTGTAATGAAGTATTCTAATGTAGACATGATGTCTAACAATAATACTAATCACTTGAAACAATAATAATACCACAAGTTCTTAATGACTTGATTAATCAGTACACTATCCCAATATCTGTGGGTCACAAGCCTTAATAAGGTCTTGTATAACAGTAATAATAATCAAGTACTGGTTTATACCATAATCCAAGTGCAGTGCACAGGCAATAGTGTCTTATGAAATATACCTATATAAAACATATGTCAACCAACAGAATACATAAAGTACAAATAGGACTGACAATACGAAAACGTTTGCAGAAATCAAATAAATCAAATAGGGAAATCAATGAAAATAATCACTGAATCTGCAAGGGATAACAACACAAATGACGTCACAGTATATGAATATAAATTGTGAATAGAACTGAAAGATAGAAAAGGGTAGACCAACAAATTACAAACAAATCAAAACAAAACTAAAGAACAAAGAAATATTACAAAAATAACAATAATTACAGTCTTCACAGCTAACACAAAAGCAACAGTTGTCGCAGCAAATTTTCAATCAAGAAAATTGCACCTATAGAAAACGCCCACAACGGACCCTCTATGACGTGGGATATTCTGTTGTGAGGACTCCGCCCAACCTAAACACAACCCGCTGACATAGAAACTAACATACTATACAAACAAATAACATGTAAACATAAATATATAAATTATGTGTATGATAGTATGTGTTGCAAAATAGGCTCAGTTTTACAGTAATGGCAAAGTTATTTTTATGAAAATAAACAAACTGCCACTTTATTCAATTAAACATTCTGGCCTTAAATATTAAAGTTCATATATAGAAAACAAGAAGATCCATCGATGAAAATAGGACTTCTTAGTTCAATAATACTGTCTTCCTGTTAATATTGACAAGAATTGATCCAACTGTTCTGTGAAACTCTGTAATGTCTAATGTAAGAATGTCAACAACGCTGACCTACATACTGCATTCACTTGACAGGTCACGTGACGAAGTGTTGACAAAGAGCAAACCAATACTGCAAGTGTGTCGTATCAGCCACAGGAAACGGTCTGGTATCGGTAATCTGTTGACTTCTGAACTTCTGCGAGGTCAAACCCAGAAAGCTGGTCCACCAGTTGATAAGATCTCTTTTTGGAAGACAGACGTCATCATCATCAGTTGATAAACTCTTATAATACAAGACTCTTGCCCTGAGCAAGAGATATGCTGAAAAAAATCTGAAGCTCACTCGAACATCACCAGAGTTAAATACTGTGTTGTTGTGTTGCTCGTGGTTTGAGTATGGAATGTCAACTTGACCTACGCAGTGGTGTGTAGACATAGATTGAGTGTATAATATGCGAATGATAAGAAGAGTTCGTGGTGTTGACAAATGTTCTTTTCTCACACTCATATATGGCTGGAAGTCATCGACACCAACGACTGTGTACCTTTACTACAGTTTAATTTGGACGTACACACTCGACAGCACAGATAGTTACAAATCACAGGTTGGCATAATACATCATGGTACAGTGGATAAATGGTCTTGCAATGTTACATGGGCACTCATGTAGAATAATAGTATAATGGACTGTCAGTAGCCAAGCACTCAGTATTGCCCATATATATATATCATCTGAGTTTACTGACAAAGCACGTCAGATTATAAACAATGTCCAAGATGGCTTCTAGACCTAACCTCGTCTAGCGAAGATTCCTTAACATAATGTCCAGCACAGATTTTTCCATATAATCAAATTGAACCGCTAGCAATGGGTTCTCATGTGTAGCAGTGATCTCTGGACTAATCAAGCGATAATACGGGCATCCCTTTTCTCTTCTTGAAAGTCACTAAATGTTTGGTTCCAAGATGGCTTCTCTCGTGAGCTGTCACTCACGTTTGGATACAGATAATGAACCTGTCTTAAAGTTAGTCATTCATTAAATGTTTCATTGCTCTGTAGATTCTATCATGATACAATTGACTGCATTCTACAGGATATAGTGCTGCTAGGAATCAGAGTCGTTTTCCATCTAGTTAAATGCATCCTCTCAGATGTACAAAATCGTACCTATCGAAAAACGGTGGCTTCGTACGAGAGTTCAAAAGAGTATCTTTTATTACCTGGGTATCAGAAATATGATTCTGCCATTCCTTGGCAATAAGAATGAACACTGGGGTAAAGCATACATGATAGGTCTAGACGACTATCACTTTCCCCATAAATATAGAGATCACTTTTTCCGGCTACAAGCCGACATAGAAAAACACAGCCCATCATCAGGGCGAAGCCAAAACACACCTCCCTAGCCACATCCGCCGAACAGCCTTTGACCTCTCTAGAGACAAAAGAACATATAGTTCGACTTAGATATGTAAAGATATACAGATATAAGACAGACTCGTCCTACTCAGACAAACAATACACATAAATTCAGGCCATAGATATTCTGAAGCAAGAACAATCTATTACTACCCAAACAAAGAATAAATCGCAGTAAAACTGGATTCATCCGCGGAGTTCGATCGAAAGAGATGACACAACTTTCAACGGAAGTAACTCAATAATGACTTTTCCTTAAGCACTAAAAAGTATCTATTTTGTTTACAAAATATTTGCGAACATAACAAGTATACCAATGTATAATATTGTAAGATATCAAAGACTGCACGTAACAGCGTATAGCACTTTGAAAGGACAGTTGTCTGCATACCCCATTTTGAGGTTGCCTGACCTCAAGAAACCTTTTGTACTGAGAGTCGACGCGTCAGGTCAGGGCATCGGGTCAACACTGCTTCAAGCCGATGACAGTGACCTGAACATGCTATTTCCAGTTGCCTATGGCAGTCGGAAATTAAATAAAGCGGAACGGAACTACAGCGTAGTTGAAAGGGAATGTCTTGCTCTGATTGACGGTATCAGACGCCATCATGAGTTTCTTTATGGTACATCTTTCACGGTGCAAACAGACCACGCTCCGTTAGCATTTCTTGGTGCCAATAAAGAATTTAACGCAAGGATCATGCGTTGGGCGCTTCTTTTAAGCGTTTATTCTTTCAAAGTGGAATATATTCCGGGAAGACAGAATGTCGGGGCTGATTTCCTGAGTAGAAACTGGTCTACAGAGGAAGAAGAGCAAACTGAAGATACCACTCATCCTAAAATCACCAATCAGGTCACCTCCATTGTCAAAAAATGAAACATGAAAAATGGTTTCATGTCTAAAAGTAGGGACGATTGTGACGTACGTCTAGTTTGACAAGTGAATTCTCCCTGATATGATGGATGATTTAAAGGGACTTTTAGCTTTTCATAACATTAGAACCCCTGAACATTGGTTGTAACTTTTCGTTTGCCAGAACTCATTCCACCGGGACTCATTTAGCACGCGGCACGAGATCAAAGAGACAGACTGAGGGATTTCAGGGGAGACTATCGGCGTTATCAAAGACAGTAGTGGTCCCTGATACGAGACGCAGTTGCTTGCCGCTAATTTAGCGTCTCGGTGTCAATCGCAACCGAGCGAACGGGGGAAAGCCGAAACGGGCAGCAGCGAACGGAGATACGAAGACCAGGGTGCGGTTTCTTCTCTTGACTTGGCGGTCAGATCCCCAAAAGTTCGTGAGATCAAATAAGCTGTCAAGTTTATCATGTCCCACTCAACTTACATTCCATTTTAGCTAAATAGACCATGAAGAATAGACACTTCATCATTCGCTGGCCAGAACTTGATAGTAGCACTAGCGATATTTGAAATCTTGCTAGATTATCCCCTGGATTTTCATTATATTTGCAGTGAATTCTATCTCTGTGCAAAGCGGTAATATATATATTGTGTAAAGTGATCAGTGGTCTAGGTCATTCATTATATTTCATTGGATTTTGTGTTAATTTAAACCTATTAAATTAAACCGTCTCAATAGTTCCAGTTGTAAATATAATGATCTATCTATTATATTATTTCAAAAGATAATAGATGCTTAAATTAACTTTTAAAGTCGCGAAGGAATTTATAATTAATAAATTTAGTTAAGTCCTATATTTATAGATGTGTGATTTAACCACTAGAACTCGCGCAGTGTTTATTAAATACATAATTAAATACTCGAGTGTATAATAGGCTTAACGGGAAATTTATCGCGCGCTTAGAAGATTATTTGTTTTAAAGTATGATTATGTTGTTATGGGTTTTCTATCTTTTTCTCTAGATTGATCACCTTTTGCAATCCCAGCAATAACGAAATCTTTCAGAGTTTCCATACTCGGTTCTTAAACTTCCAGACAGTTTGATGAGACATTTTTTTAAAAGTAAATCTTGTGTTGGTCCGGTACGGCCTAGCTAACATAATTACATGAAAGAAAGCCTACCCCAGATCATTTGATTATTATCATCAAATTAAATCTGTAAGATAAAACTGTAAGATGAACAGTGCCAGTAGCGATAGTTTATATACTGCTCTATTGTGAGAGATTACCGATTTACCTGAATGTGACCGAGCCTAGTTTTTCCTCACTGGATTAAAAACGTTACCGGTCAGTGGCTATCATCACGCAGTGAAGGATTATACCATCACCTCATTTTTCACCCCTATGTCGAACTGCGTCAGTGCCATCCCATAGACTCGTTTCTTTATAATAAAACACAAGAACTCTTAGAACTTCAAGTCCGGCGATAAGCGGGAATATTTGCTCTCAGTGAATCCTCGCATTATCTGGGGCGGGACATAGAAGGACTAGACAGTTGTCATACGTCAAGAGTTAATTATTGTGTGTATCATTCTAAGGGATTGTCTGATGCTGCAACTCGGTAAGTGTGTGGTGTATATGAGTGTGGATCCGCACAGTGTGTATGAATGACAGGAGATTTAATTTTTTTGCAACAAACCATTTGTTAACTTGCCTACCGGGTAATACTTTTTCTGTATCCCCGGCCTTGTTCCTTTAGTGGGATAATTTGTTAACTCTGTTTCATTCCCCCCCCCCCCCCCCCCCTTCGTTTTCTTTGCTTAGTAAAGGGAAGACACCAGTTGGTATAACAGTATTTTTGTGTCTACCACCATAACTCATTTGGTAACACCTCTTTTTCAGAGTAATTAACTTCACTGTTAGGTTAACGTACCCGTGTTCCTGATATTATCTATCTCTGGACTGGGTTTATCTTTGTCTAATAAGCGGGAAGGGCTTAGTCGATACCAATCTTCTTCACCCCTCCCAAATTTGTTATTTGCATTTGTGTACTTATGATAATTTATGTAATACCTGATATTTGTTAGTGATTGATGTTTTAAAGTGAATAAAATCACATAAACTCATTTAGTTCTGTGTTGGATATACCCAAAGCCCAACATTTCCCCTATTCGTTTAATATAGTTTGTATCTACATTGTCTGTGTGTGTGAAAAACACCAAATCGGTGTGCGCGCAGATGCGAGTCTGGAAAACTGGCAAATAATTGTTTGACCAGGAGAGCGGAAGAGAAGATTGAGAGAAGCGATTTGTCGTAAATAAGTCTGTCTTTACTCTCCTCCAGCACGCTGTGAAGCAACTATTGAATCTCTACATTTTCTATCACTGAGCTTTCCATCATCATTTTCCACTCTAAACCGGACCACTATTTCTAAGACTCTTTTCTCTCAAAATAAATTTACGACAGCTGCACATACTTTTTTATTTGGCTCCAGCTCTTTGACTGCGCGCGGTTTGCTACAGTATATGTATCATCGGTCACGTGCTCACACAAAGTAAAAATCAAGTTTGTGAACATCAGTCATGTGTTCAGATTTCCAACACCACGTGAATGCTAGCTTACACTGACCACGTGTCTAGCACACATGGCCGGATTTAGTCATAAACTACATAAGCTAAAGCTTAGGGATTGACAGTCTGGAGGGGCCTCTCTTGCCAAGTTCAGTTGTTACACTTATCTTTATTCTCTGTTACCAGTTGTTACACTTATCTTTATTGTCTGTTACCAGTTGTTACACTTATCTTTATTCTCTGTTACCAGTTGTTACACTTATCTTTATTCTCTGTTACCACTTGTTACACTTATCTTTATTGTCTGTTACAGTTGTTACACTTATCTTTATTCTCTGTTACCACTTCTTACACTTATCTTTATTGTCTGTTACAAGTTGTTACACTTATCTTTATTATCTGTTACCAGTTGTTACACTTATCTTTATTGTCTGTTACAGTTGTTACACTTATCTTTATTGTCTGTTACCAGTTGTTACACTTATCTTTATTGTCTGTTACAGTTGTTACACTTATCTTTATTCTCTGTTACCAGTTGTTACACTTATTGTTATTCTCTTACCACTTGTTACACTTATCTTTATTGTCTGTTACCAGTTGTTACACTTATCTTTATTGTCTGTTACCACTTGTTACACTTATCTTTATTGTCTGTTACAAGTTGTTACACTTATCTTTATTCTCTGCTACCAGTTGTTACACTTATCTTTATTGTCTGTTACCAGTTGTTACACTTATCTTTATTCTCTGTTACCACTTGTTACACTTATCTTTATTGTCTGTTACAGTTGTTACACTTATATTTATTCTCTGTTACCACTTGTTAAACTTATCTTTATTGTCTGTTACCAGTTGTTACACTTATCTTTATTGTCTGTTACCAGTTGTTACACTTATCTTTATTGTCTGTTACCAGTTGTTACACTTATCTTTATTATCTGTTACAAGTTGTTACACTTATCTTTATTCTCTGTTACCAGTTGTTACACTTATCTTTATTATCTGTTACAAGTTGTTACACTTATCTTTATTGTCTGTTACAGTTGTTACACTTATCTTTATTCTCTGTTACCACTTGTTACACTTATCTTTATTCTCTGTTACCAGTTGTTACACTTATCTTTATTCTCTGTTACCAGTTGTTACACTTATCTTTATTGTCTGTTACCACTTGTTACACTTATCTTTATTGTCTGTTACCAGTTGTTACATTTATCTTTATTGTCTGTTACAGTTGTTACACTTATCTTTATTGTCTGTTACAAGTTGTTACACTTATCGTTATTCTCTGTTACCACTTGTTACACTTATCTTTATTGTCTGTTACCAGTTGTTACACTTATCTTTATTGTCTGTTACCACTTGTTACACTTATCTTTATTGTCTGTTACAAGTTGTTACACTTATCTTTATTCTCTGCTACCAGTTGTTACACTTATCTTTATTGTCTGTTACCAGTTGTTACACTTATCTTTATTCTCTGTTACCACTTGTTACACTTATCTTTATTGTCTGTTACAGTTGTTACACTTATCTTTATTCTCTGTTACCACTTGTTACACTTATCTTTATTCTCTGTTACCAGTTGTTACACTTATCTTTATTCTCTGTTACCAGTTGTTACACTTATCTTTATTCTCTGTTACCAGTTGTTACACTTATCTTTATTCTCTGTTACCAGTTGTTACACTTATCTTTATTCTCTGTTACCAGTTGCCAAATACGGCTTCCACAGCTGCCTAGAGCTTAGGGCTTCACATTTCTAAATCCGGCCTTGCTAGCAGACGTCTGCCATCTTCTAATACCTTCGACATCGACAACATCTACCATCACTTTAGTCTATACCACATTCAACACTGACAACATCTACCATCACTTTAGTCTATATCACATTCACCACCGACAACATCTACCATCACTTTAGTCTATACCACATTCACCACCGACAACATTGATATCAGCAAAAGGCTACTAATAAAAAAGACAATGATATCAGCAAAAGGCTACTAATAAAAAAGACAATGATATCAGCAAAAGGCTACTAATAAAAAAGACAATGATATCAGCAAAAGGCTACTAATAAAAAAGACAATGATATCAGCAAAAGGCTACTAATAAAAAAGACAATGATATCAGCAAAAGGCTACTAATAAAAAAGACAATGATATCAGCAAAAGGCTACTAATAAAAAAGACAATGATATCAGCAAAAGGCTACTAATAAAAAAGACAATGATATCAGCAAAAGGCTACTAATAAAAAAGACAATGATATCAGCAAAAGGCTACTAATAAAAAAGACAATGATATCAGCAAAAGGCTACTAATAAAAAGACAATGACAAAAAGATATCAATGCAAAAAGGCTACTAATAAAAAAGACAATGATATCAAAAGCAAAAAAAAAGGCTACTAATAAAAAAGACAATGATATCAGCAAAAGGCTACTAATAAAAAAGACAATGATATCAGCAAAAGGCTACTAATAAAAAAGACAATGATATCAGCAAAAGGCTACTAAAGGCTACTAATAAAAAAGACAATGATATCAGCAAAAGGCTACTAATAAAAAAGACAATGATATCAGCAAAAGGCTACTAATAAAAAAGACAATGACAATGATATCAATGCAAAAAGGCTACTAATAAAAGAGACAATGATATCATCAAAAGGCTACTAATAAAAAAGACAATGAGGACAATGATATCAGCAAAAGGCTACTAATAAAAAAGACAATGATATCAGCAAAAGGCTACTAATAAAAAAGACAATGATATCAGCAAAAGGCTACTAATAAAAAAAGACAATGATATCAGCAAAAGGCTACTAATAAAAAAGACAATGATATCAGCAAAAGGCTACTAATAAAAAAGACAATGATATCAGCAAAAGGCTACTAATAAAAAAGACAATGATATCAGCAAAAGGCTACTAATAAAAAAGACAATGATATCAGCAAAAGGCTACTAATAAAAAAGACAATGATATCAGCAAAAGGCTACTAATAAAAAAGACAATGATATCAGCAAAAGGCTACTAATAAAAAAGACAATGATATCAGCAAAAGGCTACTAATAAAAAAGACAATGATATCAGCAAAAGGCTACTAATAAAAAAGACAATGATATCAGCAAAAGGCTACTAATAAAAAAGACAATGATATCAGCAAAAGGCTACTAATAAAAAAGACAATGATATCAGCAAAAGACTACTAATAAAAAAGACAATGATATCAGCAAAAGGCTACTAATAAAAAAGACAATGATATCAGCAAAAGGCTACTAATAAAAAAGACAATGATATCAGCAAAAGGCTACTAATAAAAAAGACAATGATATCAGCAAAAGGCTACTAAAAGCAAGAGCAACTTTCATTGCATTGGGAGATATATGAAGGTCAAGAGAAATCAAGTCCAACACAAAAACAAGAATCTTCAACTCAGATGTCAAGGTTAATTGCTCTCAAACATGGAGAACAACAAAAACAACAACTGAAACGCTACATACTGTCATGGGTGCTTATGTATTTATTGGAGGATTGAAGTGGTATGACTGATGTGGACCTGATGACAAGAACCAGCCACGAGTCAGTCTAACGCCAGTGGAACCAGAGATGAGAAGACGCCGCTGATGTTTAAGGCACACATTGAGGAAATATGTTGATAGCATTACAAGGCAGTCTTTATATTTAGTAAATATCAAGTTGGTGTTTAAGTGTAGCTTTACTGTGCGCCTCACCAGTTTTGTTTTCCTTTCTTTCTGTTCGACCAACTCTTACAGTGGATATTGCCCAGCTCTAAGCTCGTCATTACTTGGCGTTCGCATGATTACCAAGTTCTCTAATGGGTCTTCCTGCATTGGTGACCTCAGATCTGTTTTTATTTAGCTTCGAGAAGCTTCTCCATCCTGAGGCTATAGTTACCGGGGCAGGGGCTTGAACCTGGATCAACCGATCGCCAGCGCAATGTGGTAACCATTACACCAGCGCGGCTCCCATGCCTTCCATTTATTTCTTCCTTCCCCGTATTTTCTCTCATATGGGAACACATGACTCAGGTTTCATGTTATTATTTTCGCATAATCTATCCTGGGTGAGATAACGTAAACAACCCAGCTTGGACCATATAGATAAATCAGCTTTACGTATGTTTAAACAAACCCAGGCGCGTATCTCGCTCACACCAAATTTGGCACTCATGCTTCTCGTATTGACAATACGGAGATAAATTGCAATGTACCTTGGGTGTGGCAGGATATTAGGTCACATTAACGCGGGTGGACTCATGCATGTTAGCATTTATAAAAACACATTAAACTGAAGGGTTGTTATGAATTACAGACCTGAGTCATCTAAAAAGCGGTAGTATCAATATTTTATATGGGAGCAGTTTGAAATTACCTATGTCATGCGAAATTTAATGAGACGGGAGAAGATATATACTAAAGTCAAACGTTTAAATCTGCTAGGTCTAGCCAAAATATATTAAACTAGGATATGTTTGATTGGTGACTTTCACTGCGTAGAAACCTGGAAGAGCCATAAACAGAGGCATTTGTTTCTTCTAAAGTTTTTTTTTACAAGTTGGTGATACCAGTGCGTGGTACAAGTTGGTGATACCAGTGCCAGGTACAAGTTGGTGATACCAGTGCGTGGTACAAGTTGGTGATACCAGTGCGTGGTACAAGTGGGTGATACCAGTGCGTGGTACAAGTTGGTGATACCAGTGCGTGATACAAGTTGGTGATACCAGTGCGTGGTACAAGCTGGTGATACTAGTGCGTGGTACAAGTTGGTGATACCAGTGCGTGGTACAAGTTGGTGATACCAGTGCGTGGTACAAGTGTATGATACCAGCTTGATAGGAGTCTGCGGATCAAGAGGTTGCGTTCAACACTAGATACCTGCTTTCGACAGGTTGTGAAGATCATTGCCTTGGAGTTGGAGCGATTACCCCTGCAACTACGCCTGGGACCTGCCCTCACCACATAAGTCGATAATAGTAGCTCCTACGTGACACACCCAACTATTCAAAGTCAAGGTCATTTAATCATGGCTGTTGTGTCTTGACATTTTCACCGCTGTAGTCTCGTGTTCCGGTTTCTGGAACTATTTACAGCTTGAACAAATACACAGATCACAAATTAGACTAGGCTTTTAAAACACAATTTTTTAATGCGTGGAGTGAAGTCGTCATTAGATTGAATCATGCTGTAGATAAATACATGATACACATTCATGTCGGCAGAGTTTTCTTTGAAATATGGGCAGTTGTACTGTTAAGTGTTATTTGTGTATTTTAATTGCTAGAGGTTTAGTATACAAGGTATTAACGCTGATCTTGCGCTGTTTTTATTTTCCACTTCAATCGGAAAATTTTCTATAAACCATTACAGCTGCTGTCACGGTGTTATCTACTCTTGTTAGTTATTGTTTACCAAGAACTTGTCAATCTTTCTCAGTCCCCTCATTTTCTCTCTAGCCTCGCCTATCTTCACTGTCATTTTGAATTTGCCTCGCTTTTTTTTTCAGTAGCCATCTAACGAGGGTGTTTACCTCTCTGTCTGATTATCTGTCTGTATGCATCAATCCACCTGTCTGTTTGTCGTTAGCTATCGGTCAGATCTAACCAAGTAAGTCAGTTAATCAATCTATGTCTGTGTGCATGCCTGTCTAAATATCTGTCTGTGTCTATCAGCCTGCCTTCCCGACTGCCTGTCCCTATTTTTACATATCTCTGTTTTTATAAATACAGCGATGAATGTCTTTGTTCTGTTTACACATTTATTGCATGCCTAGAATATAACTCACAATTACTGCATTGACCCTATTAAATTCCGTAGATCTGTTTCATGTTGTGTTGCACTTTTAAGTAACGTTTTTCTAATTCTCTCTCACCCCCTCCCCCATCTATATAAATATATATCGATCCAATGCCACTGAGATCTCATTGGATGTCACTAGAAGCCCAATACCTATGCCAATTGATTGACAATATTGATTGATTCCAGCCAGGCAGTTGACAGTCGTCTCCAGACTCTGCCATTTTATTCTTTGTTCTATAGCTGGGAACGTTTTGTCATTCACGGACCAGGCTTGTGTAGCATTCTGATAGTTAATGCACGAAAAATTCTTATGTAGTGCGAGTTTATAGAGCTACATACATCGATTCCGTCCCTTTTTTTGTCTTTTTGTGTGTGTGTGATTGTTCATACCTTAACGATCTTGTCTTTGATTATTTTTTTTCGATTAATCTTTCTTTTATTTATTATGTTCTTTCTTTCTTCTACTGCTGTTTTTCCTGCTTTTTCCAAGAAGAATTTCAGCAAGTTGCATTTTCTTTTCCCAGCCAGGGCATGGAGTGAGGCCTTTTGTATTATTATCGTGTATTTCCTTAAGTTCTTCATTCCTGTCTGCCTTCTCAGGATTGAGTCACGTGTTGTGTCTCCTTTATTCAAAGATAATAGTCAACGTTTGTGATCATTACTCACGACTGTCTGACAGACCAAAACTTATCAAGTTTATCATCTTCTTCTTCGTTCACTCTCAGACGTTGATTTAAATATGTGCAAAGAAAGCAGTCGTTGGCCTGAGGCTGTTGATATCTCCGTAAGGTTTTCTTTCCAGGAATGGTACTGATGATGGCCATATGCGCGTTCTCTGTTGCTCATATGTTGGATGCATCTGAAGTAAATGTTCAGCAGTATTGGTGCCACAGTTACACTCATCAGTAGTTCCTGTCTTCAGCTTGTTGAATCATCTGCCTTTTCCTACATTCCTGTACTTGTAGTTGTCCAGCGTTATCCTTCTAATTTCGTTGTATTTTTTTGTTTTTTCAGTGACGTATATTCCAGGCTTATCAGCGGTTTTTTTCTTAAACATTTCGTTTCATATGTTGATAAGAATGTGCTCTTTAAATTTTCATTCCGCGAGCTTGTTGCGTGTCAAAGGCCTCGTAAGTCGCTAATAGGCAAATTATGTAATATTAACATGAAATAGTTCGTCGTGCTAAAGAAAGTCTGTAATGTTAACATATGAAATAATGTTGTTTTAAAGAAGGTATGTAATGTTAACATATGAAATAACCCGTCGTATTAAATGAAGTCTGTCATGTTAACATTTGATATAGTTCACCGTGCTAAATAAAGTCTGTAATGTTAGCATATGGAATAGTCCGTCGTTTTAAAGAAGGTATGTAATGTTAACATTTGAAATCATTGTGTTGTGTTAAAGAGAGAATGTAATGTTAGCATATAAAATAGTCTGTTGTGTTAAAAAAGTCTGTAACTTTAACATATGAAATCATTATGTCGTATTAAAGAAAGTATGTAATGTTAACATATGAAATAGTCCATCGTGTTAAAGACAGTCTCTGTGTAATGTTAACATATGAAGTAGTCCGTGTAATGTTAACATATGAAGTAGTCCGCCGTGTTAAAGAAAGTCTCTATGTAATGTTAACATATGAAGTAGTCCGTCGTGTTAAAGAAAGTCTCTATGTAATGTTAACATATGAAGCAGTCCGTCATGTTAAAGAAAGTCTCTATGTAATGTTAACATAAGAGATAGCCATTCGTGTTAAAGGCTTTATATGTAGCTTCATAGATTTCCACCTGGATCATTCTCGATACCGCGATGTTCGTCAGCCACAAGTTTTAAGACTAACTTCTTAGTAAGACAAGTCTAAAGACTAACGTGTTCGTAAGACAAGTTTTAAGACTAACGTGTTAGTAAGACAAGTCTTAAGACTTATGTGTTAGTAAGACAAGTCTTAAGACTAACGTGTTAGTAAGTCAAGTCTTAAGACGAACGTGTAAGACAACTCTAAAGAGTAACGTGTTAGTAAGGCCAGCCTTAAGACTAACGTGTTAGTAAGACAAGTCTAAAGACTAACGTGTTAGTAAGACAAGTCTTAAGACTAACATGTTAGTAAGACAAGTCTTAAGACTAACGTGTTAGTAAGGCAAGTCTAAAGACTAACGTGTTAGTAAGACAAGTCTAAAGACTAATGTGTTAGTAAGACAAGTCTTAAGACTATCGTATTAGTAAGACAATTCTTAACACTAATGTGTTAGTAAGACAAGTCTTAAAACTAATGTGTTAGTAAGACAAGTCTTAAGACTATCGTATTAGTAAGACAATTCTTAAGTAACGTGTTCGTAAGACATGTCTTAAGACTAGCGTGTTAGTGAGACAAACCTTAAGACTAACGTGTTCGTAAGACACGTCTTAAGACTAGCGAGTTAGTAAGATAAGTCTTAAGACTAACGTGTTCGTAAGACACGTCTTAAGACTAGCGTGTTAGTAAGATAAACCTTAAGACTAACGTATTCGTAAGACACGTCTTAAGACTAACGTGTGAGTGAGGCAAATCTTAAGACTAACGTGTTAGTAAGGCAAGTCTTAAGACTAACATGTTAATGAGGGAAGCCTTAAAACTAACGTGATAGTGAGGGAAGTTTTAAAACTAACGTGATAGTGAGGGAAGTTTTAAGACTAATATGTTAGTGAGAGAAGCTTTACGATTAACGTGATAGTAAGACGCTATTATCTGTGACTCTCCGTTTTCATGATTAAAAAAAAACACCCTATCTCTTAAACATTTAGCAAAGTGTGTTGTGATTGTTACAATAGTCACATGTTAAGATGTTGATTGACTCTGTTAAACTTCATTCTTAAATTCTAGGATTGAGTTAAGAGTTTTAGAAGAATAAGTGTTACTGAAAATTTGTCCGGTAAAATGTAGGCCGTTATAATCGGGACCGAGTCATGTGGTTTTATTATTATTGAGCGAATATAGGCACAGGTATTTTTGTAAAAAGTCATTTAGATATCAGTAACGATTAGCATTCGGTAGATCACACACTCTTCCCCCCCCCCCCTATGTAGTCCCCGGGGGTCTTTGATGAGACAGAAAGAATAGGACTGTTGCACCATCAGGTATGTCCACAGATATGAGGTTATATATAGAGGACTGGCAACCTCACCATGTATAGGACTGTTGCACCATCAGGTATGTCCACAGATATGAGGTTATATATAGAGGGCTGACAACCTCACCATGTATAGGACTGTTGCACCATCAGGTATGTCCACAGATATGAGGTTATATATAGAGGACTGGCAACCTCACCATATATAGGACTGTTGCACCATCAGGTATGTCTACAGATATGAGGTTATATATAGAGGACTGACAACCTCACCATGTATAGGACTGTTGCACCATCAGGTATGTCCACAGATATGAGGTTATATATAGAGGACTGGCAACCTCACCATATATAGGACTGTTGCACCATCAGGTATGTCCACAGATATGAGGTTATATATAGAGGACTGGCAACCTCACCATGTATAGGACTGTTGCACCATCAGGTATGTCCACAGATATGAGGTTATATATAGAGGACTGGCAACCTCACCATGTATAGGACTGTTGCACCATCAGGTATGTCCACAGATATGAGGTTATATATAGAGGGCTGACAACCTCACCATGTATAGGACTGTTGCACCATCAGGTATGTCCACAGATATGAGGTTATATATAGAGGACTGGCAACCTCACCATATATAGGACTGTTGCACCATCAGGTATGTCCACAGATATGAGGTTATATATAGAGGACTGGCAACCTCACCATGTATAGGACTGTTGCACCATCAGGTATGTCCACAGATATGAGGTTATATATAGAGGACTGGCAACCTCACCATGTATAGGACTGTTGCACCATCAGGTATGTCCACAGATATGAGGTTATATATATAGAGGACTGGACACCTCACCATGTATAGGACTGTTGCACCATCAGGTATGTCCACAGATATGAGGTTATATATAGAGGACTGGCAACCTCACCATGTATAGGACTGTTGCACCATCAGGTATGTCCACAGATATGAGGTTATATATAGAGGACTGGCAACCTCACCATGTATAGGACTGTTCCACCATCAGGTATGTCCACAGATATGAGGTTATATATAGAGGACTAGCAACCTCACCACATATAGGACTGTTGCACCATCATGTATGTCCACAGATATGAGGTTATATATAGAGGGCTGACAACCTCACCATGTATAGGACTGTTGCACCATCAGGTATGTCCACAGATATGAGGTTATATATAGAGTGCTGACAACCTCACCATGTATAGGACTGTTGCACCATCAGGTATGTCCACAGATATGAGGCTATATATAGAGGACTGGCAACCTCACCATGTATATGACTGTTGCACCATCAGGTATGTCCACAGATATGAGGTTATATATAGAGTGCTGACAACCTCACCATGTATAGGACTGTTGCACCATCAGGTATGTCCACAGATATGAGGTTATATATAGAGGGCTGACAACCTCACCATGTATAGGACTGTTGCACCATCAGGTATGTCCACAGATATGAGGTTATATATAGAGGACTGACAACCTCACCATGTATAGGACTGTTGCACCATCAGGTATGTCCACAGATATGAGGTTATATATAGAGGACTGGAAACCTCACCATGTATATGACTTGCACCATCAGGTATGTCTACATATATGAGGTTATATATAGAGGACTGACAACCTCACCATGTATAGGACTGTTGCACCATCATGTATGTCCACAGATATGAGGTTATATATAGAGGACTGGCAACCTCACCATGTATAGGACTGTTGCACCATCAGGTATGTCCACAGATATGAGGTTATATATAGAGTGACAACCTCACCATGTATAGGACTGTTGCACCATCAGGTATGTCCACAGATATGAGGTTATATATAGAGGGCTGACAACCTCACCATGTATAGGACTGTTGCACCATCAGGTATGTCCACAGATATGAGGTTATATATAGAGGACTGACTACCTCACCTTGTATAGGACTGTTGCACCATCAGGTATGTCCACAGATATGAGGTTATATATAGAGGACTGGAAACCTCACCATGTATATGACTTGCACCATCAGGTATGTCTACATATATGAGGTTATATATAGAGGACTGACAACCTCACCATGTATAGGACTGTTGCACCATCATGTATGTCCACAGATATGAGGTTATATATAGAGGACTGGCAACCTCACCATGTATAGGACTGTTGCACCATCAGGTATGTCCACAGATATGAGGTTATATATAGAGGACTGGCAACCTCACCATATATAGGACTGTTGCACCATCAGGTATGTCTACAGATATGAGGTTATATATAGAGGACTGACAACCTCACCATATATAGGACTGTTGCACCATCAGGTATGTCCACAGATATGAGGTTATATATATAGAGGACTGGCAACCTCACCATATATAGGACTGTTGCACCATCAGGTATGTCTACAGCTATGAGGTTATATATAGAGGACTGACAACCTCACCATGTATAGGACTGTTGCACCATCAGGTATGTCCACAGATATGAGGTTATATATAGAGGACTGGCAACCTCACCATGTATAGGACTGTTGCACCATCAGGTATGTCCACAGATATGAGGTTATATATAGAGGACTGGCAACCTCACCATATATAGGACTGTTGCACCATCAGGTATGTCCACAGATATGAGGTTATATATAGAGGACTGGCAACCTCACCATGTATAGGACTGTTGCACCATCAGGTATGTCCACAGATATGAGATTATATATAGAGGACTGACTACCTCACCGTGTATAGGACTGTTGCACCATCATGTATGTCCACAGATATGAGGTTATATATAGAGGGCTGACTACCTCACCATGTATAGGACTGTTGCACCATCAGTTATGTCCACAGATATGAGGTTATATATAGAGGACTGACAACCTCACCATGTATAGGACTGTTGCACCATCAGGTATGTCCACAGATATGAGGTTATATATAGAGGACTGACAACCTCACCATGTATAGGACTGTTGCACCATCAGGTATGTCCACAGATATGAGGTTATATATAGAGGACTGGCAACCTCACCATGTATAGGACTGTTGCACCATCAGGTATGTCCACAGATATGAGGTTATATATAGAGGGCTGACAACCTCACCATGTATAGGACTGTTGCACCATCAGGTATGTCCACAGATATGAGGTTATATATAGAGGACTGGCAACCTCACCATATATAGGACTGTTGCACCATCAGGTATGTCCACAGATATGAGGTTATATATAGAGGACTGGCAACCTCACCATGTATAGGACTGTTGCACCATCAGGTATGTCCACAGATATGAGGTTATATATAGAGGACTGGCAACCTCACCATGTATAGGACTGTTGCACCATCAGGTATGTCCACAGATATGAGGTTATATATAGAGGACTGGACACCTCACCATGTATAGGACTGTTGCACCATCAGGTATGTCCACAGATATGAGGTTATATATAGAGGACTGGCAACCTCACCATGTATAGGACTGTTGCACCATCAGGTATGTCCACAGATATGAGGTTATATATAGAGGACTGGCAACCTCACCATGTATAGGACTGTTCCACCATCAGGTATGTCCACAGATATGAGGTTATATATAGAGGACTAGCAACCTCACCATATATAGGACTGTTGCACCATCATGTATGTCCACAGATATGAGGTTATATATAGAGGGCTGACAACCTCACCATGTATAGGACTGTTGCACCATCAGGTATGTCCACAGATATGAGGTTATATATAGAGGGCTGACAACCTCACCATGTATAGGAATGTTGCACCATCAGGTATGTCCACAGATATGAGGTTATATATAGAGCACTGGCAACCTCACCATGTATAGGACTGTTGCACCATCAGGTATGTCCACAGATATGAGGCTATATATAGAGGACTGGCAACCTCACCATGTATAGGACTGTTGCACCATCAGGTATGTCCACAGATATGAGGTTATATATAGAGTGCTGACAACCTCACCATGTATAGGACTGTTGCACCATCAGGTATGTCCACAGATATGAGGTTATATATAGAGGGCTGACAACCTCACCATGTATAGGACTGTTGCACCATCAGGTATGTCCACAGATATGAGGTTATATATAGAGGACTGACTACCTCACCTTGTATAGGACTGTTGCACCATCAGGTATGTCCACAGATATGAGGTTATATATAGAGGACTGGAAACCTCACCATGTATATGACTTGCACCATCAGGTATGTCTACATATATGAGGTTATATATAGAGGACTGACAACCTCACCATGTATAGGACTGTTGCACCATCATGTATGTCCACAGATATGAGGTTATATATAGAGGACTGGCAACCTCACCATGTATAGGACTGTTGCACCATCAGGTATGTCCACAGATATGAGGTTATATATAGAGGACTGGCAACCTCACCATGTATAGGACTGTTGCACCATCAGGTATGTCCACAGATATGAGGTTATATATAGAGGACTGGCAACCTCACCATGTATAGGACTGTTGCACCATCAGGTATGTCCACAGATATGAGGTTATATATAGAGGACTGGCAACCTCACCATGTATAGGACTGTTGCACCATCAGGTATGTCCACAGATATGAGGTTATATATAGAGGACTGGCAACCTCACCATGTATAGGACTGTTGCACCATCAGGTATGTCTACAGATATGAGGTTGTATATAGAGGACTGACAACCTCACCATGTATAGGACTGTTGCACCATCATGTATGTCCACATATATGAGGTTATATATAGAGGACTGGCAACCTCACCATGTATAGGACTGTTGCACCATCAGGTATGTCCACAGATATGAGGTTATATATAGAGGACTGGCAACCTCACCATGTATAGGACTGTTGCACCATCAGGTATGTCCACAGATATGAGGTTATATATAGAGGACTGACTACCTCACCATATATAGGACTGTTGCACCATCAGGTATGTCCACAGATATGAGGTTATATATAGAGGACTGACAACCTCACCATGTATAGGACTGTTGCACCATCAGGTATGCCTACAGATATGAGGTTATATATAGAGGATTGGCAACCTCACCATGTATAGGACTGTTGCACCATCAGGTATGTCCACAGATATGAGGTTATATATAGAGGACTGACAACCTCACCATGTATAGGACTGTTGCACCATCAGGTATGTCCACAGATATGAGGTTATGTATAGAGGACTGACAACCTCACCATCTATAGGACTGTTGCACCATCAGGTATGTCCACAGATATGAGGTTATATATAGAGGACTGGCAACCTCACCATGTATAGGACTGTTGCACCATCAGGTATGTCCACAGATATGAGGTTATATATAGAGGACTGGCAACCTCACCATGTATAGGACTGTTGCACCATCAGGTATGTCCACAGATATGAGGTTATATATAGAGGACTGACTACCTCACCATATATAGGACTGTTGCACCATCAGGTATGTCCACAGATATGAGGTTATATATAGAGGACTGACAACCTCACCATGTATAGGACTGTTGCACCATCAGGTATGCCTACAGATATGAGGTTATATATAGAGGATTGGCAACCTCACCATGTATAGGACTGTTGCACCATCAGGTATGTCCACAGATATGAGGTTATATATAGAGGACTGACAACCTCACCATGTATAGGACTGTTGCACCATCAGGTATGTCCACAGATATGAGGTTATATATAGAGGACTGACAACCTCACCATCTATAGGACTGTTGCACCATCAGGTATGTCCACAGATATGAGGTTATATATAGAGGACTGGCAACCTCACCATATATAGGACTGTTGCACCATCAGGTATGTCCACAGATATGAGGTTATATGTAGAGGACTGGCAACCTCACCATGTATAGGACTGTTGCACCATCAGGTATGTCCACAGATATGAGGTTATATATAGAGGACTGGCAACCTCACCATGTATAGGACTGTTGCACCATCAGGTATGTCCACAGATATGACGTTATATATAGAGGGCTGACAACCTCACCATGTATAGTACTGTTGCACCATCAGGTATGTCTACAGATATGAGGTTATATATAGAGGACTGACAACCTCACCATGTATAGGACTGTTGCACCATCATGTATGTCCACATATATGAGGTTATATATAGAGGACTGGCAACCTCACCATGTATAGGACTGTTGCACCATCAGGTATGTCCACAGATATGAGTTTATATATAGAGGACTGGCAACCTCACCATGTATAGGACTGTTGCACCATCAGGTATGTCCACAGATATGAGGTTATATATAGAGGACTGACTACCTCACCATATATAGGACTGTTGCACCATCAGGTATGTCCACAGATATGAGGTTATATATAGAGGACTGACAACCTCACCATGTATAGGACTGTTGCACCATCAGGTATGCCTACAGATATGAGGTTATATATATAGAGGATTGGCAACCTCACCATGTATAGGACTGTTGCACCATCAGGTATGTCCACAGATATGAGGTTATATATAGAGGACTGACAACCTCACCATGTATAGGACTGTTGCACCACCAGGTATGTCCACAGATATGTGGTTATGTATAGAGGACTGACAACCTCACCATGTATAGGACTGTTGCACCATCAGGTATGTCCACAGATATGAGGTTATATATAGAGGACTGGCAACCTCACCATGTATAGGACTGTTGCACCATCAGGTATGTCCACAGATATGAGGTTATATATAGAGGACTGGCAACCTCACCATGTATAGGACTGTTGCACCATCAGGTATGTCCACAGATATGAGGTTATATATAGAGGACTGACTACCTCACCATATATAGAACTGTTGCACCATCAGGTATGTCCACAGATATGAGGTTATATATAGAGGACTGACAACCTCACCATGTATAGGACTGTTGCACCATCAGGTATGCCTACAGATATGAGGTTATATATAGAGGATTGGCAACCTCACCATGTATAGGACTGTTGCACCATCAGGTATGTCCACAGATATGAGGTTATATATAGAGGACTGACAACCTCACCATGTATAGGACTGTTGCACCATCAGGTATGTCCACAGATATGAGGTTATGTATAGAGGACTGACAACCTCACCATCTATAGGACTGTTGCACCATCAGGTATGTCCACAGATATGAGGTTATATATAGAGGACTGGCAACCTCACCATAATAGGGGGACTGTTTGCACCATCAGGTATGTCCACAGATATGAGGTTATATATAGAGGACTGGCAACCTCACCATGTATAGGACTGTTGCACCATCAGGTATGTCCACAGATATGAGGTTATATATAGAGGACTGGCAACCTCACCATGTATAGGACTGTTGCACCATCAGGTATGTCCACAGATATGAGGTTATATATAGAGGGCTGACAACCTCACCATGTATAGGACTGTTGCACCACATTATATGAGGTTATATATAGAGGACTGGCAACCTCACCATGTATAGGACTGTTGCACCATCAGGTATGTCCACAGATATTAGGTTATATAGAGGACTGACAACCTCACCATGTATAGGACTGTTGCACCATCAGGTATGTCCACAGATATGAGGTTATATATAGAGGACTGGCAACCTCACCATGTATAGGACTGTTGCACCATCAGGTATGTCCACAGATATGAGGTTATATATAGAGGGCTGACAACCTCACCATGTATAGGACTGTTGCACCATCAGGTATGTCCACAGATATGAGGTTATATATAGAGGACTGACTACCTCACCATTGTAGAAGGTCCGAATGCTGTGTGATGATATAACTTCTGTTGCCAAGGGCAGGTAGTGCTGGCACTTAAAGTATGGTGTAGATTTAGGACTGGTGTACATGTGTTAAATAGTTGCACAGTCATACAGGTACAGTTCCAACAGGAACGCCACACCAAATCACGACGTATGGAGTCAATGAATGTTGTAAAATCCTTGTGACGTTTATATTCTTTAATGAAGACGCCACGTTGACGAAAATGCGTAGACATAAACAAGTAGGTACAATCAAACAGTCATTGTTACAGCAACATAGTCAGTACATCATAGAGCTGTAAATGTATTCAGGCGGAAATCTCCATCCCTTTCTATAACAGCTGGAAGATATCAATATGATAGGAGATCAAATCCTCTCTCCTAAATCTAACCTCAGCAAGACAGGGACGTCTTCTGAAGTGTACCAATAATGTCCTCAAAAATTCTCCAAATTCCTTTAGTTATCCAAGATATCAAATCTGGAACAAGCAGTAAAGTTTAGCAGGCAGATAGTTCTTAAGACATGCATCCATCGATGCAGTAACAGCGAACATGACTCGTGAGCTGACGAAAAACTTCTCATAGCGTAGACCCGCCTATAATCGGGCTACAAACAAAATGTCAATCTCGAAAGATATCGATAAATGTCAAAAAATGTCATTACCTTTACTTCAGGAAATAAACATATAACTCACAGGCTTCCAAGCCCTAAGAATCACCACAGATATATCATCTCCGAAGGAACAATATGAATAGGACATTATTTCCTGAACAGTTTAAGCACAGACGCTGGCAAACCAAACGCGTCTTGCTTCTCACGTATCTGCCACACTCTCTGAATGTCGGGGCGGAACCCGTGCAAAAAAGCGATCAAGACCAGACATGCGCAGACAAGCGCGACTCGAACCGTGTTCAGCCAATTTACGAACCAAAGAATATTCTGGAGAACAATCGTACAGATTCGAGCCTAATAAGGAAATGAATCTTGAAACATTGCGATTGTCAACTGTTTATAAGAACTGACGACCTGAGCGCTCCGTATATGGAGATGACTCAAAATCGTTCACACAAACTATCGGCAACTTATCGTCACACGATTAGACAACTAGTAGAAATAAAAAGTGACTACAGTTACATGAGTTATTTCCCATGCATTACAAAATTAATACATAGACGAAAAACGTTGCAACAATCGTCGCAACATTACCGCAACCTCCCGATTAAAAAAAAAATGTGGAACATTTTTTTTTTTTTTTTAAAATATCCAAGGGTAAAACCAAAAGCGGTTTAACAACGCACGAATTATGCGAGGATATGTAATTGCACAGCCTAATATGAGGCTAAATTGACACATAAAGTGTCTGGTTAGAATATTTCTCAACAGATAAAAAATCTGTTTCAAAAAATAGATATCAGGGAGGTGCCACCAACACACACTACGCTTGCATGAAAATACAATATAAATATGCAAGTTCATATCATTATAATCAAAAGCGGTGTCATACTCTAATACCGTTTAGAATGGATGTACACCTCTGATATTGAATGTTAAATAGTACATTATCTAAATGTTTAATAATATCATTACATAATGAAATTAAACATAAATGACGATCCAGGACACATCTCCTGTAGGTCCAAGGATAAATACACAATGTGGAACTCTCCATGTTTGACAACAGAAAGGTAGCTTCTCAGATCATCAATGACATGCTGAGAAAAAACAACCAATATAATTCTATTTAATAGCCATTATGTTTCATACTATACAATACATTATTATGAACAATTTGTGGCCGAGTAAACTTTCGGCCCTTATATTAACTACTCAGTCTTCTTCTTATATTACAGATGGGAACAGAAGAAGATGATAACAAAGCACAATAGTATGTGTTCACCTAAAGTGAGGACAGATGTGCTAATGTATAGTAGTAATATAGGTGTGTTATGACTCTGTCGTATATCTAGAAATAGGACAAAAGTATTAGTTGGAATCATGTGGGCATCTAGACAGAATGTCAGCCATCACATTATCCAACCCACGGATAGCTCGTACCGTGAAGTGAAAAGGTTGAAGAGCAATAGCATATCGAGTTGATCTCGAACTCTTCAAGTTCTTAGTCTGAATAGCTGTAAGAGCTTTTTGATCAGTTTCTAGAATGAAATGTGCGCCCAGGAGGAATCTTTGTAGTTTGAGAATTGCCCAAACCATAGCCAACAATTCACGGTCTAAAACCGAGTAGTTCCTCTCTGCCGCATTTAGTTTTCTAGAAATGTACATAACAGGATGCAGAGTTTCAGCATATTCCTGCATAAGTGCTGCTCCGATCCCAGTGGATGAAGCATCACTTCGAAGAACAAAAGTCCTATCAAGAGTAGGTAATCTTAGGATGGGAGGAGAAGAAAATATTTTCTTGATCTGGTCTAAGGAAGATTGACATTCCTGAGACCAACGAACCAGATTAGGCGACCCTTTCTTCAACAAAGTTGAGAGAGGTGCCATGATCGAAGATAGATTCGGGATGAATCTCCCATAGAATTGAATTAGACCCAAGAGACTACGGACTTGTTTCTTCGTTTTAGGTACAGAGATGTTCAATATTTTCGAAGTATTGTGGTCTTCTGTCTTCAAGAGACCATGACCAACACGATGACCCAGGAAAGAGATTTCACCAAAACCAACATAGGCTTTAGAGGGTTTTGCTGTCAAATTAAACTCACGTAGAGTGGACAGTAGGTCATATAAACCCAAATAGTGATCTTCCCAGGAATCACTGAAGAGACAGATATCATCTAAGTATGCGATGACGTCTGAACGATGAGAAAGAATTCGACGCATCATGCGAACGAAAGTAGCAGGGGCGTTCATAAGACCGAAAGGCATAACATTCCATTGAAATAGACCCCTAGGTGTTGAGAAAGCAGTAAGAGGTTTGGCATGATCTGCTAAAGGCACTTGCCAATAACCTTTAGACAAGTCAAGTTTAGTGAAGAATCTAGAATTAGAAAGTCTAATAAGTAGATCTTCTAGTAAAGGCATAGGTTCAGCATCGAACTTTGTGACTTGATTTAATTTGCGATAATCAACGCAAATTCGTATGTTCTTATCTTTCTTCCGAACAATAACCATGGAAGAAGAATATGGAGAAGTCGATGGTTCAATTATGTTTAATTGAATCATTTCATCCAATTCCTTTTCCACTTGTGACTGAAAGTGTATAGGGATAGGATAAGGCCTAACCCTAATAGGATTATTGTCGGTAAGAATTATGTCATGTTCTATGACATGCGTGTGACCAGGGATGTCGGTTAGAACATCCTTAAATGTCTGTAACATCGACGAGACTTGACGATGTTCATCAACAGAAAGATTAGGAGAAATGGAGACATCTTTCCAAGATTCCATGGAATGTAGTGGAACCACTGGAAGAGGAAGATCGACATCAGAAAAAACAGATTCCTCATCCTGTATGACAGACAGGGATGAGTAATGACCATGAGGTACAGAAGAATCGTCCGTTGCCTGGAAAATAGGCAGCAAATAGTCTGGACGCTCATGAAATTCCGTGAGCATGTTGATATGGAAAGTTTTATGCTTTCCATCTATATCGACCACATAGTCAACATCGGAAATTCGTGAGACTATTGCATATGGACCTTTCCATGCAATCAGAAGTCTATTTTCCCTACTGGGGAGTAGGACGAATGCTTTGTCACCTGGACAAAGTTGTCGTAGACATCTGTTCTTGTTAGCAAACTGCCTTGCTTTTTCTTTAGCAATTTCTGATGAAGCAGTTGCTAGTTTGCATGCCTCAATGATCTTTTGCCTAAGAGCAATGACATACTCATATGAAGATTGAGTGTCATCACTAATATCATCGGCAGTGATGAGATCGTGTAACAAAGACATAGGGCCGCGCGGACGCGCGCCAAAGACAAGTTCAAAGGGAGAAAATTCTGTGTGTTCGTTTGGGACCTCTCTATAGGCAAAGAGAGCCGCGGGTAAAACCCTGTCCCAATCTTGAGAATGATCTTCAGTTACCTTACCAAGCAACGTCTTGAGCGTTCTATTCAGACGCTCAACCAAACCATTAGACATAGGATGATAGATGCTACTGAGAGATCTTTTAATGTGTAAGGTAGACATTACTTGAGACATAGTATCAGATATGAGTTGAGTGCCATGGTCTGATAGTATTTCTCTGGGGAACCCCAAGCGAGAAAATATCAGCCAAAGAGCATCTGCGATATCTGTAGTAGATATGCTCTTTAGAGGGATAGCCTCTGGCCAACGTGTGCACATATCGACACATGTAAGGATAAACTGATGTCCTCTGGCCGACTTTATCTTAAAAGGGCCAATAATATCTATGGCCATTTTCTGAAATGGCCGAATAGGGATGTCAGCAGCCTGGATAGGCGCAGCATGTCGTGGTCCTCTAGATTTGACCTCCTGACATACCTGACATGATCGGCAGTATATACGAATGTCCTTGTTAACAAAGGGCCAAAAGAAAGCCGCAAGGACTCTCGACTTTGTACGGGAAAATCCCATATGTCCAGCACATTGCGAGTCATGAGCATGTTGCAATATTTGCACTCTCATACTCTTGGGAACAAGAATTTGCGAATGTGCTGATGTAGCCGAGTCTTGTACCATACGTACAAGTACGCCGTTTTTCATTGCTATCCACGATTTTCTTTGTGTATCCTTATTTGGATCACCTTTCTTCGCAAGAATGAAGAATTTTTTTAACGTAGGATCTTCTTCTTGTAATTTTATGAACGAGTCACGAGAAATAACCAAGGTACTATCTTGGCTATGAACTTCATTATCATTATTCAACGAAGTTTGTGGTGTTTGTAGAGCTTGTGCTCTTGTAACCACTGCATTGGTAGCTTGCATATTATCATCTTCCCAAGCAGCAATCTGCTGTGGGGTACATTCCCTAACTCCGTGAATACGACCAATAATAAGGTCCGCAATAGGATTAGGTAAGAGACAGGCATGCACAGCTCCCGTAAAGAAAGGAGTGGCAATGTGAATTACAGCAGTAGGATATTTCTCTAGAGTGCCGCCAAATGTGACACATTTGATAACCTTTCCTGTAGCACAGGATGGTTCTACAAGCGATTGTCTAACACCAATAGTGGTGCATCCGGAATCGAAAAGTAGTGAGACCGGAGTATTATTAACAAGACCCTTATGTAGGATTAGAGAACCTCTCCCATCATGTGCAACCGAAGCAGGAAGAGCGGGGAGAGGGTGACCACAACTCAAAGTCGATATTGTAGTCGGTTCGAACATAGTACTGCATTGGGGGCATTTGTTTGCTCTCCCAAAGTCAAAAGAAGAACAAGTGACAGCGTCAGAGTTTTTATTATCAGAAACCTGATTACAAGCTCCCTGAGATTCTTGTTGAACAGAGTTAGCCTGCTGATATCTCTTTTTTTTTTTTTGTATTGAGATCTACCGCGACTACTATTACCTCTGAAGTTATCACTGTTGTTATTATCTCTGTAGTTATTAGTGTCTCTATTATAATTGTTATCCTGTTTTGAACTACAGTTTCCATGATTATTATCATATCCACATTGATGTGAACATCTATTTGTTTGGTTTTGAGGTCTACGCGAGGAAAAACCTCTGTTACCATATCCTCTTCTGAAATGCCTAAAATTATTAGGTTGGAAGTAACAAGGACTGTCAGCTCGTCTCCAATTCTTCGAAGAAGAATCACCCTGAAATTGATTTCCATAATTTTGACCGTAACTACGGTTACTTTTCCTATCAAAATTTTGTTGGAATCTATGAGTAGAGTTTTGACCATAAGGTGCTGCCGAAGCAACTGGCATACCTTCTTTTACTTTAGCATTACCAATGGTTACGTGAGGATGCGCAGTTATATACTGGCTACAGAAATCTTCCATTTCTTTTATTGTTTTAGGTTTACGTTCGTGAAGGAAAGCAAGGAAAGACTCATTAACAGAAGACATGACTTTGTCTCTAAGTATTAAGTCTATAAGTCCTTCATAAGTTTTTTCTATCTTAGACAGCTCCACCCAACGGGAAAAAGTAAGACGTATCTTTGAAATGAATTCAGAGAATTGCATTCCAGTTTCTGGCAACATTTTTTAAATTGAAGACGATAGCCGTCTTCGTCAAGTTGGTATTTCTTTAACAACATAGCCCTGACGACATCATAGTTGTTCTTGTCAGGCTCATCTACCATACTTAACATACTCAAAGCATCACCTCTAAGTATCTTGGACAAATGATAAACCTGCAATGATTTATCTATGTTATGTACTTTACATGAAGTTTCAAATCTGTCCAGATAGAATGTTATATCGTCGATGGAAGCATTGAATGGTGGTAGATTAAGCTTGAAAGTGCTTGCATTAGTCTTATCTGAGACCTTATTTGCATCATTAGCATTACCCATGTTCATCACCTTTAATTTCTCAACTTCCAAAGCTAAGAGTTTTTCTTCATGCTGCATTTTTGCTATTCTCTCATCAGCCTCTCTTTGTAACTTTTTTTCTTCAGCCTCATCCTCTCTTTCAAGTCTTTTCTCTTCTGCTTCTGCTTCTCTTTTTTGTTTTTCCATTTCCATTTGGAATCTTTTTTCATCCACCTGCATCTGCAGTTTCTTTTGTTCAGCTTCCATTTTTAATGCTTTATCATATTGAGTAGTTGCAAATTCTTCTAACTTATCACCAGTCTTCCCAAGCAATTTACCCTGCTCAATAAAGTGCTCAAATGTAGACATGATGAGTAATAATATGAGTCCAGAACCTGAAATAATTAATTATCTTATTTCAAATTTAATTATAGCAAGTCTTAAATGAAGCACTTGCTTACTCACAACACTATATTATTATCCCAATCTTTGTGGGAAACAAGTCTTAGATCAAAGAACTTGTGTATAGACCTTGTTGAAATATCATCAATCAACTCTTGATCATAGGTGCACTTCCCATTCAATAGTGCACAATACTATTCATCATTTATTTATCATCAGTATAGTAGTAGTGCATCAGTATAATCCACTATTCAATTACCATTAGTGTAACCAATGACTATGTAAACACAACTACAATGTAAACATCAAGCATGTAAACACTAGCAATGTAAACATTAACAATGTAAACAATACCAATGTAAACAATAACAATGTAAACAATACCAATGTAAACAATAACAGAGGTTTAGCAACAATACGAAAACATTCGCAGAAATCAACAAAAAATAAAGCGAAAAGTAAAGAAATATCACAAAAAATGTGATGATATCTGCGAGAAGATATTACAAATACAAGACACAACAGTGTATAAACAAAAATGGTGTATGAAACTAAACAATAGGAAAGAGTAGGCTAGCAAATACAAACAAATCAAAACAAAACTAAAGAGTGCGAAAAATAACGAAAACAATACTAACACATGTCATCACAACTAACAAAAAATAGCAACAGAAGTCGCTTTGCAAATTCCAGTATCGGAAATTTGCACACCCTACAGAAAACGCTCACGATAGACGACCTCTATGACGTGGTATGATCTAAGGGAGACACCGCCCAACCGAAAACCCGCAGACACATAAATATATAAATATAAATATACAAATAACATATAAACATATAACATATAACAATATGACAAAAGAATGAGATGAAACACAGAAGACTCAGTAGAAGTATAAGGGCACAGTTTACAAACAAAACAGGCCACTTAACTTATGGTAATCCAACGTCAGCCCAGCAGAAAAAACAGATGACAATCAGCGTCCTAAGGAATGAAGATCCAACGATGATGGTACATCTGAACTGTTCCAAAACTGTCAAGACGATGGTACTTGAGCTTCTGATATATATTGAATGTAGTGTTGTTTCGGCACTTGACCTTCTGAATCCTATAGTAAATTGATCGAAATCGGTACTTGGCCTTCTGAGAATCGAACTCGAAACAACCGGCACTTGACCTTCATACCACGACAGCAACTTGGCACCTTGACAGCAGTGACTGGCTTCACTTGAGTTCAAGACAGCAACAGTCTGTGATATCCGGCAATATGTAACAACGCCGGGTACTGTCACATTTCTTGCTTCTGGCAAAAAGTTACAATTTCGACCTTTTCCGGGCAACGCCGAGTACTTTCATAATTCTGTATGTTGATGTCTTGTAGTTTGTTGACTTGTAGTGTTGAATGTAGTGGGTAAGGGACCCCGAATCTGCTCACCAAATCAATGTTGAGATGTGGTGGGCTTATCGAATGCCTTTGGATTGGCCACCAAATATGTAGAAGGTCCGAATGCTGTGTGATGATATAACTTCTGTTGCCAAGGGCGGGTAGTGCTGGCACTTAAAGTATGGTGTAGATTTAGGACTGGTGTACATGTGTAAAATAGTTGCACAGTCATACAGGTACAGTTCCAACAGGAACGCCACACCAAATCACGACGTATGGAGTCAATGAATGTTGTAAAATCCTTGTGACGTTTATATTCTTTAATGAAGACGCCACGTTGACGAAAATGCGTAGACATAAACAAGTAGGTACATCATAGGTACAATCAAACAGTCATTGTTACAGCAACATAGTCAGTACATCATAGAGCTGTAAATGTATTCAGGCGGAAATCTCCATCCCTTTCTATAACAGCTGGAAGATATCAATATGATAGGAGATCAAATCCTCTCTCCTAAATCTAACCTCAGCAAGACAGGGACGTCTTCTGAAGTGTACCAATAATGTCCTCAAAAATCCTCCAAATTCCTTTAGTTATCCAAGATATCAAATCTGGAACAAGCAGTAAAGTTTAGCAGGCAGATAGTTCTTAAGACATGCATCCATCGATGCAGTAACAGCGAACATGACTCGTGAGCTGACGAAAAACTTCTCATAGCGTAGACCCGCCTATAATCGGGCTACAAACAAAATGTCAATCTCGAAAGATATCGATAAATGTCAAAAAATGTCATTACCTTTACTTCAGGAAATAAACATATAACTCACAGGCTTCCAAGCCCTAAGAATCACCACAGATATATCATCTCCGAAGGAACAATATGAATAGGACATTATTTCCTGAACAGTTTAAGCACAGACGCTGGCAAACCAAACGCGTCTTGCTTCTCACGTATCTGCCACACTCTCTGAATGTCGGGGCGGAACCCGTGCGAAAAAGCGATCAAGACCAGACATGCGCAGACAAGCGCGACTCGAACCGTGTTCAGCCAACTTACGAACCAAAGAATATTCTGGAGAACAATCGTACAGATTCGAGCCTAATAAGGAAATGAATCTTGAAACATTGCGATTGTCAACTGTTTATAAGAACTGACGACCTGAGCGCTCCGTATATGGAGATGACTAAAAATCGTTCACACAAACTATCGGCAACTTATCGTCACACGATTAGACAACTAGTAGAAATAAAAAGTGACTACAATTACATGAGTTACTTCCCATGCATTTAAAAAATTTAATATAGTCAAAATGCATGGTCAGAATATATAGTCAGAATAAGTTGCGACAAGTTTAGCGCAACAACCATGTATAGGACTGTTGCACCATCAGGTATGTCCACAGATATGAGGTTATATATAGAGGACTGGCAACCTCACCATGTATAGGACTGTTGCACCATCAGGTATGTCCACAGATATGAGGTTATATATAGAGGACTGGCAACCTCACCATGTATAGGAATGTTGCACCATCAGGTATGTCCATAGATATGAGGTTATATATAGAGGACTGACTACCTCACCATGTATAGGACTGTTGCACCATCAGGTATGTCCACAGATATGAGGTTATATATAGAGGACTGACAACCTCACCATGTATAGGACTGTTGCACCATCAGGTATGTCTACAGATATGAGGTTATATATAGAGGACTGGCAACCTCACCATGTATAGGACTGTTGCACCATCAGGTATGTCCACAGATATGAGGTTATATATAGAGGACTGACAACCTCACCATGTATAGGACTGTTGCACCATCAGGTATATCTACAGATATGAGGTTATATATAGAGGACTGACAACCTCACCATGTATAGGACTGTTGCACCATCAGGTATGTCCACAGATATGAGGTTATATATAGAGGACTGACAACCTCACCATGTATAGGACTGTTGCACCATCAGGTATGTCCACAGATATGAGGTTATATATAGAGGACTGACAACCTCACCATGTATAGGACTGTTGCACCATCAGGTATGTCCACAGATATGAGGTTATATATAGAGGACTGACAACCTCACCATGTATAGGACTGTTGCACCATCAGGTATGTCCACAGATATGAGGTTATATATAGAGGACTGGCAACCTCACCATGTATAGGACTGTTGCACCATCAGGTATGTCTACAGATATGAGGTTATATATAGAGGACTGACAACCTCAACATGTATAGGACTGTTGCACCATCAGGTATGTCTACAGATATGAGGTTATATATAGAGGACTGACAACCTCACCATGTATAGGACTGTTGCACCATCAGGTATGTCCACAGATATGAGGTTATATATAGAGGGCTGACAACCTCACCATGTATAGGACTGTTGCACCATCAGGTATGTCCACAGATATGAGGTTATATATAGAGGACTGACAACCTCACCATGTATAGGACTGTTGCACCATCAGGTATGTCCACAGATATGAGGTTATATATATAGAGGACTGACAACCTCACCATGTATAGGACTGTTGCACCATCAGGTATGTCCACAGATATGAGTTATATATAGAGGACTGACTACCTCACCATGTATAGGACTGTTGCACCATCAGGTATGTCCACAGATATGAGGTTATATATAGAGGACTGGCAACCTCACCATGTATAGGACTGTTGCACCATCAGGTATGTCCACAGATATGAGGTTATATATAGAGGACTGACAACCTCACCATGTATAGGACTGTTGCACCATCAGGTATGTCCACAGATATGAGGTTATATATAGAGGACTGACAACCTCACCATGTATAGGACTGTTGCACCGTCAGGTATGTCCACAGATATGAGGTTATATATAGAGGGCTGACAACCTCACCATGTATAGGACTGTTGCACCATCAGGTATGTCCACAGATATGAGGTTATATATAGAGGACTGGGAACCTCACCATGTATAGGACTGTTGCACCATCAGGTATGTCCACAGATATGAGGTTATATATAGAGGACTGACAACCTCACCATGTATAGGACTGTTGCACCATCAGGTATGTCTACAGATATAAGGTTATATATAGAGGACTGACAACCTCACCATGTATAGGACTGTTGCACCATCAGGTATGTCTACAGATATGAGGTTATATATAGAGGACTGACAACCTCACCATGTATAGGACTGTTGCACCATCAGGTATGTCTACAGATATGAGGTTATATATAGAGGACTGACTACCTCACCATGTATAGGACTGTTGCACCATCAGGTATGTCCACAGATATGAGGTTATATATAGAGGACTGGCAACCTCACCATGTATAGGACTGTTGCACCATCAGGTATGTCCACAGATATGAGGTTATATATAGAGGACTGACAACCTCACCATGTATAGGACTGTTGCACCATCAGGTATGTCCACAGATATGAGGTTATATATAGAGGACTGACAACCTCACCATGTATAGGACTGTTGCACCATCAGGTATGTCCACAGATATGAGGTTATATATAGAGGACTGGCAACCTCACCATATATAGGACTGTTGCACCATGAGGTATGTCTACAGATATGAGGTTATATATAGAGGACTGACAACCTCACCATGTAAGACAAATTGCCGCAGAAACCAATGCTGCAAGAGCATGTGAACGCTTGGTCCAGGCTTCCTGTAGTAGTCGCTCCATGCTCTGTAAGGAGCGCTAAATGAAGACGAAGATGATCGCAGTCGTCTTAGACAAAAAAAAGGAGAGGAGGATGCGAAAAAGCGAAAATAATATCTCTGCACAGAAACATCACACGCTCGCGCACACACATTCAGAGAGCATGAGAGAGAGAGAGAGAGAGAGAGAGAGAGGTTGCGCGTCATAATTCAGTCGTTAATGGTCAGATTTGACCATATTTGCTCCATGCCCTGTGCCATTCCTTTTTTCACCAGCTCATTATCTGTTGCTTACGCCCGCACCTATCGATATTATCTTCACCTGGCTGGGTTGACCCCAGGTAATTTACCGGCCCGCCAACCGGCTGACCTGTTTATTCTTCTTTGTGACCGTCGGCGTTTAGAAAGAAGAGGAACAAAGCCACCTTGAGTTGGTTGATGTTGGTTGCCAGACTTATTGTGTAAGCCAGACGGCTTAAGCTGTCTACCCACACACTTGATTGCATAACTATTTCCGCTCATCTGGTGATGAGTCTACTAGTGGTAAATCACATTGTCATTTAAGAGATAACGTGGAAGCGACGTCAACAAATGCAACCCATCCTTAAGTCTATCGTGATTTAACAATCAGGACGACAGACATACAGCGTAACGATTTCCAGCAGATGGCTTGTTGTAATAAACAATTATGGGATTATAACAACCTTAGAAGATATTTGTTAGACGTAATGATTAAGGTCAGGTCGCGTGATATAGTGACTTTGGTCAATGTAACATTTAAGGGGAAATACCTTATATGGTCCACAACGGGCTGATCACCCGTTTGCCAGTCACTTCGATTACGGAAACAACAGCAAATGGGTTGATTTGCCTTGCCCTAAAGACGCCACTAGGCGTGATGGGAAACAATGGCAAAGAAAACCTATCTGCTGTTGCCCTAAGATGCCACTAGGCATAATGGCCACTGACTGCTTTGACGGTCGGTGGCTAAGGACGGAAGAAGAAGAAGACCTTATATGGTCAGGTAGTAATGTTCAGTAATGTCACCGAAGTACTCAAGACCTAATCTTCACACTCAGACAGCTGAGTGAAAAGGCCCTTGAGTATAAGAGTGAGATCCATCTCTGTTTCATAGATCTGGAAAAGGCGTTTGACAGGGTCCCCTGCAGCAAACTGTGGGACTGTTTGGCAAGGAAGAACATTCCAGCACCTCTGATTCATGCTATACAGAGCTTCTACAAGTCTTGCAGAAATTATGTGAGGACAGCAAACCATAAGTCAGAAGAGTTCAGGACCACCACTGGTGTAAGACGAGGTGATATCCTGTCGCTTTATCTTTTCATACTCCTCGTGGACGATGTCATCAAGGCATGTAGGGAAACGACAGGAAAGTATTCAGTGGGGTACTGGAAGATGAGACAGGTTTGTATTTTAGAGCTGGCATTTGCTGATGATGTTGCCCTGATTGCTAAATCAGAGGCACATCTTCAATCCAACCTACAAGTCTGGAAGGAAAAGCTGGAGAAGAGAGGGATGATCATAAGCAGCTCAAAAACAAAAACCATGGTGATAGCACGAGAGGAAAGAAGGCATTAGATTAAGCTGTGAGAACAGGTCCTGGAGCAGGTCGAGCACTTTAATTACCTTGGAGCTGTCATAGACCGGAAGGAAGGCATCAAAGAAGAGTTGGCTACCCGAAGAGCAGCAGCTGGGAGACTTTTTCAAGCCATAAATCGAGGATTCCTCAGCAAAAGAGAAGTTGGTAAGAAGACGAAGATAGCTGTATACCGCTCCACCTATGTCCCAGTCCTGACGCATTGATGCTAGTCATGGGCAATGACTACAACCCACAAAAGCCAGATCCAAACCTCAGAAATGAGGTATCTGAGGAACGTGGTTGAACTAACAAGAAGAGACATGGTCTGCAACCAGACGATACGTCAAGGCCTAAAACCCAACCACTGCAGACCTAAGTAGAACAGTCCCAACTTAGATGGTTTGGCCATGTCTGCAGAATGGGAGAAGATCGGCTACCACGGTAAGCATGGGAAACTAAGAGCCAGGGATCCAGACCTCCGGGACGACCCAAAGTCCGCTGGGAGGACAACAATCTTTGAAGGACCGAGGACTAGAATGTAACGAGGCCAGGAGGAAGACAGCTGATAAGATAGTCTGGCGCTCTCTCTTCCAAACTTCTACACCTCACGGTAGAAAGGGGACGACCAAGTAAGTAAGTAATGTTCAGAATGAGTGGGGTTGAGGTAACGTTTACTAGAGTATAAGATACCTTACCTTTGGGGTTGGTTTAAGATATGCATTAAACTAAACTAAAATTATGATTAAGTCTTCCCCAACAGAACCTCGTAAGATTATATTTGTGCGTGGGCAAAAATTCAACTTTTTCTCTTCTTCTGTGTTAAATCTGCAGGCCTGTCGCCAGGACGAAGTCCACTGTCTTTTCCAGGTCGGCGCGGCAGCCCCATAGCTTCTGCGTGAGCTCAAAACCCTCTATCCAGATCAGGCGTCGTCGGTCATCATGGGTTTGGCAGTTTTGGAGAATATCTTCAGGGGTCTGGGTTCCGGTTCCACATGGACATTCATTCGTATTAGATATCCTAAAGCAATAAAGGTGAACTAGTTCTTAGGCGAAAAATGATGGTCTGCTCGTGTCTATTTAGCTGGTGAATTCGGTCTTATCCGTTGTATAAATGACCTTCCCTTTTCCATAACGAAAGTCGAGATTGTCGCATGACTCCATATCATAAATGCATGTGTGCCCTAATTGTTCTTGGTGTTTGCGCCGTAGTTGGAAGTCAATGAATGACGTGTCAGGCAGCCAAAACTTGACATACGTAATATCTGGTTAGAGCGTCCGATTGACAGAGTGGTTAGAGCGCTGGTCTCTGGCGGCAAAGGTGTCAGGTTCGATTCACGGTATCGCTTAAGTCAACCCAGCTGTAAATGGGTACCTGACTGCACTTTAGTTAGGGAAAGAAAAGGCAGCGAAGAAGGGAACTAGTCACCCCACCTCTGGATGCTGAACCTAGTATAGTGAAGTCTCTAACACTTCACTCGCCTATGGCATTATCTGCTATGAGACCACCTTTTTTTTTAATATCCGATTATTATAATGAAAGCTCTGAACTAATGAGAAAACAGTAATCATCATAAAAACAGTAAGCATCAAGTAAATACATGAAGATTAAACAGTATTAAGTGAATTAAATGTGACAATTATGCCTGCCTGCAGCAGCGTTAGTTCTTTACCGAAGTCTCTGGTAGCGAAGAGAGCATTTTTTTAACACGCTTTCATTTAACTTCACTTGTATGTCAATTTCGTGTCACTTTCATGTTACTTTCAAATCTTTCAATCGATTTTTCAAGCACTTCCACATGAGCAAAATGACTTAAACTTGGCATAGTTGTGTATTCCTGATGACAGTACAATAATCAGTCAATTATTTAATAATTTAATATTGTAATTAAAGTTGTTCGTAAAGAAATGTAAACAAATCAGGGGCCATGATCAAGTTAATTAAAAATGCAAGAGTACGTGGTGTGCTCTATTTTTTTCTATGCGTAAAACAGGGCAGTACTCAAACAAGTGTCTAGCTAAATCAAGGGAAACAATCCAAATTATAAAATTATGAATCAAGGGAAAGTCGAGTTCGATTTCTAGATGGCCTTCAAATTGAAGAAATTGATTGCACCAAATTAACAGGCACAAAGCAATGTAATATTGACGCTCTAAAAGAAATGGATCGCTTTAGAAATTTTAGACCAGATTTACGATAAGTAAAAATATTGTTTATGTTTTAGTATGTCATAATTTTTCTAACACTAAAAAGAAGAAAATAAAAAATATTTTAAACACACGCTTTTAATGCACTAAAAATCCAAACATAATTTTTCAAGAAGTTTATAGCTTGCAGTCAAAAAAAAATTTAACATCACATTGACAAAACGCGTGGGGCGCTGATTCTGCACGAAATTAACTTCTGCTTTATACTTCATTAAACACTTATGAATAAAATATATGATAAGCACTTAAGCGTTCAACGCTTTTTGTAGTAAAGAGACGCCATTACAACTGCCAAGCTGGTGTCTATAATTGTATAAACTTGAAGGAGCGGCAGAGATAATATTAACGACAAGTTTGTTGGTGATTCTCGCGTACCCAACCTTGGCCGTTACCGATTAACACTTAAAAATCGCCAGCGTATTTGTCTAATTGCTGATAAGGCCAGGTTACGTGACAGATAAGAGATTACATGTCTGGGTGACACATTTTGGACAGATAAGGATGACAAGATTACTTTAGATAGTAATAATTTGTTACATCTGAAACACATTGTCGTATGAGTTTACACATGTGTTGGTGAGTTCGCCTGCCAGGGATCGGATATTTTCATGCCATACACGGAAGGCTTGACCTCTACATCACGTTCAAATTTTTCCATGTCAGGAATATTTTGAAATCGTCGTGTCCCGCCCCCCCCCCCCCCCCCCTCCCCCACCAGCATGTTTGAAATGATTGGAGCTTTTGCCTAGCTTCATAACAAACAGAGCGGGGGGGGGGGGGGGGGGGGAAAAAGTAAATATAACCTGACGCTTCAGTCAGTCAAATTTATTGTGAAGATCGCTTGCTGTTACCGCTGGTGGCGGCACTATATGATGTATGTGACCATTACAGCAATCTACCAAGGTTATATGCCAAACCTTCACACCATGTAAACCTTTCGTCACAGGTGGTACATATTTCTTCTGAGTTCATTGTTATTAAATTTCCCAAGTGATCGTAGTGTTTACTGGTTTGCAGATTTATCTTATGAGTGGTAACTGGCGACTGCCAGAGGTGTAATTACTCAAATGAATGTTGTCAAGACCAGATCCTTTCTACTCAACGCAGGTTGTCATTGATCATTTGTATCTGCTTAGTGCTTCCATACTCAACATACATGAGTAAGTAATAGTTACAAGTCATGGAAAACTGTTTATTAGTAGAGTCCAAGGGACTAATGGCAATGGTCAATTACAAAACTCAATATCCTGGCTATCAGCGGCCAGAACGCTTGTGGTTTACATAAATCGAGATGTCTTTGTAAAAGGACATCGTCATAGGAAAAGTGTCTGCTTGAGCTCTTCTGTAAACATCGATAGGCTCCGCCTAGAGTATCATTATACATTACATAGCAGAATAATCATTCTATTAGAAAAAATCGAGATCATACAAACCGTGTAAATACTGGCCACAAAACTGGAAAACACAATCTCCTAGAATAATATAACTTGTGAAACATTGAAGTTTTCAGTGGTAAGTATTTCCTCGCCCAGAGGTTAATCACACAACCTTTAAAAAACACGGGGCCCGCACTAAGGTTGAAACCTCTACCGTAAACACGTCTGCATCACGGAACTGTGAACTGCGTGACTGAACTCTGTTCTGACTGCCGTTGTCAAAAATATAGCCATCGACGATTTCATTGGTTATGTTCGACCAGTGATGTTTTGTTACCAACTAGTCTTGCTCAAGATCTTTTGCTATTCTTATAACTACTGTTAACGTGCTAGCTTGCGTTAACGTAGGCCATCCGGTGACATTGCCAAGACGACACAACCAGACCTTGCCAGAGTGAAGCTTAGAATTCAGAATTCCATTGTATCAGGCCGGGCCTTTTATTGGAGTATTTATCAGGACTTACAAACCAGCCCAGAAAATCTCTATCATTTTAAATAAGGAAATCCGGCATATCTGAGGAAGCTGGACACACGAAGTCAGAGAGGGGATTAAAGTTAAAATTAACGACCCCAAGTACACTTGTAAAAAGGCATCAGCTAGTGCCTTAACTTCATTCATCTGAGCAAAAAGTCTGTGAGCCAGGATTGGCGTAAGGTGTCATTTTACATTCTGTATTTTCATTACTAACATGTGAACTAATATGTATATATTACCATGTGAATATTAATACGTGAAAATCGCTAGTGGATGTCCCAATCATTTAAGGCTGGCAACCTCAGCGCATAGAATGATGATTTCATGAACCACCACTGCACGGGCTGGCGACTGCTTTATTGCTAGTTTCTTAAGGAGAACTAAACGCATCAGTAGTCCCAAGTTCCATATGGAGCAGGGAGGAAAAGATGAAAGAAATGATGTACATTTTAATTATAATACTTGCAGTTTCAATGTTAACATATTCACTTTAAAATTAATAGACGTTTCAAACTTTTCAAACCAGTGTAAAAATAAATGAAAACATATTCAATTTATAGTGTGAACACTTTTCAAGCAGTGGAAATGTAAATGTAAACTTATTATATCTGTACTATTAACCTTGTCATTTAAATGTAAAGACAGGTTTCTCTCGAGGGATTAAAGTTAATTCTCATCGAGGGAAAATTCTGAGTAAATGGGATGGTAGAATATGAGAAAGAGGACACATGTGTATGTGTCGGGAAACGCAATACTCAGGAGAGCGTTTCGGTTCTATTCTTTTACCATAGTTGTTGGTGGTGGTACCAGTTGAAGGGTACTATCTCTGGAACAAGAAGGGAACAGTGGCCTAAGCTTTAAGACGAGTGACCAACTTTGTAGACTCTCCCTGGCACTCCTGGGAGCGAGCTGCACCCTACAACCTTGACCAGCGATGAGCGTGAGCAGTGTAAAAGGAACCAACCCAGCGGGAGCAGAAACAACCACTGGCAGCTAAGTGCAATATAAGCTGCCAAAGTGAACTTTTTTCATAGAACCTACTATCAATCAATGATGAACCTTTTATTTTAAACTATTCAATTATTTTCAAACTGTTAAAACTAAAGTGATTATTAAATTTTGTTATTTGTAATGTTACAAATTTAACTTCTATTTAATCATTTTAAATGTACTGCATGTTTGTCTCAGTCAATTTACTACACACACTTCAATTTACTACACAGAGCTATACCAGAATAATAGGAATTCCACTGAGTAAATCAGAGGTGGGGGCTTGAACGAGCTAAGATTAATCATTGCTTAATTCTTCACAAAAGTTGTCGGCAGATTGTAGAATTAACGTGCTCAGCCAATGCAGCATTGTTTTCGCTTATCTGAATATCTTGTGGAAACTCAATAGAGCTAGAAGCGTCATTACCCTTCTATTTACAAATCTGCCAAAAGTAATCTAGTGAGACGGTAGACACCTTTGAAGCCCATATTAGATACTCTTGAGTTTTGGCCACTGTTGGACCACTACTGCAAAGCAGGGGAGGCAATACCGCCACACTGTCGCCAAGGTCACTTTGATCGATAGAACTTTCTATGAACAGTGAGAAAACCTCTTATCAGCTAGAACAATCCGCACGCGCAAACACATACACACAAACACACACACACACACTAGGAGAAAGACAGACTATCAACTGTCCTCTAGGCATGGGAAAACACAAACATAATTCATTCTAGACGCTGTTTACTGTGTACGTAATTCGTCTGTGACACTTTGTGAGGACTCACCTTGGTGACTCTCCGGGAATCCGAGGTCGATCTCCTGGTTGAGGAAAACTGGCTCATGAGCTCTCTCTCTCCTCTCTCTCTCTCTCTCTCTCTCTCTCTCTCTCTCTCTCTCTCTCTCTCTCTCTGTGGCTCAGGCCATAATATTGTTGTACTGTTTCACAACATAATTAAACATGACACAGTCATTATCTTTCATAACTGAATAGCGTCATTTTAGCGTGACGTATTGAACTGTAGTTGATGTTCTGTTGTTCGTGATTGTTGTAGGCTAATAAACCAGTAAATGGCAGCAGCGTTTAGTGTGGCCATGATCTTTGTTTAAGTATTTGATCGGAGGACGACGTAAAACGATGATAAACGATTGGGTCAACAAAAATAGGTCATGCGTCTATACTAGGACTGGGAGAATCGCCTACATTACGATCGCAAAGCCTCCATCAGGAAAAAAAAAAAAGAAACGAAAACAGAAGATGAAAACAGCAAGAACTAAGTTCAATACGTTACAAATACTGAGGTCGCTGGTAATACTTTAATGAGAATCCGAATAAACAAGATGGCAGCTGGAATCGATCCTGGTAATAAGTGACGCGTGAATACAATTACACACTAGAAATGAATAAAAAAAAATGTCGAACAGGGAGAGTGGATAGCGGCGAAGAAACAAAATGGTAATTAGAAGTCGATAGATAAAAATATGCGGATATAGAAGGTGGCGAAGGTCGCCTCACATAAATGAGTATTGTGTGTTAAGACCATCTTTCTTATTTAAGGCATCCCTTCAGGCAGATAATACCCTTAATCAGTCGAATCGCTATGGGCTCAAAATGAGTCCTAGCTGTGCATGCCTCCACATGGGTTTTTGGACTATCAAAGAGGGAACAAAACCCTTGGCGTTTTCCCATCAGGTACCGTAGACATGTGGATGATGGGAGTGGTCTAATTGATATGCCGAAAGCTGACCTCTCAAGGTTTGTTGATTTCGTGAGTAACTCCCACACAGCTATCAAGTTCACTTCACATATCTCTACTGTATCTGCAAAATTCCTGGACGTTTAAGTTACCTCACTCCTCCCAGACTTACCGATGTCCACATTTACCTTCTGTATACCTCTGCTCACCATCAGGTATGCCGTGACTATTTACCGTTCTCTCAACTTCTCCGCCTCCATCGCTTGTGCCAGGAAAAAACTTTATTTTTCCGCGACAGTATTGAAATAAACAAAACAAAAAAATTAGAGAGAAGTTTCTGGGGCGTATTAAAACAGAAAATTGAGTGTCCACTATTGCGTATACAAAATGACACGTCAGTGGTTAGTTTCCTGACAGTTGACATGAAAGTATCAGCGATCTGTTGCGGGTAGTTTACATGAAGTATAAGTATACGATCATTGAATATACATGCCAAGCTTCGTCTGTTTAATTCAAATGTTATCTCAGTGTTAACATACGGCTGTGAGAGTTGGAAAATAACAAAATCATTGGAGAACAAGCTGAATACATTCGAGAACAAATGTCTTAGAAAACTCATGAACATCAGTTGGAAAGAATTCAAGACTAATCGACAAATAAGAGAAGACTCTAGGCAGAAATATGTCTCCGACTATATAAGGAAAAGACGATGGTCATATATCGGTCATGTCCTACAAATGCAAAACAACAGAATACCACTACAGGCGCTCACTTGGGTTCCTGAGGGTAAGCGGAAAAAAGGAAGACCAAAAGAAACACTCAGAAGAACAATAATAAGAGAAGGAAGAACGTTGGGCCTAAATAATGTGCAAGAGCTAAGAGGAGTGGCGTCACAACGAACAACCTGGAGAGCACTGGTTTCTGCCTTATGCGCCGTGTTTGGCGCTTAAAGAATTTATTATTATTATTATTATTATAAGTTTGCTATACCCAGATAACTTAATTAAAGTGTCTTTAGTGTCCGTACAGTTTAGGTGCAGATAGTTTAGTTCTTGGACAAACGAATGAAGTGTCATTTAGTTCTTGGACAAATTAAATGTTCATTTAGTTCTTGGACAAATTAAATGATGTGTCATTAGCTACAGGACAATTTAAATATCGTGTCATTAGTTCCAAGACGGGACCAAAAGACGCAGCAATAGAGACCGCAGTCAGCGACTCATAGCTTGACTGCTTGCGTCAGGACCAGCGAACCAGAGCTGGTCAAGACCGCACTCCACCTCCACGTGGTGGTCCTGGAAACAGTCTGGCTGAGCGAGTGTGGATCGAAATGGGAAGGCAAACCCTGTCCTAAAAAATGCCGTGCAGAAGTCGGATGTGTCGACCGAAAGGTGCAGATATCACAGCTTAGGCGTAAACAGACACAACGCAACCACCGTCCTTTTCAGGACGAACGAAGAAGAAGAAGTTCCAAGACAACTTAAATATGGTATCTTTAGTTCTAGGACAATTTAAATGACGTGCCATTATCTTCAAGACAATGTCAGTAGTCCTCGTACAATTTAAATAAAAATGAGCAATTGTCAGATATTTGACATTAAATGCCAGTGAGATACAACCGAAAGATAGAAGTGACAATTTTGTCAGATATTTGACATTAAATGCCAGTGAGATACAACCGAAAGATAGAAGTGACAATTTTGTCAGATATTTGACATTAAATGCCAGTGAGATAAAACCGAAAGATAGAAGTGACAATTTTGTCAGATATTTGACATTAAATGCCAGTGAGATACAACCGAAAGATAGAAGTGACAATTTTGTCAGATATTTGACATTAAATGCCAGTGAGATATAACCGAAAGATAGAAGTGACAATTTTGTCAGATATTTGACATTAAATGCCAGTGAGATACAACCGAAATATAGAAGTGACAATTTTGTCAGATATTTGACATTAAATGCCAGTGAGATACAACCGACAGATAGAAGTGACAATTTTGTCAGATATTTGACATTAAATGCCAGTTAGATACAACCGACAGATAGAAGTGACAATTTTGTCAGATATTTGACATTAAATGCCAGTGAGATACAACCGAAACATAGAAGTGACAATTTTGTCTAGGAAAAGGTCAACAAATAAACTGGTGAGCAGTTTCAGAATAACAAACCGATACATGAGAAATAACTGTCGCATTTTGACCAATAAATCAAAATACACAGTGCGCTTTAGCGTGTACACATTGCAGGCTGAACGGTGGTAGTGCATTGTGTGAGGTTTGTCGAGACAGTCTTGTTACAACGGTTGTAGTAAATTGTGAGAGGTTTGTCGAACCGTTTGTTACATCGGTGGTAGTATATTATGAGAGGCTTGTCGAGACTTCTTGCCACAACGATGGTAGTATAATGTGTGAGGTTTGACGAGACAATCGTGTTACAACGGTGGTAGTATATAGTGTGAGGTTTGCCGAACCGTTTGTTACAACTGTGATAGTATAATTTGTGAGGTTTGTCGAGACAGTCTTGTTAACAACGGTTTTACTATATTGTATGATGACTGTAACATAGAACAGTCGTCTTGTCACTGCGGTAATATATTGTATGGGATTAGTCGAGTTTGTAACTGAGAACACCTGACATATACTCGCTAAACAAATCCGTGTCACCATGGCTACAGCAGCAGCCGGCTTGAATATAAGCACAGTCTCAACACATTTACCTGACACCGTACAAGACGCTACCGGTGACATGTTGAAAGAGATCACAGCAAATATGACCACAACATTGTCACTTATATTTGAAGGAACTGAGAAGAATGATTTCTTCACAACCGGAAATAACAGTTGGGTAAGTGAATTTGTTGAGTAGATCATTTCAAATACTGTATGTGGTTCTTTCTGGTCTATCTATTGCACGTGTACAGTTTTTCAGTTGAGCTTTTTCTTAATTTATAAAGAAGAGTTGTCTCTTAAATATTCTGTTCCTTTGTCTACTCACTCACTCACTTACTCACTTTATCTCTCCCTCAATCTCTCTCTCTCTCTCTCTCTCTCTCTCTCTCTCTCTCTCTGTCTGATTACTTCACTCAACCACCCCCTCTGTATCATGTGCACACAGCCATATGCATATGTAGGAGGATCAATAAATCGTTACCTCTAATTCCTCTTTGTGTCGTCACGTGGCATTCACACTCTCTGTCTTCATGATATAAACACATACACACACAAACACTCACACACTCGCAGAACAAACGGTATATGAACATTTTATAGCGACACGGGCTTTTGATAAAACACGCTGATACCAGCAGACAACATAAGATACAGCAGACAATACATAAGATACAACAGAGACAGCAGACAACACACAAGATACCTGCCATTACTGATGTATATGAGAGTATCATCTCTACCTCCCATTACTGATGTATACAAAAGTATCATCTCTACCTCCCATTACTGATGTATACACAAGTATCATCTCTACATCCCATTACTGATGTATACAATAGTATCATCTCTACCTCGCATTACTGATGTATACAATGGTATCATCTCTACCTCCCATTACTGATGTATACGAGAGTATCATCTCTACCTCGCATTACTGATGTATACAATAGTATCATCTCTACCTCCCATTACTGATGTATACAACAGTATCATCTCTACCTCGCATTACTGATGTATACAATAGTATCATCTCTACCTCCCATTACTGATGTAGACAATAGTATCATCTCTACCTCCCATTACTGATGTATACAATAGTATCATCTCTACCTCGCATTACTGATGTATACAATAGTATCATCTCTACCTCCCATTACTGATGAAGACAATAGTATCATCTCTACCTCCCATTACTGATGTATACAATAGTATCATCTCTACCTCCCATTACTGATGTATACAATAGTATCGTCTCTACCTCCCATTACTGATGTATACAACAGTATCATCTCCACCATCTCCACCTTCTATTACTTATGTTTTCAAAAGTACCATCTCTACCACCACCACCACCATCACCACCGTTGATGAAAATCTTTCATTTTTAACCCTGTCTTGTTTCTACCATGATGTGAGATCAGTGATTAATTATGACTTTTGCGAACTCATGCATTGGAAATAGTTTAGTAGCATGTATATAATGAAATAACAATTATTGTCGCTGAAATGAAATTCCATTTAAAATGTAATCTATTAGATCACTTACTCGGCTCAACTGAACCACATACTGGTTAAAATGGACAGTGCCCCTCTGTATTGCTTGGAGCAATCTTGTCCAGGCAGGTCTGCCCGGCTGCTAGCGAGAGAGTCCGCCTAAATTCCTATTCTGCTTGGAGGGTTTTTGTCTGCTACTTTAGATGAGAGGGGTCGTGGACCTGACCTCTTGTTGACGTTTTCGTTCCAGCCCCAAACACACACACACTGGCATTAGGTACTTTAAAATACCAGTAGTTTTGGTATCTTAACTGAACTCTAGCGGGTCGCTGAGATCAAATGTCGCCTGCCTGACAATAGCGAGATGTTTGGTCTTCCTATGCCTTATGAATACATATCTCCATCTCAGATTGATACCTAGCAGTAGATGATGAACAGAGTACATTACATTTGTAGTCACACAGATTTGGACAGTATACAATACAACATACAATAAACATTGATGTAGGTAGCAGACAGTAAATATTACATCGACGTAGCAGTAGATAACGAATAGAGTTCTTTAAATTTGCAGTCAAACGGATCTGTACAATAAATATTGATGTAGGTAATACATGTTCAACAAAGCAAGGGGGCAATCCAATTATTAGTTTTAGAAGATTGTAAGGAATTTAAGTGGAGCTCATGTCCCTTTTCGACCAAACAATTATTGAAAACTCGGCCGATTCAGTTGCCCCAAGTCAATACGCCTTTAAATAGCCATTTGGAGACGGCATGATTCAAGGTTTAATTGACCTTTTGTTGTGTGTTTTTAATACGTACTAAGGCAAGATTTTAAAAGATATCCGTACATTTACACAATTTGTGATAAAACATCATCATCAACATCACCGTATTTCTTTGCACTCCTTACGGAGTATTTAACAACTACTGGTCAGGACACCTGCACCAAGTACACGTGACAGGAGGACTTGAGCTGATGGCACGTGACATTAGGACTTGGCGTGTGTTTGTTGAAAGCCTGTGATCCTTGGGGAGCTAAAGAGGGTGTTTACATCCACAAACATAGTCAACTGTATGCCTTCCGTGTCAGACTCGTTACATCCACAAACATAGTCAACTGTATGCCTTCCGTGTCAGACTCGTTACATCCACAAACATAGTCAACTGTATGCCTTCCGTGTCAGACTCGTTACATCCACAAACATAGTCAACTGTATGCCTTCCGTGTCAGACTCGTTACATCCACAAACATAGTCAACTGTATGCCTTCCGTGTCAGACTCGTTACATCCACAAACATAATCAACTGTATGCCTTCCGTGTCAGACTCGTTACATCCACAAACATAGTCAACTGTATGCCTTCCGTGTCAGACTCGTTACATCCACAAACATAGTCAACTGTATGCCTTCCGTGTCAGACTCGTTACATCCACAAACATAGTCAACTGTATGCCTTCCGTGTCAGACTCGTTACATCCACAAACATAGTCAACTGTATGCCTTCCGTGTCAGACTCGTTACATCCACAAACATAGTCACCTGTCAGACTCGTTACATTCACAAACATAGTCAACTGTATGCCTTCCGTGTCAGACTCGTTACATCCACAAACATAGTCAACTGTATGTCTTCCGTGTCAGACTCGTTACATCCACAAACATAGTCAACTGTATGCCTTCCGTGTCAGACTCGCTATCTGTCAGTCGAACAGGTAGTAATGATACTTCATAACATCTCAGTCAATATCCATATTTTAATACTCCAGTAACGGTTCACTAAAATGCATGGATGTGGTGGTGCACATAATATAAGTGGTACACTGGGCACATCGACATTCCTCGTATACTTCTCAGCATGCTGCTTACAATACAATAGCATCAGGCTACACAATCAAGATTCCGCATGCAGTACACTGAATCCCACCTGGAGTACCGACTACCACATCATCTCACCAACAAACTTCCTCCTTCACTCGCCACGTCACCTTGTTCCAACTGCCCTTCCCCTTCTAGTCCCAACTCGCTCATCATGTCCTGACATTGACTCATCCTATAACCATATCAGCTTGTTCAGACACGAACAGCTCACAACAACTCATGTAAACATCATGTCCTGACATTCACTCATCCTATAACCATATCAGCTTGTTCAGACACGAACAGCTCACAACAACTCATGTAAACATCATGTCCTGACATTCACTCATCCTATAACCATATCAGCTTGTTCAGACACGAACAGCTCACAAAAACTCATGTAAACATCATGTCCTGACATTCACTCATCCTATAACCATATCAGCTTGTTCAGACACGAACAGCTCACAACAACTCATGTAAACATCATGTCCTGACATTGACTCATCCTATAACCATATCAGCTTGTTCAGACACGAACAGCTCACAACAACTCATGTAAACATCATGTCCTGACATTCACTCATCCTATAACCATATCAGCTTGTTCAGACACAAACAGCTCACAACAACTCATGTAAACATCATGTCCTGACATTCACTCATCCTATAACCATATCAGCTTGTTCAGACACGAACAGCTCACAACAACTCATGTAAACATCATGTCCTGACATTCACTCATCCTATAACCATATCAGCTTGTTCAGACACAAACAGCTCACAACAACTCATGTAAACATCATGTCCTGACATTCACTCATCCTATAACCATATCAGCTTGTTCAGACACGAACAGCTCACAACAACTCATGTAAACATCATGTCCTGACATTCACTCATCCTATAACCATATCAGCTTGTTCAGACACGAACAGCTCACAACAACTCATGTAAACATCATGTCCTGACATTGACTCATCCTATAACCATATCAGCTTGTTCAGACACGAACAGCTCACAACAACTCATGTAAACATCATGTCCTGACATTCACTCATCCTATAACCATATCAGCTTGTTCAGACACGAACAGCTCACAACAACTCATGTAAACATCATGTCCTGACATTCACTCATCCTATAACCATATCAGCTTGTTCAGACACGAACAGCTCACAACTCATGTAAACATTATGTCCTGACATTCACTCATCCTATAACCATATCAGCTTGTTCAGACACGAACAGCTCACAACCATATCAGCTTGTTCAGACACGAACAGCTCACAACAACTCATGTAAACATCATGTCCTGACATTGACTCATCCTATAACCATATCAGCTTGTTCAGACACGAACAGCTCACAACAACTCATGTAAACATCATGTCCTGACATTCACTCATCCTATAACCATATCAGCTTGTTCAGACACGAACAGCTCACAACAACTCATGTAAACATCATGTCCTGACATTCACTCATCCTATAACCATATCAGCTTGTTCAGACACGAACAGCTCACAACAACTCATGTAAACATCATGTCCTGACATTGACTCATCCTATAACCATATCAGCTTGTTCAGACACGAACAGCTCACAACAACTCATGTAAACATCATGTCCTGACATTCACTCATCCTATAACCATATCAGCTTGTTCAGACACGAACAGCTCACAACAACTCATGTAAACATTATGTCCTGACATTCACTCATCCTATAACCATATCAGCTTGTTCAGACACAAACAGCTCACAACAACTCATGTAAACATCATGTCCTGACATTCACTCATCCTATAACCATATCAGCTTGTTCAGACACAAACAGCTCACAACAACTCATGTAAACATCATGTCCTGACATTCACTCATCCTATAACCATATCAGCTTGTTCAGACACGAACAGCTCACAACAACTCATGTAAACATCATGTCCTGACATTCACTCATCCTATAACCATATCAGCTTGTTCAGACACAAACAGCTCACAACAACTCATGTAAACATCATGTGGGCTTCACACAAATATAGTCACGGTTTAACAGACCCCTCTAATCACGTGTCATATAGTCACGGTTTAACAGACCCCTCTAATCACGTGTCATATAGTCACGGTTTAACAGACCCCTCTAATCACGTGTCATATAGTCACGGTTTAACAGACCCCTCTAATCACGTGACACCCAAACCAATGCCTCTCCCCGTGGAGCACGTGTTCCGATAACTACTCTCAAAAACTGTTCTTGATTGATTGATTGATTGATACACAGCTTCATATTAGTCGTCTTGTACGACATGCCTGATGGATGTCATAAAACTGCTTTTCATTAATTCGTAAAATTTCATTCCCTTGGCTTTTCCCCCTAAATCACCCCGTGTCACTTTTGACGGGTTGCTCCATAGCCAATGCATTCAGATAAGTTTGTATGCAGAGATCCAGTCAAGTTGATATTACGTAAATATACAGGAATGAAATGGCCATAGGAGAAATAGTACCGTCGACAGGTCATGCATCAGAAATAGCAGGTAACTTGCTCGTTCATGTCATAATTTTAGACTATTGATTTAAGCGTGTCATTCTAGCGGGACAACGATCTGACATCTTGGTCAATGCAAGGAGTTGCGTAGTCGACGCCAACGATGTGAAAACTGTGCTAGATAAATCGGAAGACAACTTTAACCTTTATACTGGAGAAATGAGGGGGTCGAAGAGGAGATAGAAAGACCTTGATACGCTTGTCAGAAGCTGATTGGTTATGGCAGTGCAGCTGGTGGCTATGTATGTATAGTGTCGAAACGTGTCACCTGGACAACGTTCTTGTTGTTATGTAACAGCTTCCTAGCTCTTATCAATGGCAAAGGTGTGCATGCCCTCCCCCGAAAATTGTTAGCTGGTTGACATCTTTGACGTTTGACAATAGTCAAAGCTTGCAAGCAATGAGAAAAAATGGACTTTCAGCCTGAAAAAAAAATATTTTTTAATATGAAAATTATAAAACATGTTGAGGCAGTTCTTAGTTCACGCGCTCATGTAGTGTTGTTTTTTAAGTGCACATCTTGACTGATTTAAAAAGCAGAGGTCTCAACAGTTGTATTCTATAAATGTTGCACTGATAAAATGACTGCTGAACATCTGCTCCAAAGATGCCCAATATCTGAGGCACAGAGACCGCACATATGGCCGTCAGCAGTACCATTCCTGGAAAAAAAAACTCTATACTGTAATGATGCAAATAGTTTCACGCTAACAATTGCTTTCTTTGAAAATATTCAAGTAGACGCCTGAGACTGTACGAAGAACAAGTAGTAGTATTCTAAGATGTCGTGAATCAGTGTAAATCTCTCTTGATTTATTACGTCAGCATGCCCGTTGTCACTTACCTTCGTTATGTATTGGAGAAATCTTCAGGAAAATCAGTTGGACAGAAAACAGAAATATTCCTTATTTAAACCATGTAAATAGCTAGCAAAAACATTCGATTTAGCACATAATTAGTCATGTATCTAAGTGAAGACTGCTTGGAATGGAATCATAGTTTTACACAAGAAAGCAGAACTGGGGCTAAGTCTGTGGAATATCGTTAGGAATCATAGTTTTACACAAGAAGGCAGAACTGGGGCTAAGTCTATGGAATATCGTTAGGAATCATAGTTTTACACAAGAAGGCAGAACTGGGGCTAAGTCTATGGGATATCGTTAGGAATCATAGTTTTACACAAGAAGGCAGAACAGTTTTACACAAGAAGGCAGAACTGGGGCTAAGTCTATGGAATATCGTTAGGAATCATAGTTTTACACAAGAAGGCAGAACTGGGGCTAAGTCTATGGAATATCGTTAGGAATCATAGTTTTACACAAGAAGGCAGAACTGGGGCTAAGTCTATGGGATATCGTTAGGAATCATAATTTTACACAAGAAGGCAGAACTGGGGCTAAATCTATGGGATATCGTTAGGAATCATAGTATGTGTAAGAAGGCAGAACTGGGGCTAAGTCTATGGAATATCGTTAGGAATCATAAAATGGCTCGAAATTTTTTTTTGCCCGACAAAAGCCTAGTCGTACGGCGTAGCTGGCTTTAGGCTAGCAGATAGATAATGTTTGTCCTTTTCAGGACTTAGTATCTATCAACGCTGATCGGGCTAGCAGTCAACAAAGTTCACTTATTTTTGGTTGGCAAATGCGCTCTGATATAACCACACAGGTTGAAAGGAACGCGCCTCGCCACAAGAAGTCCAAAAAAAAAAAAAGGCACACACACACGCTACGAACAGCAGTCGACACTGTATGAGAGCAATATTAGCATCGAAGCCACTACAAGTACTAATAGAAGAATTCTGCCATTGAACAAGTAACTTGTAAAACTGTTCCAGTCAGCGTCGTGGTTATTAAACTGAGGGTATGTTTATTAACTTTGTCAAAGATGTTAGGTTTGAACATTAATGTACGATTGCAAATTGATGTATATTTCGTGCTTGATTATCATGTCAATAATTTTTGCTTTAATGTGTATTTTATGCCGAACTCTTTAAGTGCATTTCGTCAAGAAATTACCACCCACCCAACCAAACGTTGTAGATGAAGAAAATGGCTAGTATGGACATAGACTCAAGTTACTGAATTCTCTTGTGCAAGTTTGTTCTGTAATTGGACACAGACTCAAGTTACTGAAATTTCTTGTGCAAGTTTGTTCTGTAATTGGACATTGACTGAAGTTACTGAATTCTCTTGTGCAAGTTTGTTCTGTAATTGGACACAGACTCAAGTTACTGAATTCTCTTGTGCAAGTTTGTTCTGTAATTGGACACAGACTCAAGTTACTGAATTCTCTTGTACAAGTTTGTTCTGTAATTGGACATTGACTGAAGTTACTGAATTCTCTTGTGCAAGTTTGTTCTGTAATTGGACACAGACTCAAGTTACTGAATTCTCTTGTGCAAGTTTGTTCTGTAATTGGACATTGACTCAAGTTACTGAATTCTCTTGTGCAAGTTTGTTCTGTAATTGGACATTGACTGAAGTTACTGAATTCTCTTGTGCAAGTTTGTTCTGTAATTGGACACAGACTCAAGTTACTGAATTCTCTTGTACAAGTTTGTTCCAAAATTGGACATTGACTGAAGTTACTGAATTCTCTTGTAAAAGTTTGTTCTGTAATTGGACATTGACTGAAGTTACTGAATTCTCTTGTGCAAGTTTGTTCTGTAATTGGACACAGACTCAAGTTACTGAATTCTCTTGTGCAAGTTTGTTCCGTAATTGGACATTGACTCAAGTTACTGAATTCTCTTGTGCAAGTTTGTTCTGTAATTGGACATTGACTGAAGTTACTGAATTCTCTTGTGCAAGTTTGTTCTGCAATTGGACACAGACTCAAGTTACTGAATTCTCTTGTGCAAGTTTGTTCTGTAATTGGACATTGACTCAAGTTACTGAATTCTCTTGTGCGAGTTTGTTCTGTAATTGGACATTGTCTGAAGTTACTGAATTCTCCTGTGCAAGTTTGTTCTGTAACTGGACATTGACTGAAGTTACTGAATTCTCTTGTGCAAGTTTGTTCTGTAATTGGACATTGACTGAAGTTACTGAATTCTCTTGTGCAAGTTTGTTCTGTAATTGGACACAGACTCAAGTTACTGAATTCTCTTGTACAAGTTTGTTCCATAATTGGACATTGACTCAAGTTACTGAATTCTCTTGTGCAAGTTTGTTATGTAATTGGACATTGACTGAAGTTACTGAATTCTCTTGTGCAAGTTTGTTCTGTAATTGGACACAGACTCAAGTTACTGAATTCTCTTGTGCAAGGTTGTTCCGTAATTGGACATTGACTCAAGTTACAAGTTTGTTCTGTAATTGGACACAGACTCAAGTTACTGAATTCTCTTGTGCAAGTTTGTTCTGTAATTGGACACAGACTCAAGTTACTGAATTCTCTTGTGCAAGTTTGTTCTGTAATTGGACATTGACTCAAGTTACTGAATTCTCTTGTGCAAGGTTGTTCCATAATTGGACACAGACTGAAGTTACTGAATTCTCTTGTGCAAGGTTGTTCCATAATTGGACACAGACTCAAGTTACTGAATTCTCTTGTGCAAGTTTGTTCTGTAATTGGACATTGACTGAAGTTACTGAATTCTCTTGTACAAGTTTGTTCCATAATTGGACATTGACTGAAGTTACTGAATTCTCTTGTGCAAGTTTGTTCTGTAATTGGACATTGACTGAAGTTACTGAATTCTCTTGTGCAAGTTTGTTCTGTAATTGGACACAGACTCAAGTTACTGAATTCTCTTGTGCAAGTTTGTTCTGTAATTGGACATTGACTCAAGTTACTGAATTCTCTTGTGCAAGTTTGTTCTGTAATTGGACATTGACTGAAGTTACTGAATTCTCTTGTGCAAGTTTGTTCTGTAATTGGACACAGACTCAAGTTACTGAATTCTCTTGTGCAAGTTTGTTCTGTAATTGGACATTGACTCAAGTTACTGAATTCTCTTGTGCAAGTTTGTTCTGTAATTGGACATTGTCTGAAGTTACTGAATTCTCTTGTGCAAGTTTGTTCTGTAACTGGACATTGACTGAAGTTACTGAATTCTCTTGTGCAAGTTTGTTCCGTAATTGGACATTGACTCAAGTTACTGAATTCTCTTGTGCAAGTTTGTTCTGTAATTGGACACAGACTCAAGTTACTGAATTCTCTTGTGCAAGTTTGTTCTGTAATTGGACACAGACTCAAGTTACTGAATTCTCTTGTGCAAGTTTGTTCCGTAATATATACATATATATTTGACACATTCATTTTTGACAATTTAAACCATTAATCATTCAAATAAAATGATTAATTTTAGATCTGAAGTTATTGAATTAGTTTCACTGTGTTTTGTTTTAAAGATATTTTAAGTGGTAAGGATTAAATTCAAGCTACATTCACATTCCCTAGAGACATAGGATAGGTCTAGCGAGACTGTGAATTACCTGCCTGTTCTTTGTATCTATATCATCTGAACTGTGAGGTTGACTACCCGACTTTATTTTGTGCCATCTCTACTTATAGTTCACCAGTTTTCTTTCCAGAGTCTAAAAAAACTATATCTATATCAAGTAACCATTTAATACTATCATAAAAAATTATCCATCTCGCTACATAAGACATAAACCATATCAGCACAAGGCGGACACATCACGCATTTATACAACAAAAAAAGATGTGCAGCCTTCTTATTGTAGACACAAAAGAGAAGTAGATATGCAGTCTGGCTTTGTATATCTTTGTTGAATTGTAAACGAAAGGGTCAGGAAGTTGATAGGAACAGAACCACGTATCTGTTAGAAAGAAGAAATAAATTGAATCACCATCATGTTAAAATCTTGCCAAATCAACTACCAGCACAATCTTTCAGCAGCAGATGGAATGTAGGACACATGAGAGGAAGGTGGACCAACAGTGTTAAATAAAGATTTGTGTAGGCGCTCTTGCCATAGCATCACAGCTCGCACGTGAACGAAAACTACCTCGCCCCATAACTCTGTACAACAAATGCAACCAGAAATTGAAAAAGGTAAAACTATTATAATGGAACAATTCTACATTGAAGAATTTGCAAACTTGACACACCAAGGCAGTTTGATTTACAAACTTGAGCAAGAGAGAATGGTGGTCATGGCTAGATTATTAATATTAGAACAATGTTTATCTTTCTCACAGAATATCTGGAAGGAAAGAAACGTGCATGGCTGTGATGTGGGCAGTCTTACGGGTACACGTTTTAAATAGATAACTTCAGACTGAATCTTGCCTGGATATGACAGGACATAACCAAACGTGAACATGCCTGGAGGAAAACTGAACCTGTTGATCGTTAGCTTGAAGAAAGAATATAGAGATGGATCAGTTCGCAGAGAAAACTTGTTTATGAAAGGAAACTCCAGACAGAGCGATACAACCAGAGGCAATCTGATCATCAGAAGTGGTCCCCCGTCGATCAAATGGTTCGGCCTTTTATCTCCTTTACACTCTAAAAAGTGGGGGGGGGAGGCAGGGCGGGCGCATTCGGGTCATAACTCCCAAGTTTCAGTCTCCTGTTGTCTTGTGCAGAGAATTTAAACACTACACCTTGGTTGCAACTTTCTTGTTTTTCTGCGAGCTGGAGGCAATTGTAAAAGTAACCTTTATGTTGAAAATAAATTAGTCCTTAATTCCATAGCCCTTTGTGGTTGTTCCACAGCCAGCATGATGCCCTTTCCGTAGTTTCACGAGTCTCTTAAGTGCGCTTGATCTTGACTGTCCTTTCAAGCCCAACAGTTTCACTAGATTATACATTGCGGCAGTCACAAGACCTCTTGTACCTACCTCAACAGCTATGATCCTTGCAGTGAACCCGTCGTGTCTCGAGTCCACGACCAGATCATTATACTTGGCCACTTTGACAGAGTGTTTCTCGTCGAATACAGATTCAAATGGCACGGTCATCTCAATCTTTATAATTTGGTGCGATGATGTGGTAAAGTGGGATGTTATAAATATCTATAGGGGACTTAGTGTACTGGCTGAGATCAGCTGTGAAGGTATCTGTATCTAATAAGTGTGGTGTATTACAGATGACCTTACTTGCTACCACATTTAAACCTCAGTCAGAATTATTCTGGAATATTGTGATGACTACATTGAATGTCTAGGGTTATGAAAGTGATGAAGTGTATGTTCACAACAACCAACAGACAGATAAACAATTTAGTTTAATCCACAACTCTTTACAACACTGTGACACTCACATACATGGAACACTCTATAAGACTATCTTAAATGAGTCAAGCGTTAAAGTTTAAAAATATATGTATTAATTTCTTTCAATAATAGATATCCTGATTCAACTACAAAGTGAACCAGGAATCACAATCACATGTAATTACAAGTTGTATGTACACTATTTATAGATATGATCTTTGTATTGACATATATTAGTGTTATTATCACAATGTGTGTGTCAGGTGTGATGTAGTACTATGAGGTAATACTGGATTTTTCAAGCTAGGTGGTTGTTTATCATCATGACTTCAGGTGTCTGTTTCTGGTGGAAATAGTATTGGAAAAGTTCACAGTTCCTGTCATTGGAAACAATTACTTGTCCCTCTTTAATTAATATACTGTCACTTTTAGAGGGGGGTGGGGTACATAAGATTGAGCTGCTCTGGCCACGAGATCTTATCTTCTGTGAGGGCGGCAGGAAACAGTCTCTTCTGCTCGCTTGCTTCACCGTATTCTTGAGGACCAACACTGGTCGCTATCTGGACCAAGGAGTATGCTATCAGCCTCTGGATTCAGCAAAACTCAGACCAGGTGCTGCTTTAATAGTTTAGGACCACGGTCCCTGAAACAAGAAGGTTGTACCTCCCTTCAGAACTAATTTATAATCTATTTCCACACTGAAACACAATACATAACAAACACAGAGTTCAGCTCTGTAGTCCAACTGCTAGCTTCATCTGAAACAATTTACACCAGTATTCCTCTCCCTAATGGTTACAACGCCTCTGCAATTCCAGCATTATTTTCTTCTATTTAATAAGATAGGTGTCAGAGTACTATTTGGCAATCCCATGCAGTTTCACTCCTCTTCAACATGTTTTGGTAATGGTGGAGCAATCTCTAGGTTTTGCCTCCTGTGTATTACTGAACCACACACAAACAGACATACATTATCAATTCACATTCAATTTTCATCAAAAAGATATCAAATGTCTAGCTTACCACAATTCATGGAAATAATAAACAAATACGTTGACTGGCGATGAATTATGGCACAATTCCGATCTGCCTCTGTCCCAGGCTTTTATTTAGAAAAATATGAGCTGGATCTCAACGCACTTGCTATTCAATAAGTTTATTTTCAAAATGTGGCACTGAACTGACGCTCCTAATTGACTATATCAAATGGTCTAGCCAATGGGGCCATGTTTTCAAAAGCATTTGAAAATATTGTACCCTTCCTACCGTCTCCCTTAACAACCAAAAATAGTATTTGCATTCGACTAATCATGTTTCGCCTTACATATTATTCTAGCCAATCAAATAGGATTTAACTTGTTGGCCTATTTCCCGTAAAATGGTGGTTTTAAAACATGCCACTGAGCAAATATGATCGGGTGCTGTCTGACACCCTCACTATTTTATTTTGGCCATAATTTGTTAATTCCTAGACTATTTGCGTAACACTTAACATATTCTTTGTCAGCAAGTCCTAAGGAAACCAAATATATAAATTTAATGGAGCTAAGTGGCTGCGTTCAAAATATGTATTTTCTAGGATAGTCGTGTATTTGTTTTTTTTTATTTCTTTTTTATGTTTAGAACCGCCACCTGTCCTGCCTTTTCGACTGTTCTGTCAGACTAATGTCAGGATTTCAGACGTAAAACAGTATTGAGTCATGTTTCCTAATAAGCATTAACCAGGTTTTTTAAAACCTTACCGTGTATTGGTAGTGTTTTTTGTCACTGTCTATTTGAAAAAAAGTTAGTGCTTCATGCCTTTCGCTTGGGGGTGGCATTATTTTATATCGCGCGACTGCGTGTTAGTGTTGCATGCGTTCCTCAGTACATTTCTCTCTCTCTCTCTCTCTCTCTCTCTCTCTCTCTATCTCTCTCTCTCTCTCTCTCTCTCTATCCTAAGTCCATCTGTCTGTTCGTTTACGTAGAGCATCAATGACATGAATGGAATATTAAATCTAGGTCATTACGCAGTGTGTCTATCTCAAGGTTTTCTAAGAAAGATAGTACTAGTTTTATTTGTAGAACGCGGGTATTGATGCAGTAGGCTTTACTATCAAACTTGAAAGCGTTACAATTATGCAGACGAAGTAGAAAAAGGGGATTTTTGGTTCAGCCATTATGGCGTTATACAACGGATGCGCTATTGGAAAAGCACTGGTCTTTAACCATTCTTCTTTCCTTTTATTGTATTAATTCGTTAGGCTTTACATTTACTTTTTAATTTATATATGTGGATTTAGAATGTTTCACGACAAATTCTCCCCACTTAAAACAGACGTTATATGTCAGTCTATAATTCTACATACACATAGAGAAATTTATTATTATTCCTGGGGCTTACGGTGATTCTCATCACACGGATGGCGGCTTAAAAAATCCGCTCCCAGATTAGTTTTCCCAGAAATATACTCTATGCTGAATTCAAATGGCTGCAAAAGTAAGGACCATCTGAGTAACCTCGAATTTTCATTCCTAGCCTGCGCTAGAAACGACAAGGGTTTGTGATCCGTTTGCAACTTGAATGCCTTCCCATACAGATAAATATTGAATTTCTTGATTGCCCATATTACTGCAAGACATTCTTTTTCGCTAGTTGAGTAATTGGTTTCAGCTTTATTCAATTTTCTGCTAGCATATGCCACTGGGGTTAATTCCCCATCTAGTGCATCTGATTTCTGTAACAGGGTCGCACCTAACCCGATATTACTTGCATCCGTTCTCACAACGAATTCTTGACTTAAGTCAGGTAATTTCAAAATAGGTTTGCTTGTGAGCTTTTCTTTCAATTCCTGGTATGCCAATTCACATTGTGCGGTCCATGTAATTCGATCTGGATTTCCTTTGCGCGTCAAATCAGTTAACGGTGCACATATGGAATTAATGTTCTTGATATACTTTTGGTATAAACCACATAATGAGACAAAAGATCTCACGTCTTTCTTGGTTTGTGGCCTCGGAGCTTTCTTTAGTTTCTCTAAATTCTTGGGGTCAGGAGTCATGTTTCCCTGATGGACTGTGTGTCCCAAGAATTCTAATTCTTTACATCCAACGCAACATTTGGTTGGTCGGGCTGTTAAATTCGCTTCTCTAAGTCGATTAAACAGCATGTTCAGAGAGTCAACGTGTTCCTCAAATGTTTCTGTTGCTATAAGGATATCATCCACGAAATTTGTGATGCATGGGTTATTCAGAGGATCCAACAATTTTCTCATCATTCTAGAGAAGACACTAGGCGCATTCTTCAATCCAAATGGCAATCTGTTAAACTCATAGTGTCCCTCTGAGGTACTAAAAGCTAGGTACGGTCTAACCTCAGGCTTTACTGGAATCTGATAGTATCCTTTACTCAGATCCACTTTTGAGAAATATTTAGCTTTATTTAGCCTGGCAAACAACTGATTTGTATCCGGCAATGGATCCACCTGACTTTCTGTGATAGCATTCAGTCTCCTGTAATCTATACAGAGTCTATGTTCTCCAGAGGGTTTCCTTAAGAGTACCACACTGGAACTATACGAAGATTCACTGTGTGAAATTATTCCCTCCTTCAACAAATAGTCTATCTCTTCCTTCAAGGCTTTCTCCTTAGCAAAAGGAATCGAATAGGGTTTCATACAGACAGGTGTGGGGTCTATCAGTTGCATATCATATTCCAATAAGTTTGTATGCCCCGGTCGGTCCGTTAACACCTCTGTATGATCATCTAGAACCTGTTGCACTCTCTTCTTCTGATCTTTCGTTAAATGTGTACTGATTTTCACCTGTGCCACTGTCTCATTAAATATCTCGGAGCTATTATAGACCGAAAGGGAGGCATCAAAGAAGAGTTGGCCACTCGAAAAGCAGCGGCTGGGAGACTTTTTCAGGCCATAAATCGTGGATTCCTCAGCAAGAAAGAGGTTGGTAAGAAAACGAAGATGGCTGTATACCGCTCCACCTATGTCCCAGTCTTGACATATGGATGCGAGTCGTGGGCAATGACTACAACCCACAAAAGCCAGATCCAAACCTCAGAAATGAGGTATCTGAGGAAAGTGGTTGAAGTAACAAGAAGAGACATGGTCCGCAACCAGACGATCCGTCAAAGGCCTAAAATCCCATCCGCTGCAGACCCAAATAGAACAGTCCCAACTAAGATGGTTTGGCCATGTCTGCAGAATGGGAGAAGATCGGCTACCACGACAAGCATGGGAAACAAAGAGCCAGGGATCCAGACCTCCAGGACGACCCAGAGTCCGCTGGGAGGACAACATTAGACAATCTTTGAAGGACCGAGGACTAGAATGGAACCAGGCCAGGAAGAAGACAGCTGATAGAATGGTCTGGCGCTCTCTCTTCCAAACCTCTACACCTCACGGTAGAAGGGGAACGACTAAGTAAGTAAGTAAGTAAGCCACTGTCTCACAGGGATGTAATGGATATTCAAATGATGAAAGGGGTTCCTTTTTCATCTCCATAGCAATGGACAAGGTCAACAAGTGTGTCTCTTCCTGATTTTCTCTTTCCAAATATTTCTTCAGGAGATTCACATGATAGATTTTTTCTTTCCCTTTCTTATCTATCTTATAATTGGTTCTAGACACCTTCTCTAGAACTGTATATGGACCTTGCCATCCAATTTGTAATTTATTCTGACTACCGGGTAGAAGAAGCAGTACCTTCTCTCCCACAGCCAAATCTCTGTCTTTAGCATTCTTGTCTATTTTTCCATGCACTGGTAGGGTCTCTTCCACTAGAAGCACTGTAGTGATGATTTTTCTTTCCAGAATCATCATGCACAAATCGACCGCTACCAATTTTTCTCGTGGGGCTCTCTCCCCACTTAGAATTCTTGATGAGAGATTTCCTCTCTACATCTTCTTCCTCCAGTTTACATAAGTCCGATTGAGGGATTTTCGGCTTATCCTGGGGTAAGACATCTTTTTGCACTCGCTGCATAGTGGCCATAGTAAAACAGTCAATTGACGATTGTCCGTGAAAAGGGGCTTCCCATTCCACTTGGTCCACTTTATTTAATTTATTTTTCTTTTCCGTGTCAGGCCTACGTTTGCCCCGTGGCGTGTCCAGGTCCTGATCAATGTTCCCACTTGTGGGTGTTCCCTCATGTGCTATGCTACACCTTTCTACAAAATTTTCAATGTCCCACCTTGCCTTGGGCCAATAATAATTCTGAGCCACCTTTTGAATGATGGTACCAATTTTCTCATGGTCCCCATCTTTTCTCACATGTAAGCTCCTTATTAAGTCTGTCCTATACCTTTTAGGAAGTACCAGCTGTCCCTGACCTTTGGATCTAGTTCCAGTCTTCCTGTATATTAGTTTGTTCTTCACATAGAAGTCTCCTTTTCCTGGAGGTGTGTGACAATTGGACAACTTCTTATAACAAGGCTTGAGGGTCTTATCCCCAGCCTGCGCCTTCCTCATCTCTTCTGGAGTGGTATTTAACATAATATCCTCCTCCTGTTTTGAGGTTGACCTGACCTGAAGGGTGGCCATTACTATAGGGTCCCTTCTGCAACGGTCAGTATCATGATTGTCCATCCGACAATTCTTACACCACCTCCTTTTTTGGTTGAAAGATTTTCTTTCATCAAATTTCCTTTCATCGAATTGTGGGGTTTTATTTTTATTGTCATACCGTGGCCTATCAAACTGGTGCTTCCCTTTGTTCTGATCTCTAGGATCAAATTTATTAAAGTTCTGTGGTGCCTTAAAATTATCTACCTGTTTCTTTTTATTACCTGATACCTCTGCCTGAGCTGCTTGATATCTTTCAGCAACATTTAGTAACTCACCCAGCCTCTCTGCACCTTGTTCCATGAGAAACTTTCTCAAGTCTGGAGCCATGGACTCTCTTAGTTGTTCTATAAGGATCATTTCCTTAAGATCTTGGGTTTTCCCCAGAGAAGTCCATTTCTCCAAGTATGTCTCTAACCGTGCAGAGAACTGGTGATAGGTTTCACCTGACAGTAGTTTAGCATTCCTAAATTTTTTTCTATAAAATTCACCATTCTTTTCATATCTTAACAAAAGAGCCTGCTTTAGCATGTCATAATTTTCTTGATCACCTCTGCTCATTTTGGCAAAAACTTCATAAGCTGCACCACGAAGCCCTTGAGATAACTTAAAGCTCCACCTTTCTCTCTCTAACCCATACGTGGTAGCTAATAGTTCATATCTATTTAGATAGCTCTCAATATCATCGTCTTTCTCAACAAAATGATCTAAATGAAAGTTCATAGCTGAGGTTGAGGCTCCCTGACTAGCCGCAGCATCGGAGGTAAAGGGACTGGCACCATTTTCAGGAGCATGGCCTTGAAATTCCAACTCCCTTAGTCGTAACTCATGTTCCCTTTGTAATCTCTTCTCCTCCTTTTCTGCTTCCCTCTCTGCAGTCAGTCTTTTTTCTTCTGCTTCCCTCTCTGCAGTCAATCTTCTTTCTTCTGCCTCCCTTTCTGCAGTCTGTCTCCTTTCTTCTCTTTCTGTAGCTTGCCTTCTTTCCTCTGCTTCCCTTTCTGTCTTTTTTTCTTCTAATTGGAGCCTTTTAATCTCCCTATCTGCCTCCAATGCTTTAGCCTCTTTGTCAGCCTCAATCTGCAACCTCTTAATTTCTTTTTCAGCCTCTAACTTTCTTTCAGACTCTTTTTCTAATCTTCTTTCTTCCCGTTCAATATATTTGTCACATTCAGTAGTGACATAAGCAATCATAACTTGCCCGTCCATTCCTAACTCTTTGGCAGTCTGCACAGCAGCAGATCGAAATTTGGCCAGGTCCGCCATTTTCTAACAGGTAAATGTATAAAATATTTAACCAAACAATTTTATCTATGTCTAATTAACTAAGGACAACCACAAGCACTGAGAGCTCAACCTTATTTTTCCACCCAAGAATACCTTTTTAATTTTTATTATTTCCAGAAGTGAATTACTCCCAATATATATGCTAGGGGAAGGTTCAATATCCCGGGAGCGAGACCCCAATATATGTGGTAAAGTGGGATGTTATAAATATCTATAGGGGACTTAGTGTACTGGCTGAGATCAGCTGTGAAGGTATCTGTATCTAATAAGTGTGGTGTATTACAGATGACCTTACTTGCTACCACATTTAAACCTCAGTCAGAATTATTCTGGAATATTGTGATGACTACGTTGAATGTCTAGGGTTATGAAAGTGATGAAGTGTATGTTCATAACAACCAACAGACAGATAAACAATTTAGTTTAATCCACAACTCTTTACAACACTGTGACACTCACATACATGGAACACTCTATAAGACTATCTTAAATGAGTCAAGCGTTAAAGTTTAAAAATATATGTATTAATTTCTTTCAATAATAGATATCCTGATTCAACTACAAAGTGAACCAGGAATCACAATCAAATGTAATTACAAGTTGTACGTACACTATTTATAGTTCCAAAGGTTGTTATTGCCGGGAGTTGTAGTGAGGATAAGCTCTCACTGCAGATAAAATACTTCTATGGCACGCGCCTCAAACAGCCTCTGACAACCAAGTCCAGCTCCCGGCCTTCACGTGTGGCTCAATTTGAGCCCGGCGGAACTGTTTCCACTGACGGGAGAAGGGGCAAAGGCGAGCGACTGGCGCCTTAAAACCAGCAGCTTCGGGCAGATAGGGCTCGTGATCCTTGGTTGGTAGCTTATCTAAGAGAATGAACTCTGAATTCAAACCACCGCTGCCTTGCGGGAATATCCATTTATGGAATTGGCTTCGGGAGTAAACCCTGAGGATAAATCCGGAGTCGGAGTCCCTAAGGCAGTCTAATGTCGATTCGACATTATTCTGGCAACTCCTGCGACATTGGCTGGTACCAAACTGTATCGGCTACTGCCGTTCCTTTGGATCTACCGGCTGTGTGGAGAGGGGGAACATGCTGCATGGGCAACAGCTTGATCTCCATATAACTGTGCCCAAGCTCGCGCCCTGGAGAGGACACTCCAGCTTCACCCTACAGGTGTCGGCAAAACACGGGAAGTAGCAGTTACCGGTTATAAGCATTTTGCCCAATTGGCGTAGGGCATGGCGCCAGGGGCTACTTCCGACAGTGGGAGAGGTTCTAGGATCTCACTGGACAGCTACCGCCCGCTTCAAGCTGGGCAGCCCCCAGTCAATAAGGTGTTGTCCCGCCACTGTCTGCTTTCCCCATTGGGTGCATGGGGATTAGGGTCAAACCCGAACTGTGGACAGAAAATTTTGCACCAAGCAATTATCGAAAAAATAGAAATAAGCAAACTCTTAGATTGGGATGCTGGAACGTCCGGACTATGTTGACTGGACTATCCGAAAACCTACAGGATGTAAACGATGTAAGGAAGACAGCCATAATTAATGATGAGCTTAAACGACTTCAGGTGGATATAGCTGCACTTCAGGAAACGCGCCTGGCGGGCTCTGGAACGGTGAGCGAGAAGGACTACACATTTTATTGGCAAGGGAAAGATCTTAATAAAGCTAGAGAACACGGAGTAGCTTTTGCGGTCAAAAAATCGCTAACTAAAATGGTTGAACCAGGCGAGAATGGATCAGAACGCCTGTTAACGCTCCGCCTGCAAACTAGCACAGGTCCCATCACCCTTGTCAGTGTGTATGCTCCTACTCTGTACTCTGCCTCAGAAGCTAAAGATGAGTTCTACGAGAATCTAACAGCAATTATCAAAAGCATACCTAGGCAAGAACAGCTTGTTCTCCTTGGTGACTTTAACGCTAGAGTGGGTGCCGATAATGTTTCATGGCCTTCATGTCTGGGCAGGTTTGGTATTGGCAAAATGAATGAAAATGGACAATGGCTCTTAGAGTTGTGCATCCACCATGACCTCTGCGTGACCAACACCTACTTTCAGACAAAACCCCAGCATAAGGTGTCATGGAGACACCCACGATCCAAGCACTGGCACCAACTTGACCTGATTCTCGTCAGAAGGCCACTCCTCAGGTCTGTGCTCTCCACGCGCTCGTACCATAGTGCAGACTGTGATACAGATCACTCCTTGGTTTGCTGCAAAATCAGAGCACAACCAAGAAAACTCTATCGTGTCAGACATGAAGGGAAACCACGCATTGATACCAGCAAGATGTCAGACCCTTTCATGATCGCTCAATTCACTGCGACCTTCGAGAAAGTGCTCAGTAGCCCTCAGCATGGTGATACTATTACAGAGAACTGGGAGCATCTACGGAACACCATTCAAAGTACTGCACTTGCCACCTTTGGTAAGAAAACAGCAAAGTCAAATGACTGGTTTGATGCTTCATCAGATGTGATGGCACCTGTCATTGAAGCTAAGCGCAGCGCTATGAATGAATACAAACGTTCACCGAGTGCCAGAACCCTACAGATCCTGAGGGCTACGAGAAGCAAAGTTCAACAAACTGCTCGACGCTGTGCAAATGACTACTGGCTCCAGCTCAGTGAGAGCATCCAGATCGCAGCGCAAACATGCAACATTAGACAAATGTATGACGGTATAAAGAAAGCACTTGGCCCCCAAAAAAGTAAGACGGCACCGCTAAAAACCATCAGCGGAGAGAAGCTGACCGATAAGGGTAAGCAGATGGAGAGGTGGGTCGAGCACTACTCTGAGCTTTACGCTAGAGACAATACCGTTACGCCTGCAGCCCTTGATGGTGTCAACAGTCTGCCAACTATGGAGGAGCTGGATGCCGAACCAACATTAGAGGAACTCAGCAAGGCCATTGATAGCTTGGCCTCTGGCAAAGCACCAGGCAGTGATGGGATTCCTCCTGATTTAATCAAATGCCGTAAGAGCACGCTATTACATCACCTGCATAGGATGCTGTGCCAGTGCTGGGAAGAGACAACTATTCCTCAAAACATGCGAGATGCCAAGATTGTAACACTGTATAAAAATAAAGGAGACAGAAGTGATTGCAATAACTACAGAGGCATCTCTCTTCTTAGTATTGTTGGTAAGGTTTTTTGCCAAAGTCATCTTAATGCGACTACACAAGTTAGCTGAGCGCATATATCCAGAGTCACAGTGTGGATTCCGAGCTGGCAGATCAACAACAGACATGATCTTCTCTCTCCGCCAGCTTCAGGAAAAATCAAGAGAGCAGAAAAGACCATTATGTATCGCCTTTATAGACCTCACAAAAGCATTCGACCTGGTTAGTAGGGATGGACTCTTTAAAATCCTCCTGAAAATAGGCTGCCCTTCTAAAATGCTGGAAATGATAAAGTCATTCCATGACGGCATGAAGGGAACAGTCCAATATGCTGGAAGCATGCCACAGCCCTTTGATATACGAAGTGGCGTTAAACAAGGCTGTGTTCTGGCTCCGACCCTCTTCGGAATCTTCTTTGCCTTACTCTTGAAACATGCATTCAGAGATGCAACTGAAGGAATATGCCTTCACACTAGGTCAGATGGCCGTCTGTTTAATCTTTCAAGGCTGAAGGCAAAAACAAAAATCAGAAGGGTCACTATAAGAGACTTGTTGTTCGCTGATGATGCTGCAGTCGTCACTCAAAGCCAACAGGAGCTTCAGAGCTTGATGAATCGCGCTTCACTAAAGCATGCAAGGACTTTGGCCTCACAATAAGTCTAAAGAAAACGAATGTGCTGAGTCAGGATGTGGGTGCTGCACCAGTTATCACTATCGATAACTATGAATTGGCAGTGGTGCACCACTTCACATACCTAGGGTCTACCATCAATGACAAACTCTCACTGGATACAGAAATCGACAGCCGCATTGGCAAAGCTGCAGCTACCTTTGCCCGCCTCACATCGCGTGTTTGGGGAAACTCTAAACTCACAATGAAGACCAAAGCTGCGGTATATAATGCCTGCGTCACCAGCACACTCCTATATGGCAGCGAGACCTGGACGACCTATGCTAAGCAAGAAAGAAGGCTCAATACCTTCCATTTGCGGTGTCTACGCCGCATCCTCGGCATCTCGTGGAAAGATAAAGTGACAAATGTCGAGGTGTTGTCACGTGCTGGCCTTCAAAGTATGTATACGCTTCTTAGACAGCGCAGACTTTGCTGGCTTGGCCATGTTCGCCGCATGGAAGATGGTCGCATCCCAAAAGATATCTTCTACGGACAATTAGCAGATGGCAAGAGAACAGTTGGGCGACCACAGCTGAGGTTCAAAGATGTGTGCAAGAGAGATATGAGGTCACTGGACATGGATCCAGCAACATGGGAGGATGAAGCTGCCGATCGCACTAAGTGGCGATGCTATTTATGGCGCCACCTCAGATTGGGCGAAGAGAGGCTCACACAAGAAGCAGAGGTGAGGAGAAAACGTCGAAAGGAGCACCAGGAAAATAAGCAGCTGAGGGCTGTCACCTCAGGGGCGCATTCCCATAGTCAGTTATGACTGAAGGGGCTATTATTATTATTATTATTATTATTATTATTATTGACATATATTAGTGTTATTATCACAATGTGTGTGTCAGGTGTGATGTAGTACTATGAGGTAATACTGGATTTTTCAAGCTAGGTGGTTGTTTATCATCATGACTTCAGGTGTCTGTTTCTGGTGGAAATAGTATTGGAAAAGTTCACAGTTCCTGTCATTGGAAACAATTACTTGTCCCTCTTTAATTAATATACTGTCACTTTTAGAGGGGGGTGGGGTACATAAGATTGAGCTGCTCTGGCCACGAGATCTTATCTTCTGTGAGGGCGGCAGGAAACAGTCTCTTCTGCTCGCTTGCTTCACCGTATTCTTGAGGACCAACACTGGTCGCTATCTGGACCAAGGAGTATGCTATTAGCCTCTGGATTCAGCAAAACTCAGACCAGGTGCTGCTTTAATAGTTTAGGACCACGGTCCCTGAAACAAGAAGGTTGTACCTCCCTTCAGAACTAATTTATAATCTATTTCCACACTGAAACACAATACATAACAAACACAGAGTTCAGCTCTGTAGTCCAACTGCTAGCTTCATCTGAAACAATTTACACCAGTATTCCTCTCCCTAATGGTTACAACGCCTCTGCAATTCCAGCATTATTTTCTTCTATTCAATAAGATAGGTGTCAGAGTACTATTTGGCAATCCCATGCAGTTTCACTCCTCTTCAACATGTTTTGGTAATGGTGGAGCAATCTCTAGGTTTTGCCTCCTGTGTATTACTGAACCACACACAAACAGACATACATTATCAATTCACATTCAATTTTCATCAAAAAGATATCAAATGTCTAGCTTACCACAATTCATGGAAATAATAAACAAATACGTTGACTGGCGATGAATTATGGCACAATTCCGATCTGCCTCTGTCCCAGGCTTTTATTTAGAAAAATATGAGCTGGATCTCAACGCACTTGCTATTCAATAAGTTTATTTTCAAAATGTGGCACTGAACTGACGCTCCTAATTGACTATATCAAATGGTCTAGCCAATGGGGCCATGTTTTCAAAAGCATTTGAAAAAAATGTACCCTTCCTACCGTCTCCCTTAACATACAAAAATAGTATTTGCATTCGACTAATCATGTTTCGCCTTACATATTATTCTAGCCAATCAAATAGGATTTAACTTGTTGGCCTATTTCCCGTAAAATGGTGGTTTTAAAACATGCCACTGAGCAAATATGATCGGGTGCTGTCTGACACCCTCACTATTTTATTTTGGCCATAATTTGTTAATTCCTAGACTATTTGCGTAACACTTAACATATTCTTTGTCAGCAAGTCCTAAGGAAACCAAATATATAAATTTAATGGAGCTAAGTGGCTGCGTTCAAAATATGTATTTTCTAGGATAGTCGTGTATTTGTTTTTTGTTTTTTTTAATGTTTATAACCGCCACCTGTCCTGCCTTTTCGACTGTTCTGTCAGACTAATGTCAGGATTTCAGACGTAAAACAGTATTGAGTCATGTTTCCTAATAAGCATTAACCAGGTTTTTTAAAACCTTACCGTGTATTGGTAGTGTTTTTTGTCACTGTCTATTTGAAAAAAAGTTAGTGCTTCATGCCTTTCGCTTGGGGGTGGCATTGATTTATATCGCGCGACTGCGTGTTAGTGTTGCATGCGTTCCTCAGTACATTTCTCTCTCTCTCTCTCTCTCTCTCTCTCTCTCTCTCTCTCTCTCTATCCTAAGTCCATCTGTCTTTTCGTTTACGTAGAGCATCAATGACATGAATGGAATATTAAATCTAGGTCATTACGCAGTGGGTCTATCTCAAGGTTTTCTAAGAAAGATAGTACTGGTTTTATTTGTAGAACGCGTGTATTGATGCAGTAGGCTTTACTATCAAACTTGAAAGCGTTACAATTATGCAGACGAAGTAGTAGAAAAAGGGGATTTTTGGTTCAGCCATTATGGCGTTATACAACGGATGTGCTATTGGAAAAGCACTGGTCTTTAACCATTCTTCTTTCCTTTTATTGTATTAATTCGTTAGGCTTTACATTTACTTTTTAATTTATATATGTGGATTTAGAATGTTTCACGACAGATGATGAGGAATGTAGCACTATATTTGGCCGTCTTCAAAATCTTCTGATACTTTCTGGATGTGTCCCTCACTTTCTGGATATGTCCCTCGCCCAGGTAGATCTACTACCATCTCCGAGTCATTCGCACAGTAAAGAATAGATGGTAAAATGCTGCTTGATCTACTTGGTTTGGGATGTGCTGACTTTCATGATCTCAGAAAGTATGTATTTGTCGTACTCCGTCTGACTTTGCTGTTCTCCTTCACCCTTGCCAGGTCTATTGAAGCAGCCAGCTCATTTAGTACTCTGTTATGGCGCCATATGTATCGCCCTTGCCCTAGTGGACACCTTGCAAGCTGAGTGTACATGTTCAAGTGTCTGCATCCCGTGGCACAGGGGGCACTGAGCATCATCAGAATTTCCCCATCTCACAAGGTTTGCGGACAATGTCAGGAGGTCATACGTTGATTTGATAATGAAACTGAGTCTAAGAGATGCCATATGCCATATATCATTCCATGTCAAGGACCTTTGCAGGGCTCCTTCTCATGTAGTCCATTGGCCTTGTTGGGTTTGCTGCACCGCTTTGTGCATCCTCTTATAATTCTCAGCGATCGAATTTCCTGAATTACCATGTCTCTGCGTTCCTTGTTTGATTCCTTGGACCACCAGCGGATGTCACCATGGCCAAATCCCCGTCTATTCGTCTGTGTGTATCCCATTACCTCCCTCAGCTTGAGCGACTCTTGGGCAGCACCAACAGCTTCATCCACTTTCCACTTGCTTCCAGTTTTCAATGTGGGCTGAATGGACTTAACTACGTCATCTGCTGACTCGCACAGCATCATTGCGAGTCTTGCCTTTCCTGCTTTGTATTCTTCAACAACTGACTTTAAGGGAAGCACAAGCTTTGCCTTCTTGCAGTACAGTGCTACGTCAGACAGACCTGGTGGTACCCCTAGCCATTTCCTCATGAACTTGTTGACTTTTCTCTCTATAACTTTCCCTGTACTTGTGCTTATTTAATATATAATAGCAATTTAGGGATCAACATGAACTAGAGGCACCACAGCTTGAACTTTCCTATGAGTCTGCTTTGGTCTGTGATCTGCAGTCTTCTGTTTACCATTTCTAATGTCTGCAGAACTGCCTTTGAGTCTTTTAATGAGGCATCATACACCCTGCGCAGACTTTTAACAGGTTCCTCAATGACATTAGGGATTCTTTGCTGTGAAACCATGAATGTGACCTCAGATGTCTTGCCTTTCCTGACTGATAGGCTTCTAGACTTAAGTTTGAAGCTCATTCTGCACCAGCTGATTAGTTCATTCAGGCTCGCTAACATTCTCCAGGACTAATGTTCATCAGATGTCAGAATTATATCATCCAGGAATGCTTTAAGCGGTGGCATGTGACACCTTCCACTGAGCTTTGGACCTCTCGCAAATCCTTCAGGCGCTTTGAGGATTACCTGCATAACCAACACGAATAGTATAGGAGAGATGGTACATCCCATCGCAATTCCAACTTGCAGGTCAATCCTTAGTCGTGTACTCTCTGGTTGAAAATCCGACAGAGAACCCACAGAAATACAGCTTCAAAATTGCTGCAATTTCTTGTGCAACATGGTACATTTCCAGGGCCTGCCATAGCATATGGTGTGAAACGGATCCGTACGCATTAGCTAGAGCCAACCTGATTACATGGAGATTTTTTCTGTCAGACTTTGTCCTTTTAATTGCTATCCAGATCATTGTGAAATGCTGTAGATACCCTGGGGTACATGGGATGCCTCCTTTCTAAATGGTAGTGTCAATGTATCCATTCTCCAGGAGGTATGTAGTGAGCCTTTTAGCCATCACTGAGAAGAATATGTTCCCTTTCATATTCAGTAGTGAAATTGGCCAGAACTGACTCATGTCTGTGGAATTTTGTTCCTTCGGGATGTAGACTCCATTCACCTTTTTCCATTCTTTGCTTACGAACTGGTTTCTCCGCGCATTTTTCAGCAAACGGAGCAGCCGTTTCAGAACTTCAGGACATCTCTTATATACAACATGTGGGACACCATTAGGAGCTATCTTGCACCGTGCTTTGCTGGACAACGCTTCCTATTTCTTGCATTGTTGGGGGCTTGGTGTTGAATTCAGCTCCTGGCTAACTAGGCCATATAAGGCCTGCCATGCTATTAGGAGGCTCATCTTTGCGACCGTCTGAATATGGCACTCTAAGGTGTTCTTCCAGATCTTCTTTCCCGATGTTTAGTTTTCCCGACAGTGGCTGTTCAAACAGTTCTTTGGCAAACTTGAAGGGCACCCTGAAGAATTTTTCCCTATCCCTCCGTGTTTTCCTTCTTTTCCTGCACAACCTTTCTGCTGTACAAAGAGCATTATGTTGGCCTTTCAGGCGCTCCCAAACCTGTCATAATCCACCCTTTCTGTTGTGAACGGATTGATGACGACATTATATAAAAGATACCCTCAATTCTACCTAACATAAGAGACAACGGAAACTGATGACGTAATTCATAATTAATCTATAAAACAAAAGAAACTTAACATAGACACCAAAGACAGTTATAGGAAATGACGACATAATGACGTAAATTTAACTAGTGTAGTAACGATGACATATACATAAGTGGTGCACAAATGATTGTAAGCAGTGGTTTTAGCCAATAGATTCATTGGACTATAAGACATCCGGTATGAAGACTAATGTTTAGCAGTCTTTAGCTACTGACCTTGCAACAGGATGGGTGTGTTTTTGAGACAGACCGTTGTTGAAGAGGACTTAGATAGACTCAAGCTGGCTTGCCCCCTGACATTGGACATTGTATCTTGATTGATACAGAATTGGTATGGACTCGTTCGATTTGATATATACGACAATGACAAACAGTCATTTGTGTTTAAGGTCGAACATTTTTAGATTTAGGGTTGAACATTTTATTTTGGAGATTAGCTCCATAATTGTCTTCCACTCTCCCATCGGCAAAATACACCAGCTTCTTAGTTGGTTTTGACGATGACACTTTGCACTACATAAACAGATACATATGAAACTGGAATAATACCAAATACTCTTTGGTACCAGTTTCCAACGTAATATAATAGAGTAGGAAATTTTAATCTGCAACCGACATTACAAACATTTGATGAAAACAGCTGTGTAAATTGAAGACTTGTAAAATAAAGTTTATCGTTGGAATTTCTGCTATGGTTTATTACGGTCATCATTGGATCGTTGAATTTTATTAAAAGTTCTGCATTCAGTTGGATCATTTGTAATGGATAGTACTACATTATATGTCACTCAAAGTCCAAGGAAACCGAATCAATAAAAAACCTGGGTCCCGTAAATTATCGAAGAGAATTTATACCTCTGGTGAACCAAACCAGTATTCTCGATTATGACTCTTCAGAAATATATATAAAAAGATAAAAATATAAAATAATTTTATCCTGTATGTAAAACGGGTACATACAATAAGGGTAAACTGGTGCCGTGACAGGATTCGGTGGACTATTAGAAAATGACGCAACCGAACCCACACGTGGATAATTACATGGAAGTTTTGCAAATGCAGCATAACCAACAACAGGCATTAATGATGCAGAACCTACAGCAAAATCATCCAGAAATGAATGCGCATCAAATACCACTTCCAGTGGATCCAAATTAAGCAAACCTCATGGCATTACGTAACATAACTGACACTCTTCAGCGTCTTGACCAACATGCTAAATTTAACAATATAAATAGCTTTGTCACACAATTCAATGGGGATTCGAAAAGTTTTCGACAATGGATGGTTGACGTAGACAAATTCGCCTACTTGATAGATGCAACTACAGACATTGACAAGAAGAAAATATTTTTTTGGTCATCAGAGGGACTGGTCACAGATTTTGTCCGACGGAGGGCAAAGGCATTTCCGATGGAGACCTTTGAAGAACTCAAGAAAATATTGGTATCAAGATACTCAGAGATTACCGATGCTGAGCACGCGTGGACGATGTTAAGAAGAATAAAGCAAGATCGACAGGAAAGTGTTCAAATGTACGGAGATAGACTATTAAACCTTGCCGAAGATGCTTTTGTTGGAGGTAACATTCCAACAACTGATCTGGAGAAACATCTAGTCGGAATTTTTGTGGACGAACTGTATTCTGATTCACTAAAAATCCATCTACTCAAAAAGATCCTCATTCAATAACTACCTCAATACAATTTAGCTGTTTATAAGAAGAATGTGAAGAAAAAAAATTCCAACAACGAATTGGAAGGTGTCCGCTACCTGAGTATGAATACCAACGTACCCAACATGATCAACAAATGCACCAACCTATGGAAATTGATCATTCGAGACATCGTTGGGACAGAAATCAAGAACATCACAGAAGATCAGAGAGATTCAATAACTCATACCAGAATCAGAGAAGTCCAGCACTACAGAGTAACACCACAGAAGAGACTACAGAATACACAATGTAGAACCCCAACAACCAACCACCTTCTGTTTTAACTGTGCAGGACAAGGACATGTAGCAGGGAATTACAGAAATTCACAGTCCAGAAATCATTTTGGGGACAACAATTCAAGACCAGAAATAAATCAAAGAAATTATCAGTATCAAAATCACTTACTTACTTACTTAGTCGTTCCCCTTCTACCGTGAGGTGTAGAGGTTTGGAAGAGAGAGCGCCAGACCATTCTATCAGCTGTCTTCTTCCTGGCCTGGTTCCATTCTAGTCCTCGGTCCTTCAAAGATTGTCTAATGTTGTCCTCCCAGCGGACTCTGGGTCGTCCTGGAGGTCTGGATCCCTGGCTCTTTGTTTCCCATGCTTGTCGTGGTAGCCGATCTTCTCCCACTCTGCAGACATGGCCAAACCATCTTAGTTGGGACTGTTCTATTTGGGTCTGCAGCGGATGGGATTTTAGGCCTTGACGGATCGTCTGGTTGCGGACCATGTCTCTTCTTGTTACTTCAACCACTTTCCTCAGATACCTCATTTCTGAGGTTTGGATCTGGCTTTTGTGGGTTGTAATCATTGCCCACGACTCGCATCCATATGTCAAGACTGGGACATAGGTGGAGCGGTATACAGCCATCTTCGTTTTCTTACCAACCTCTTTCTTGCTGAAGAATCCACGATTTATGGCCTGAAAAAGTCTCCCAGCCGCTGCTTTTCGAGTGGCCAACTCTTCTTTGATGCCTCCCTTTCGGTCTATAATAGCTCCGAGATATTTAAAGTGGTCGACCTGCTCCAGGACCTGTTCTCCCAACTTAATCTGATGTTTTCTTTCTTCTTCTCGTGATATCACCATGGATTTTGTTTTAGAGCTGCTTATGACCATCCCTCTCTTCTCCAGCTCTTCCTTCCAGACTTGCAGGTTGGATTGGAGATGTGCCTCTGATTTAGCAATCAGGACAACATCATCAGCAAATGCCAGCTCCGAAATATAGACCTGTCTCATCTTCCAGTACCCCACTGAATACTTTCTTGTTCTCTCCTTACATGCCTTGATGACATCGTCCATGAGGAGTATGAAGAGGTAAGGTGATAGGATATCACCTTGTCTTACACCAGTGGTGGTCCTGAACTCTTCTGACTTATGGTTTGCTGTCCTCACATAATTTCTGCAAGACTTGTAGAAGCTCTGTATAGCATGAATCAGAGGCGCTGGAATATTCTTCCTTGCCAAACAGTCCCAAAGTTTGCTCCAGGGGACCCTGTCAAACGCCTTTTCCAGATCTATGAAACAAAGATGGATCTCACTCTTATACTCAATGGCCTTTTCACTCAGCTGTCTGAGTGTGAAGATTAGGTCTTGAGTACTTCGGTTTGCTCGGAATCCGCACTGGACCTCATCCAATTGTGGCTCAGCTAGGCGTCGGAGTCTCTGCTCTAGAATCCTAGAGTAGATTTTACCAGGGACACTGAGAAGGGATATGCCTCTATGGTTTCCACATTGTCGATTGTCACCCTTTTTGAAAATTGGTGTTATGATGGCAATCTCCCAATCCTTTGGTATGTTCTTGTTGCACCATGCTGCCTGTAGGACCTTTAGGAGTAATAGGTCGCCTGATGCTCCCATGTATTTAACCATTTCTGGTGTTATACCATCATGCCCTGCTGCTTTGCCCATCTTGATTTTCTCTAGTGCTGCCCTCAGTTCTTCCATCTTTATGTCATCTTCACCATCATTGGTTTTCTCTTCTGTGCTAGTGGTTATCATTTCTGATGCTTCACCATGCTCACCATCCAGGAGTTCTGAGAAATATTCTTTCCATCTTTCCATTACTTCCTTCGGGGCAGTAAGCAATTTGCCTTGCTTGTCCTTTATAAATTTGAGAGGGCATTGTTTTTCCTTCCTCATGTTCTTTAGGGTCTTATAGAACAATTTCTGGTTTTCTTGTGCATCTTTTTCTAGCTTTTCTCCAAATTCTTCCCAGGACTTCTGTTTTGCTGCTAGCACTTTGTTCTTTGCTTCTGTTCTGAGTGTCACATATTCTCTATATTTTTCCATTTGTCCTGTTGTGTTTTTAGCTCCTAAGTATTGTTTCCATGCCATTTTCTTCTCTCTTATTTTCTCTTTGACTTCCTCTGTCCACCAAGGTGTCCTCTTTCTCTGGTTCCCAAGTCGGACTTCACCACATGCTTCTGCAGCCGCTGTCTTTATGATATCCTTGAATTTATTCCAGAGGGTTTCCAAGTCATCAGGTTGTTCTTCTGTGTTGCTCACCGCTGCAGCAATAAGCCCCTGATATCTGGTCTTAATTTCTGGCTCTCTCAGCTTGTAGGTCCTAATGCTCATTTCTCCTGCTCGTTTACTTGGTTTCTTGCATGATGTTGAGCAGTTCCTAGGCTGAGCAACTCTTTCAGTTGTTCGTTTGATTGTTAGCAGGTAGTGATCACTTCCAATCTCTGGCCCCCTCCAGACTCTTGCATCTCGGACATATTTGAATGAGCTTTTCCGAACAATGGCATAGTCGATCACTGACTTCTCATTCTTTGTTGGTTCGCATCTAGTGTATGCATGTATGCGCTTATGGGGGAACTTTGTGTTTGTAATGATCAGATTCTGCTCACTGCAGAATCTAAGGAGTCGCTTTCCATTGTCATTGAGAGTATCTTCTCCATATCTTCCGATAACTCCACCCCATCTAGCATGGTCATTTCCAACTCTGGCATTAAAATCTCCGAGCATGATAACTTCATCTAGGCAGTCATCCACTGTCCTTTGAAGCAGCTCAAAGAATTCCTCCTTTACCTCTGCTCTCTCATCCTCATTTGGCCCATACACTATGACCAGGTTGACTATGGTTTCTCCTTCTTTTAGTTTCACAACCATAATGCGCTCTGAGACAAAGTTCCACCCCTTGATACTATCTTTTTGATTTTGGGCCACAATGCAACCCACACCCCCCTTAGCTCTTTCGGATATGGGTACACCACTGTAGAGCAGCGTGTTGCCATTGAGATCCATGACTCCTTGTCCTTTTTTCTTTGTTTCCGTTATAGCCAGGATTTCTAGTTTTGCTTTCTTATCTCTTCCACCAGCTCCTCTTCCTTCCCATTTATACTTCTTGTGTTCCATGTTCCATAAGTCGTAGTCCGTAGTCAGTTCCAGTTCGTCGCCTTTAGAATCAGTCCGGTTTTCTCTCTTGTGTTACTCGTAATCGTGGTTTAAAGCAAACAGGTGATTGGTCTGTTGTGCCTTTGCATGGTGGAGGGGCTGCCTCCTTACGGCCTCCATGCAGGCCGCCCTCCTCCTTTTTCATCCGGGCTTGGGACCGGCATAGGCGGAGTTATCAAAATCACTATCAGACAAATAATATTAGAAGACATCCTCAAAACAGAAATGACTCCCAACCAACCTCAAGGAGAATAGGAAACGGAAGGACCTCACATTAACAGAGATCGGATGTGATGGTCTGCAGAATCGATCTCTATCTGATAAACCAACGACATCAAGAGAAGATCAAGCCTACATAAATAGTATCCCAGACCCTTGTTCTTGCATCTTAAAAATAGGAAAACAAAATTTCAGAGCTCTCATAGACACTGGTGCGACGGTTAGTCTGATTAGAGAGACGTTGTACCATCAGATAAAACACATGACGAAGTTCTCAAGACATACAGTAAGAATGAAATCAGTAACGGGACAAGATCTGAAAGCATTAGGAACTGCCTACATACATTTCAAGATGGGAGAAGAAATGCTAGAACACTCATTTATTATAACGAGAGGACTGTCTAGAAATTTTATAATCGGAAGAGACTTCCTTAGAAAAAATAATGCCAGAATATACTTTGATTTGAAACAGCTCAGAATAAATGGCAGCTATATAACTCTACAAGATGACATACATATCACTACGTTGATAAGAACTACCGCACCAGTAACTTTGAAGCCGAGTTCTATCACTGTAACAAAGGCTCGAATAAAAAAACTCACCTTATGTAAATATAGGACATACAATCTATGTATCTCAGATGGAGAATGAAGAAACGGATGATCCACATGTGGAAATACAAGATGGCATTGTAATAGTGAGTAAGAACAGAGACTTTCCTATAATGATCGTTAACTCTTCAGGAACTACTCTTACTATCCCAAGAGGAAAGATTGTAGGACAAGTTCAAATACCAAAAGATGAGATCTCCCACAATGAAGTTACAAGGACGGTTATGTTAACCTCTCTACTCAAACGTCATCCAAAACATTTCCAAACACATTTCCTTCGGGAAATACGAAGCGTCTCTATCCTATTTCCTCCCTCCAGTCCCAGAGAAGAGAGTATCACAGAAAATGTATTTCGAATGAGATTTCAGAAACAGACCCCAGAAAGAAATACACAAATTTTGATCCATACCTTGATGACAGAGATAGAGACATATTATACGAAACATATGGAAGGAAGAGTAAATATTACTCCTCTAAAAGCAGATATTGTACTGTGGAGTCAGTTTCTGCTTGGCCGAATAAAAGAAGTGGCAAATTAAAATCATTATATCCCTCAAAACCAGCTTGTCGGAACCAAATGACGAGAAATCAAATCAGTCATCTCAACAACAAAAAAAAACAAAAAAAAACAATGATGAAAATCTAGACAGGATGAAAGTTTTACTAGAACAATTATATACTACTGAAGAATTTCAGAATAGATTGGAGAATTTCGTAAAGGAACATAAAGATGTATTTGCAATCTCTGACATGGAGTTGGAGAGAACAAAAACCGTCACAATGGAAATACATACTACATCGGAAGGACCAATAAGTCTGAGGTCATATCATACTCCTCTAAAAAATAGAGAAATCGTAGAGAAAGCTATCCAGGAAATGTTAGCGGCTGGTATTATTGAAAGATCCCGCTCACCGTGGTCATCCCCTATAGTAATAGTCACCAAGAAAGACGGAAGTCACCGAGTTTGCTGTGACTATAGGGCATTGAACAAAATTACTAAAACAATATCATATCCTCTACCTCGCATAGACGACATTTTGGCGACTCTTGGAAAATCCAATTGAATCACCTTATTACACGCTCGATCAGGATTCTGGGCTATCCCTATGTCCGCGGATGCAAAACAGAAAAGCACGTTCTGTACTCATGTGGGATCTTATTCATGGAATGTGATGCCTTTTGGGCTAAAAGGAAGTCCAGCCACCTACATGAGTTTGATGAATGAAGTTTTACACGGGTTACACAAATTTGCATCAGCCTACATAGACGATATCTTAATACACGCAAATGGAACCATTGAGGATCACTTTCAACATGTAGAGATTGTCTTTGACAGATTACGTTTACACAAAGTAAAGTTAAAATTGAGTAAATGCAGCTTTCTACAAAAGGAGATCAAATATTTAGGTTTCATAGTAAATCAGAATGGAATCCGACCAGATGACGATAAGATTGCAGCAATACAGAAAATACCTCCACCAACAAATGTAAGGCAAGTGAGAGGATTCATAGGGTGTTGTGCTTACTATCGCAAGCACATAATCAATTTCTCAAAAGTAGCCGAACCTTTGCTGAATTTAACCAGGAAATATGCAAAATTCAGGTGGGAAGAAAAATGTCAGAAAGCTTTTGACTACCTAAAGTCGGCACTAATCACAATACCTTTCCTGGCACATCCAGACATCACAAAACCCATGATCATCTATAGTGATGCGTCCAACACTGCAATAGAAGCGTGTTTAGTACAAGAAATATCACCAAATGAACCACCAGTGATTGCCAATATTCTCCAAGAAAAACCGATAGCCTTTCTTTCACATGCCTTAAGCAGAACTCAACGAAAATGGACGACAACAGAGAAGGAAGCTTATGCAATTCATTATGCTTTGCAGAAGTTTGACTTGTATATCAGAGGAACGTCGGTTATCATAAAAACGGATCACCAACCTCTAGTAAATTTGCTAACTAAACCCCAAGAACAACCAAAAAAGCTTCAGACATGAGCTATCAATTTACAAAATTACAATACTAAGATTGAGTATTTACCAGGTAGACTAAACACATGTGCAGATTTATTATCGAGAATACCATATCCTGAACCTACAGACGTGGATGATCTGAAACAAAAAGACTTAGCTGAAATAGATGTAAATGCGAAAGAAATCTCCGCCATTGACTTAATCCAACACAGTCAAGACACTGGGCCTCCTGATAGTCAAGAACAGAAAACACAACCTACGGAGAACTTGAGAACTGATGATGGCGATGAATCTAGAGATTTTGAACAGAGTCTAATCTTCAAGAAGGAACAACTGAAAGATGAAGCATTAACCAAGATTATAGTACAAGTACGTACCAATCCAAAAGAAAAGAGAGACTATGTGATACTACCAGGAGACAATATTTTATATCATGTCAGTCCCCGAGAAAATGGATTACTGCAAAAATGTATCCCCACATCATTGGTACCAGCTGTATTGAAACAATTTCACGACGAAAATGGTCACTTCGGACGCGACAAAACTCGACGTTATTACGAAGAGATACTATTAGCCAACTATGATAAACGATATCATGGAATATGTAGAAACGTGTAAAATTTGTAAACTCAGAAATATGAGAATGATTAGAGCACCGATTCAGGAAATGTCATATCAACATTATCCCATGGAAGTCTTTAGTCTAGACATATCGGGACCGTATCCAGTTACCTTGTCCTGACACAAATACATATTACACCTGGTGGATCAATGTTCTGTGTGGCCAGAGAGCTTTCCTTTAGAAAATGCCACTTCAGCTCTAATTACAGACATCTTCTTACAACAATTCGTTCCGCGACATGGCTGTCCTCAGAGAATAATAACAGACAATGGCAAACAGTTCGTAGGGGATCCTTTTGCCTCAACAGTAAGAAAAGGGAATATAAAACACACGAAAACCTCAGTTTATCATCCAGAATCAAATGGAAAAAACGAAAGGATGCACTCTACCCTACATGACATATTAGCAAAACTTACGAAAGGGAACAGCCAATATTGGGATATATACATAAATCAAGCCTTAGAAGCATCTTGCTTCCCCAGAGGAAATATAAATGTCCGATGAACAAAAACATCAATGAAACAGGATTTTCGCACTTTTTACAGGATTCTCGTCCGGAAAGCTTTTGCTAAACGAGCCAGGATCCGTAACAAAACCTCTACACTGCAAGAATTCAAGCCTGGTGCCCAAGTATACTATAAGAAGCATATTAGGACGGATAAAATTGACAACCGATGGTTACCCGGATATAAAATATTGGAACAAACTTCTCCAACTAATTATATCTTGTGGAACGAAGAACGCAATTCCACTACAAAAGCTCACGTCAATCAGATGCGACTGGATGATCACCGACCGCTTGATATCCCAGAGACGCAGTTCCAGAGACCAACTCGTTTATCTACGTTAGCCCAACCTCCATCTTCTTCATCTTCTTCGGATGCAGTGGAAACATCAGAACATTCTTCCTCAGAGTCAGAAATTGTACCACATCGGTTGGATCATGCGATTCAAAGAGCTACAGATTGTAGAAGTTCATCATCAAGTGAAGATAACGTTCCTCTACAAGAACTTAGACAGCGTCTCATTTCAAGACAAGAACGTATTGCTGATGATGATAGAATCGAACATAATGAAACAAGTATGAATCTTGATTTTCCTCAATCTACACTATCAACACCATCCGATATCGATTGCTCCAAACCCGTAATTTCAGAAAACGATTCAGTGACTACAGCTTCGGATACCACCTTGATGGACATGAAAGAAACGCGAAAAGTAGCAGATAAACGGAGATACGATTCTTCATTTTCAGACTCCATCCCTGTAGCTAAACTTCCTAAATTTTCGCAAGATCAAATATATGTCAAACCTAAAAAACGTAGAAGACAAACGACATCCCCACGCCTCTCGTGTGATGTAGACATGATTATTGATGATTCTTCACATCTCACACCTACAGTTCAAGTTCCTCGCAATGTTTCACCCCACGTGGATAAGGGCATGCTTTTATCCCAGCTAATGTTGTTATTGGCTGACAAGCTGTGACTTGCATTTTGGCGGAAACGTTTCCCCTTTACATAAACTTTTGCGGAGCTACGGCAAATTTCATACATCGTGATTCAACTAGATTCGAGTTTGTAAGGGAGGTATCTGACTCCACGACTGCGTTATTACCCATCACTCAAAGACTTACTGAAACTGATCCAGCTTTAAGAGACTTTCGGCTCTTTATCGTGTTGTGAAGCCGAACAGTTGAGGCCTATGTTGTCTTTCTACAAGTCCTTCATCAGGATTTAAACCAAGCGAAGAGGTCCTTATTTTTAACAGTCATAGACTGGGTGATGCGCCAGACAACAGAGGGCAATCCAAGAGGAATAAGATGGTCTGCATTTTCTACATTGGAAGATCTGGAATATGCAGATGGCATTGCACTACTAGCACATTCACATCAACACATCCAGGAAAAAACGGATAGACTTAATAAGTTTAGCCAGCAGGTGGGCTTGAACATCAATTTAAAGAAGTCAGAGGTCATGACGCTCAATGTGAGCAACCCTGAGCCCATATCAGTAAGGAATCAGCAACTGTTACAGACAGACACCTTTACATACCTAGGATGCATAGTAACACCAGATGGCGGGGCAGGCAAAGACATCAACATCAGAATGAATAAAGCAAGAACAGCCTTTTTTTTTTAGCCTAAACAACATCTGGAAGTCCTCGCAATACAGCACAAGCACAAAATTAAGATTATATCAGAGCTGTGTGCTTTCTGTGCTTCTCTATGGTGCGGAATGCTGGAGAGTTACAGAGAAGGAAATGTCGAAATTGTCCTCTTTTCACACAACATGCCTAAGAAAAATTCACCGAATCTTTTGGCCGAATACCATCACCAACCAAGATCTGCTTATTCGGAGCAAGCTAGAGGACATGCACACCATCATAGCTGGCAGACGCTGGAGCTGGGTTGGCCATGTCCTCAGAAGAGACCCCGATGCCATCACAAGAACAGCTATGCATTGGACCCCTGAAGGAAAACGAAAGAGAGGCCGACCAAAAACAACCTGGCGGAGGACTGTGGAGGATGAGATGCAAAGAATGAACCAGAGTTGGGGCACTGTACGAAGGATGGCCACCGACCGAGCAAAGTGGAATCAATTTGTTGTTACCCTACAAGACGCCACTAAGCGTGATGGCCACTGACTGCTTTGACGGTCGGCGGCTAAGGATCAAAGAAGAAGAAGAAGAGGTCCTTGCCACATTAACGACCTGTTCTATATGGTACTTCAACCGATGATGTGCTTTCAGACATTCGTTCTTCAGTTTTCCCCATACATGCACGTTATGAAGTGTTTTTTTTAACTATTATTACTGTTATTACTCTAAAATTGAGATGCTGTATAGATAGACCGACTGATAGTGCCAGGAAAATGTCTGAGGAACATTTTTATGGCATGGGGACATATGTGAACGGATTGATGACGACATTATATAAAAGATACCCTCAATTCTACCTAACATAAGAGACAACGGAAACTGATGACGTAATTCATAATTAATCTATAAAACAAAAGAAACTTAACATAGACACCAAAGACAGTTATAGGAAATGACGACATAATGACGTAAATTTAACTAGTGTAGTAACGATGACATATACATAAGTGGTGCACAAATGATTGTAAGCAGTGGTTTTAGCCAATAGATTCATTGGACTATAAGACATCCGGTATGAAGACTAATGTTTAGCAGTCTTTAGCTACTGACCTTGCAACAGGATGGGTGTGTTTTTGAGACAGACCGTTGTTGAAGAGGACTTAGACTCAAGCTGGCTTGCCCCCCTGACATTGGACATTGTATCCTGATTGATACAGAATTGGTATGGACTCGTTCGATTTGATATATACGACAATGACAAACAGTCATTTGTGTTTAAGGTCGAACATTTTTAGATTTAGGGTTGAGCATTTTATTTTGGAGATTAGCTCCATAATTGTCTTCCACTCTCCCATCGGCAAAATACACCAGCTTCTTAGTTGGTTTTGACGATGACACTTTGCACTACATAAACAGATACATATGAAACTGGAATAATACCAAATACTCTTTGGTACCAGTTTCCAACGTAATATAATAGAGTAGGAAATTTTAATCTGCAACCGACATTACAAATATTTGATGAAAACAACTGTGTAAATTGAAGACTTGTAAAATAAAGATTATCGTTGGAATTTCTGCTATGGTTTATTACGGACATCATTGGATCGTTGAATTTTATTAAAAGTTCTGCATTCAGTTGGATCATTTGTAATGGATAGTACTACATTATATGCCACTCAAAGTCCAAGGAAACCGAATCAATAAAAAAACCTGGGTCCCGTAAATTATCGAAGAGAATTTATACCTCTGATGAACCAAACCAGTATTCTCGATTATGACTCTTCAGAAATATATATAAAAAGAGAAAAGATAAAAATATAAAATAATTTTATCCTGTATGTAAAACGGGTACACTGTGTCCACTGCGTTCTTGAACTGTTTTCGGGCACGACAGTCGTTGACCAGGAACCCGCAGCGAAAGAGCAGAAAGGAAATCATTTGAGTAGATGCATCTGAGAGACCGAGAAAAATCTCCGTGACGACGGCAACAGTCATGGCCAGATGGGTGCTGGAAGTTCATGGAAGGAGAGATATACCTGGAAAGACTTTGTGGCTAGAACTAGTTGTGCCTTAAACTCACACAGATCATTCTGGAACTGTTGCAGCTCTTTTCCTAGAAATTGTACGTCCAGACGTTGACCAGCAGATGCCTGTCACGTGCTAGTTGTCAGGTTATCAAATAATATACACTTGATCTGTGAAAAAGAACCATGCAGCAGTGAACACAAGATAGAAAAATTCAAGATGGAAAGATACAAAATGGAAAGATAGAAGATGGAAAGATACAAGATGGATAGATACAAGATAGAAAGTGACAAGGTGGAAAGGTACAAGGTGGAAAGATACAAGATGGAAAGATACAAGATGGAAAGATACAAGATGGAAAGGTACAAGATGGAAAGATACAAGATGGAAAGATACAACATGGAAAGGTACAACACGGAAAGGTACAACATGGAAAGGTACAAGATGGAAAGGTACAAGATGGAAAGGTACAAGATGGAAAGATACAAGATGGAAAGGTACAACATGGAAAGATACAAGATGGAAAGATACAAGAAAGAAAGATACAATATAGAAAAATACAAGATGGAAGCCCTTTGTTAATATAAACCGAAAAACGACTATTGCAGCCCCGTGTTCACAGAGAACTAAAAACAATTGCAGCCCTTTGTTAATATAAACCGAAAAACGACTATTGCAGCCCCATGTTCACAGAGAACTAAAAACAATTGCAGCCCTTTGTTAATATAAACCGAAAAACGACAATTGCAGCCCTGTGTTCACATAAAAGGAACATGAATGATAGATGATATAGACAGAAGATGGCAGAACACCCAAAGATACATTGTGACTAATGTAGACAGTAATTAAGACAGCTGACACGTGATGGGATGTTAGTACAATAACAGAATTGGATGGGAACACATGGCACGGGAGTGAGGAGAATGTCACGGTCGCTACATTGTTCAGCGCGTCCCTTCATAGTGATTGATATAATCTTAAGTAATTTATAAAACTGGTGTAAATTGTGTGAATAGACCGACATCTTCAGCAGGTGTCGTGCATAAAGCTACAATGGCTTAGTTTTTGTGTGCACTGATATGAAACAATAGACCGTAAGTAGCTGCAAAAATGAATCACGTCATTGCATTTTCATGACATTTAAATAAAAAATAAAGCCCAACCAAGGATTTTGAATTGTCTGTGAATGATCGCATTAATAATGTAGCTTTCGATCAGTCACGCCTATCCAACTGAGTGCAGATCACAGGTAATGTGTTTTCCGTTCGTCTTTATTGCTGTCCGCGGGGTTTCTCTGTAAGCCGTCAGATTTCATTGTTGCAGTCTGCATATTTTAAGCCTTATGACGTCACACCCGTTCTTTGTGTTCCTTCGTGTGTCTGCGAAGCTGATGTTTTTGTCTAACTCCTCACTTTAATTAAATGGACCCGGGGCGTTGGTGGTGGTGGTGGGGGAAGGGGCGACGAGAAGTCGTTTCCGGCTCAAAAAAGAAAAATCAATAAATCTGTAATGCTGTATTCCTATCGAACTTAGCATTATCAGATCAATCTATGTGCTAGGTAGGGTCATAAGTCACATTGATTTCAGCGTTAAGATCGTTCTTAATGTGTGTATTTGCACCAAGTCAACGTTAAGATCATTCTTAATGTGTGTATTTGTGTTAACGTTAAGATCATTCTTAATTTGTTTATTTGTGTTAACGTTAAGATCATTCTTAATGTGTGTATTTGTGTTAACGTTAACATCATTCTTAATGTGTGTATTTGTGTTAACGTTAACATCATTCATAATTTGTTTATTTGTGTTAACGTTAACATCATTCTTAATGTGTGTATTTGTGTTAACGTTAACATCATTCTTAATGTGTGTATTTGTGTTAACGTTAAGATCATTCTTAATTTGTTTATTTGTGTTAACATTAACATCATTCTTAATGTGTGTATTTGTGTTAATGTTAACATCATTCTTAATTTGTGTTAATGTTAACATCATTCTTAATGTGTGTATTTGTGTTAACGTTAACATCTTTCTTAATGAGTGTATTTGTGTTAATATTAACATTATTCTTAATGTGTGTATTTGTGTTAACGTTAACATCCTTCTTAATGCGTGTATTTGTGTTAACGTTAAGATCATTCTTAATTTGTTTATTTGTGTTAACGTTAACATCATTCTTAATGTGTGTATTTGTGTTAACGTTAACATCATTCTTAATTTGTTTATTTGTGTTAATGTTAACATCATTCTTAATGTGTGTATTTGTGTTAACGTTAACATCATTCTTAATTTGTTTATTTGTGTTAACGTTAACATCATTCTTAATATGTGTATTTGTGTTATCATTAACATCCTTCTTAATGTGTGTATTTGTGTTAACATTAACATCATTTTTAATGTGTGTATTTGTGTCAACGTTAACATCATTCTTAATTTGTTTATTTGTGTTAATGTTAACATCATTCTTAATGTGTGTATTTGTGTTAATGATAACATCATTCTTAATGTGTGTATTTGTGTTAACGTTAACATCATTCTTAATTTGTTTATTTGTGTTAACGTTAACATCATTCTTAATGTGTGTGTGTCAGCGTTAAGATCATTCTTAATTTGTTTATTTGTGTTAACGTTAACATCATTCTTAATGTGTGTGTTTGTGTTAACGTTAACATCATTCTTATTTGTGTCAACGTTAAGATCATTCTTAATTTGTGTATTTGTGTCAACATTAGGATCGTTCTTAATTTGTGTATTTGTGTCAAGTAAATATTAAGATCATTCTTAATTTGTGTCAAGTAAACGTTAAGATCATTCTTAATTTGTGTATTTGTGTTAACGTTAAGATCATTCTTAATGTGTGTATTTGTGTCAAGTAAACGTTAAGATCATTCTTAATTTGTGTATTTGCGTTAACGTTAAGACCATTCTTAATTTGTTTATTTGTGTCAATGTTAAGATCATTCTTAATTTGTGTATTTGTCTCAACGTTAAGATTGTTCTTAATTTGTGTATTTGCACCAAGTCAACATTAAAACACATTCTTAATGTGTGTATTTGTGTCAACGTTAAGATCATTCTTAATTTGTGTATTTGTGTCAATGTTAAGATCATTCTTAATTTGTGTATTTGCGCCAAGTCAACGTTAACATCATTCTTAATGTGTGTATTTGTGTTAATGTTAAGATCATTCTTAATTTGTGTATTTGTGTTAACGGTAAGATCATTCTTAATTTGTTTATTTGTGTCAATGTTAAGATCATTCTTAATTTGTGTATTTGTGTCAACATTAAGATCGTTCTTAATTTGTGTATTTGCGCCAAGTCAACGTTAAAATCATTCTTAATGTGTGTATTTGTGTTAACGTTAAGATCATTCTTAATTTGTGTATTTGTGTCAACGTTAAGATCATTCTTAATTTGTGTATTTGTGTTAATGTTAAGATCATTCTTAATTTGTGTATTTGTGTTAACGTTAAGATCATTCTTAATTTGTGTATTTGTGTCAACATTAACATTATTCTTAATGTGTGTATTTGTGTTAACGTTAAGATCATTCTTAATTTAAGTATTTGTGTCAACGTTAAAGCCATTCTTAATTTGTGTCAAGTAAACGTTAAGATCGTTTTAATTTGTGTCAACGTTAAGATCATTCTTAATTTGTGTCAACGTTAAGATTATTCTTAATTTGTGTATTTGTGTCAAGTAAACGTTAAGGTCATTCTTAATTTGTGTATTTGTGTCAAGTAAACGTTAAGATCATTCTTAATTTGTGTATTTGTATTAACGTTAAGATCATTCTTAATGTGTGTATTTGTGTCAAGTAAACGTTAAGATCATTCTTAATTTGTGTATTTCTTAATTTGTGTTTTTGTGTCAAGTAAACGTTAAGATCATTCTTAATTTGTGTATTTGTGTTAACGTTAAGATCATTCTTAATTTGTTTATTTGTGTCAACGTTAAGATCATTCTTAATTTGTGTATTTGTCTCAACGTTAAGATCGTTCTTAATTTGTGTATTTGCACCAAGTCAACGTTAAAATCATTCTTAATGTGTGTATTTGTGTCAACGTTAAGATCATTCTTAATTTGTGTATTTGTGTCAACGTAAAGATCGTTCTTAATTTGTGTATTTGCGCCAAGTCAACGTTAAAATCATTCTTAATGTGTGTATTAGTGTCAACGTTAAGATCATTCTTAATTTGTGTATTTGCGCCAAGTCAACATTAACATCATTCTTAATGTGTGTATGTGTGTTAACGTTAAGATCATTCTTAATTTGCGTATTTGTGTTAACGTTAAGATCATTCTTAATTTGTGTATTTGTGTCAACGTTAAGATCATTCTTAATGTGTGTATTTGCGCCAAGTCAACATTAAAATCATTCTTAATGTGTGTATTTGTGTTAACGTTAACATCATTCTTAATGTGTATTTGTGTTAACGTTAAGATCATTCTTAATTTGTGTATTTGCGCCAAGTCAACGTTAAAATCATTCTTAATGTGTGTATTTGTGTTAATGTTAAGATCATTCTTAATTTGTGTATTTGTGTTAACGTTAAGATCATTCTTAATTTGTTTATTTGTGTTAATGTTAAGATCATTCTTAATTTGTGTATTTGTGTCAACGTTAAGATCGTTCTTAATTTGTGTATTTTCGCCAAGTCAACGTTAAAATCATTCTTAATGTGTGTATTTGTGTTAACGTTAAGATTATTCTTAATTTGTGTATTTGTGTCAACGTTAAGATCATTCTTAATTTGTGTTAATGTTAAGATCATTCTTAATTTGTTTATTTGTGTTAACGTTAAGATCATTCTTAATTTGTGTATTTGTGTCAACATTAACATTATTCTTAATGTGTGTATTTGTGTTAACGTTAAGATCATTCTTAAATTAAGTATTTGTGTCAACGTTAAAGCCATTCTTAATTTGTGTCAAGTAAACGTTAAGATCGTTTTAATTTGTGTCAACGTTAAGATCATTCTTAATTTGTGTCAACGTTAAGATTATTCTTAATTTGTGTATTTGTGTCAAGTAAACGTTAAGGTCATTCTTAATTTGTGTATTTGTGTCAAGTAAACGTTAAGATCATTCTTAATTTGTGTATTTGTATTAACGTTAAGATCATTCTTAATGTGTGTATTTGTGTCAAGTAAACGTTAAGATCATTCTTAATTTGTGTATTTCTTAATTTGTGTTTTTGTGTCAAGTAAACGTTAAGATCATTCTTAATTTGTGTATTTGTGTTAACGTTAAGATCACTCTTAATTTGTTTATTTGTGTCAACGTTAAGATCATTCTTAATTTGTGTATTTGTCTCAACGTTAAGATCGTTCTTAATTTGTGTATTTGCACCAAGTCAACGTTAAAATCATTCTTAATGTGTGTATTTGTGTCAACGTTAAGATCATTCTTAATTTGTGTATTTGTGTCAACGTTAAGATCATTCTTAATTTGTGTATTTGCGCCAAGTCAACATTAACATCATTCTTAATGTGTGTATTTGTGTTAACGTTAAGATCATTCTTAATTTGCGTATTTCTGTTAACGTTAAGATCATTCTTAATTTGTGTATTTGTGTCAACGTTAAGATCGTTCTTAATTTGTGTATTTGCGCCAAGTCAACGTTAAAATCATTCTTAATGTGTGTATTTGTGTTAACGTTAACATCATTCTTAATGTGTATTTGTGTTAACGTTAAGATCATTCTTAATTTGTGTATTTGCGCCAAATCAACGTTAAAATCATTCTTAATGTGTGTATTTGTGTTAACGTTAAGATCATTCTTAATTTGTTTATTTGTGTCAACGTTAAGATCATTCTTAATTTGTGTATTTGTGTTAATATTAAGATCATTCTTAATTTGTGTATTTGTGTCAACGTTAAGATCGTTCTTAATTTGTGCATTTGCGCCAAGTCAACATTAACATCATTCTTAATGTGTGTATTTGTGTTAACGTTAACATCATTCTTAATGTGTTTATTTGTGTTAACGTTAACATCATTCTTAATTTAAGTATTTGTGTCAACGTTAAAGCCATTCTTAACTTGTGTCAAGTAAATGTTAAGATCATTTTAATTTGTGTCAACGTTAAGATCATTCTTAATTTGTGTATTTGTGTCAACGTTAAGATGATTCTTAATTTGTGTATTTGTGTCAAGTAAACGTTAAGATCATTCTTAATTTGTGTATTTCTTAATTTGTGTATTTGTGTCAAGTAAACGTTAAGATCATTCTTAATTTGTTTATTTGTGTCAACGTTAAGATCATTCTTAATTTGTGTATTTGTGTCAAGTAAACATTAAGCTCATTCTTAATTTGTGTATTTTTGTCAACGTTAAGATCATTCTTAATTTGTGTCAACGTTAAGATCATTCTTAATTTTTGTATTTGTGTCAACGTTAAGATCATTCTTAATTTAAGAATTTATGTCAACGCTAGGATCATTCTTAATTTAAGAATTTGTGTCAACGTTAAGATAATTCTTAATTTAAGAATTTGTGTCAAGATCATTCTTAATTTAAGAATTTGTGTCGGGAGCCGCGCTGGTGTAATGGCTTCGGCGTTGTACTGGTGACCAGGTGTTCATGGTTCAAACCCGGGCGTCAGCGTTTGAAGGAATGTTTACGACCGGAAATTTGACTGAATAACCTGAACGGCTCCTGTGATAAACCCTCTGTGGATGGGAAGGAGCAAAGCTCCTGACCGGGTTGGAAGGAAAGTCCTCAGGTTCCCCAGCCTCGCAATGACATGGCTAATAATTGGGCCGAAGGGCTGAAAGCCCAAGTGCCGCTGGTTTAAAAAAAAAAAAAAGAATTTGTGTCAACGTTAAGATCATTCTTAAGTTGTTTCAAGTCAACGTTAAAATCATTCTTAAGTTGTGTCAAGTCAACGTTAAGATCGTTTTAATTTGTGTCAAGTCAAAGTTAAGATCATTCCTAATTTGTGTATTTGTTTCAAAGTCAAATTGAAAATGTCACAAATTTTGAATATCTTGGCTCCATAATTAACAACAATGGAGACTGCTCAAAAGAGGTCAGAAGGAAATTGGCCATAGCAATGCAGAGGTTAAATAAAATGAAGAACCTATGGCATAACACCAAATTAATAAAAGTAAAACTTCTGAGAACGTGCATCTTTCCGGTAGCAACGTACGGATGTGAATCTTGGACCATTACTCAATCATTAAAGAAAACAATCGAATCTTTCGAAACAAAGTGTTACAGAAAAATTCTCAATATCTTGGACCAAGAAGAAGAAAAATATAGACATCCTACACGACCTGAACATCGAGGAAAACTGGCTCATAAACAATATCATGTCCCGGAAACTGAAATATTTTGGCCAAATTAAACGTCATATTGGCTTAGAGAGAGCAGTGATGGAGGGTATGGTACCTGGAAGGCGAGGCGGGGCCGACCAAGACGACGGTGGACACAGGACATTGAAGACACCTTGAACATGACAATGGAGGAGGCAGGAAGGCTGGCTAGAGATCGAGAGTCTTTCAGGCGGGCTGTGATGAGAGCGACGTTCTGCAAAGGACATGCTACATGATGAATGTTTCAAAGTTAAGGTATTTCTTAATTTGTGTTAATATTAAGATCATTCTTAATGTGTGTATTTTTGGCAAGTTAATTTTAAGATCTTTCTCAATTTGTGTATTTGTGTCAAACGTTAAAATCTTTCTTAATTTGTGTCAAGTCAACTGTAAGATCGTTTTAATTTGTGTATTTGTGTCTAGTCAACGTTAAGATCATTCTTAATTTAAGTATTTGTGCCAACGTTAAAATCATTCTTAATTTGTGTCAACTTTAAGATCGTTTTAATTTGTGTCAAGTCAACGTTAAGATCATTCTTAATTTGTGTCAAGTCAACATTAAGATCATTCTTAATTTGTGTCAATTCAACGTTAAGATCATTCTTAATTTGTGTCAAGGCAACATTAAGATCATTCTTAATTTGTGTCAAGTCAACATTAAGATCATTCTTAATTTGTGTCAATTCAGCATTAAGATCATTCTTAAATTTGTGTCAATTTGTAACAGTTAGAGGTTAAGAGGAGAATTCGGTTAGAATTATCTTTATGAAACTGACGTTTATTAACTGACTGTATAATTATTGTCTAAGGGAAATAATCAATAGAACGAGAAGGGGTCAAGAGTAATGTTTACGTCACTTGATTTGCGAGATTTGTTGTCTGACTTGGGTGAGAATTATAATGTAGAGTTTTTTGTTTTGTTTTGGGGGAGCTCAGCTACGGGACATACGCACGGAGAAGTTGTGTACGAGTGAGCGGTTAGTCAGAAAACGTTGTTCTAGAGTGTTCCTAAATAGTTGTAATTGTAAATCGAAGTTTCAGATTAAGTCAATTAGATCCCAGACGCGATAGCCTTTAGAAGCAAGTTTGCTTGAGTTGTGTTAAAGTTAGTACCTAGAAGTGGTGGCGAAGTAGACGTTATCATCGGACGATATGCCAAATGATTTTGGTTGCTTCTGTGGTGACAGAAATGTGTACTATCGTCTAGATGTCTATCTCGCATTATTTTGGCCACACATTAGAGTATGACAGTTTTGTTATTCATTTTGAGGACGAGATGACAGTGTCGCCAGTGAGAGAAAAATGTGTGTATTTCGAAAACAGGTACGTTGAATATTATGAATCCTATAACCAGTAATGAAGTACAGTAGACACGTTGACAGGCTAAGAGAAGAACAATAGACAGCCGGTAGTCTTGAGAAGTAGGATACGGAAGACAGTTTTGGTAAATAATCAACCCTGGCGGTTAGGCCAGTATCTTAAAGATGCACCAAGCAGAACCTAAGAAATACGACAGCTTATAAGAGAGAAGGAGCCGCGGTAGCATAGTGGTTAGTGCACTGGCTTCCTAGCGCAGTGGTCTATGGTTCGATCCCCAGATGAGGCGGGAAATTTTTAGGCCACAAACGGCTCCTGGGTCGACCCAGCCCCAAATGGGTACCAGAGCAACTCTGGGAAGGTTAAGGCGGCCGGCGTGATGCCGACCACATCACCCCTAGTGTGCCGACGGTCAAGATAATATGGGCCTAACACCATATTCCCAATATGCCTCAATGGGCGTGTAACGGGTTCCTTTACCTTTACCTTTTATAAGAGAGACAATGTTTACCTGAGAAAGAGATGGCAAATAAAATTTGTAGCACCAGTGGTTCTTAAGCTGTGATTACACTAACCACTAGAGTCAGTATGAGGATTGAAACAGAGAGAGAGAGAGAGAGAGAGAGAGAGAGAGAGAGAGAGAGAGAGAGAGAGAGAGAGAGAGAGAGTTTTTTACCTACTGAATTTTGCACTACAAGTCTGCCAACCTCAAGAGGAAGGTTGGGGATATCATTTTTCAACTTTTTCTGATACATGTAAATAAAGTTCAACGTTAACATTTTACTGCTGTCAGCGTGAAGTCAGTTCATCAACTGTTTGGTCTAAGTGAATTGTATCGTCTGAGAGACAGAAGCTTTTCTATTTACCATACAACACACTGCCTACTGTTTAGGGTAGAGATACGAAACCTATACGATCACAAATTTGAGAAGTAGGGTACAATAGACAAGCCATCATCATCACCCAGCTTATATGTCAACGGCCAAAAGGTCAACGTTAAAATCATTCTGAATTTGTGTCAAGTCAACGTTAATATCGTTTTAATTTATGTATTTATGTCAACGTTAAGATCATTCTTAATTTGTGTATTTGTGTTAACTTTAAGATCATTCTTAATTTGTGTATTTGTTTTAACGTTAAGATCATTCTTAATTTGTGTCAAGTCAACGTTTAGATCGTTTTAATTTGTATCATCGGTTAGATCGTTTTAATTTGTGTATTTGTTTCAAGTAAAAGTTAAGATCATTCCTGATTTGTGTATTTGTGTTAACGTTAAGATCATTCTTAATTTGTGTATGTCAACGTTGAGATCGTTTTAATTTGTGTCAACGTTAAAATCATTTTTAATTTGTCCGTTCGTCACAACGTTAAGGATTAGATCTACATTTCTGCGTTATTCCGATAGTGAAAATGATTAATCCTACTTCGATGTTGACTATGACCCAGTTATCGACGATAGTGACAGTGGGAAAATCGCTGCAGGAACTAGTAAAATTGTAGACAATGGACATAGAGGCACATTTACTTGTATGGAATTATTCCAGATGGATGAGCTCCCAGTGCCTAAACTAATTTTTCTGATGAGCAGCGACGTATTATTTGTTTCTTCTTATTTATACCATAAGATGGACTTATGAATAAACCAACAGAGCTGAAAAGGGTTGGTTACATCGTTTCAGTGTGAGCGAAATTAAAACCAACATCCAACAAGCATAAACCGTCAAACTCCTGAGCAGAAAAAAAAACGTCGTGTTCAGTGCTTTAAGAATTAAGGAAAAACAGACACTTGTAGAGTTTTAGAGACAGTTTATGGTTGTAAATTGTGTTCTCAACATTAGTGTAATTTGTTTGATATTCACATTTCATGAAGAGCTGTTAATAATGTGTGTGTATATATATATACTGCCCTTCTAAAATGCTGGAAATGATAAAGTCATTCCATGACGGCATGAAGGGAACAGTCCAATATGCTGGAAGCACGTCACAGCCCTTTGATATACGAAGTGGCGTTAAACAAGGCTGTGTTCTGGCTCCGACCCTCTTCGGAATCTTCTTTGCCTTACTCTTGAAACATGCATTCAGAGATGCAACTGAAGGAATATGCCTTCACACTAGGTCAGATGGCCGTCTGTTTAATCTTTCAAGGCTGAAGGCAAAAACAAAAATCAGAAGGGTCACTATAAGAGACTTGTTGTTCGCTGATGATGCTGCAGTCATCACTCAAAGCCAACAGGAGCTTCAGAGCTTGATGAATCGCTTCACTAAAGCATGCAAGGACTTTGGCCTCACAATAAGTCTAAAGAAAACGAATGTGCTGAGTCAGGATGCGGGTGCTGCACCAGTTATCACTATCGATAACTATGAATTGGCAGTGGTGCACCACTTCACATACCTAGGGTCTACCATCAATGACAAACTCTCACTGGATACAGAAATCGACAGCCGCATTGGCAAAGCTGCAGCTACCTTTGCCCGCCTCACATCGCGTGTTTGGGGAAACTCTAAACTCACAATGAAGACCAAAGCTGCGGTATATAATGCCTGCGTCACCAGCACACTCCTATATGGCAGCGAGACCTGGACGACCTATGCTAAGCAAGAAAGAAGGCTCAATACCTTCCATCTGCGGTGTCTACGCCGCATCCTCGGCATCTCGTGGAAAGATAAAGTGACAAATATCGAGGTGTTGTCACGTGCTGGCCTTCAAAGTATGTATACGCTTCTTAGACAGCGCAGACTTCGCTGGCTTGGCCATGTTCGCCGCATGGATGATGGTCGCATCCCAAAAGATATCTTCTACGGACAATTAGCAGAGGGCAAGAGAACAGTTGGGCGACCACAGCTGAGGTTCAAAGATGTGTGCAAGAGAGATATGAGGGCACTGGACATGGATCCAGCAACATGGGAGGATAAAGCTGCCGATCGCACTAAGTGGCGATGCTATTTACGGCGCCACCTCAGATTGGGCGAAGAGAGGCTCACACAAGAAGCAGAGGTGAGGAGAAAACGTCGAAAGGAGCACCAGGAAAATAAGCAGCTGAGGGCTGTCACCTCAGGGGCGCATTCCCATAGTCAGTTATGACTGAAGGGGCTATTATTATTATTATTATTATATATATATATATATATATATATATATATATATATATATATATATATATATATATATATATATATATATATATATATATATATATATATATATATATATATATATAAGCTTTTCAGCGCAAGACTATCATAAAGATAACGTAATTTTTCAGCTGTGAAAAACATTTAAATGTGACATTAAAGTATGTCCATTTTACTGTACAAATAAATGTATTTTTGTGCTACATGAACTAATGTTAGTGTATAAATAATTTTTAAACATAAGAAATAGTTCAGAAAAAGAGTTATGTCCTTTCGTTTCGTCGTTGGGGTGTTGAAATATTATCAGGGCTGTGGACTGTAACGGGTTAATTTGTGTCATGTCAACGTTGAGATCATTCTTAATTTGTGTATTTGAGTCAACGTTAAGATCATTATTGTGTATTTGTTTCAACGTTAAGATCACTTTTAATTTGTGTATTTGTGTTAACGTTAAGATCATTCTTAATTTGTGTCAAGTCAACGTTAAGATCACTTTTAATTTGTGTATGTGTGTTAACGTTAAGATCATTCTTAATTTGTGTATTTGCGTTAACGTTAAGATTATTCTTGTGTATTTGTTTCAACGTTAAGATCACTCTTAATTTGTGTATTTGTGTTAACGTTAAGATCATTCTTGTGTATTTGTTTCAACGTTAAGATCACTCTTAATTTGTGTATGTGTGTTAACGTTAACCTCTACACCTCACGGTAGAAGGGGAACGACTAAGTAAGTAAGTGTTAACGTTAAGATCATTCTTAATATGTGTAGTTGTGTCAAGTCAACGTTAAGATCATTCTTAATGTGTCTATTGGTGCCAAGTCAACATTAAGAACGGTCCTTAATATGTAGATAATACCGCAATACTCAAGCTGAAACCCCGCTTTTTTCGCTTTTTGTGGATATCTAAAAACCGAGCGTGCATTTTTTTTTAAAATATAATAGCTGTGGAATATTTTAGTGACCGAGATCCAGATAATATCAACTCTGCCAGCCCAGATTTGTTGACCATTGAGGGACATTCCATTTCCGTATACCTACTGTCACGGTTTGCCTCCCCTTAGCTCTGCAGTAGCAGTCCAACAGTGGCCAAAACCGAAGAGTAACTGATGTGGGTCTTCAAAGGTGTCTACCTTCGCACAAGATTACTCTCGGTAGAGTTGTGGATAGACGGATAATGATGCTTCTAACTCCAGGGATTATTCACGAGATATTCAGAAAAGCGAGAACAATGCTGCATTGGCTGAACACGTTAACTCTAGTATCTGCCGTCAACATTTGTGAAGGATTATGTAATATAATTTTAGCTCCTACAAGCCCCCAGCTGAGTTAATTAAGCGAATTTCCTCTTATTATTATTTAGCGCTGTTTGAGTGTATTTAAGAAATGGCTTGAGACATACGGTTGTAGTACATTCAAAATGATTAAATCAACTTTAGATTTGTCTTTATACAAGTAACAAATTTAATAATCAATTATGTCTTAACATTTATAAAAATGAACAATTGTTTAGAAAAAGTATTCTTCACAGTATGATGGTATGGTTTTAGAAAATGGACAGTTCACTTGACAGCTTTTAAGTTTTACTTAGCTGCCAATAGTTGTTTCTGCTCCCGCTGACGTTTGGGTCTTTGCAGATAGATGACTGGATCACTCGCGTCCCTGGTCAAGATTTAAGAGTTACGGCACGTTCCACGTAGAATCAGGGGGTAACTGCAAAGCTGGTCCCGCGTATCTAAGACCCGTCTGATGATGGTGTATAGCGTCGCCTTCAGGCCACGTATACCCTCACTTGTTCTAGAAATAGTACTCTCAACTGGTACCACCAAGCCAATCTTTAGGCTTACAGACTGCTGGCTCGGAGAAAAAAGACACTTGTAGAGGCCTCTTACACTTGGTCTGGGGTGTTGTTGTTTTAGCAATAAGTTCCCACTTTTGACTTGTGATTTAATTCTCTCCGATTCCGGTTTTCCTTGCTAATAATGGTAGAGTTTTCCTGTGAGATAATTCCTCAAGATGCTCAAACAAAGTCTGGTCCGATAAATCAAATCTGCTGTTATTATTAACTCTGGCAAGGTCTTCTTGGCGCCAGTGAATTTTCACAGTGCTTTCGACCGACCAAAGTGTCAGGTTATATTGCCCCTCTCGTTCCTGGCACTTGCTGCTTACTATTAGACCAGGCCCCAATCAGAAATGTAGTTATGTTTACATCTCGAGGACCGGATAATAATTTCAAACTTGCGTGCTTAGCATGGGGTAATTCAAAATATTTCCACTAGGAAATTTCTGTCCATTAATACAAAGTTCGTGTCTTCCAAATGTGGAATGAAAACATCCGATCACTCTCTCGGTCATGTTTACAAATAAGATATTACTTTCATCTAAAGTAATGTCTTTGTAACAAGGTGTACAGGAAATGATTATGTCATTCGTTGCCATCGAGCGCATGCCGACAGGTAGATAATTTATCGCAGGGCACTCCTAGGTAAACATGACACGCGTTCACTATACGAATATTGACCTGACCCATCTTGTTTTTACCTGCGTCTTAATCTTAGCCAAGCCGAGAAGCGCAAAGCAATCATGATCAATTATCACTGAAGGGAGTGTAAAATTGATAATAAATAGCTAATATCTGCTTGTTGCAGAGAAAGAAAAGGGCCGACCACGGAACTTGCAAGTAATTAGTACACACACAAATGTTACTAAATACTGCCGGAGAGGAAAAGAGATCGACCCAATGATTATGTGACAATTACTGTTGAGTTCGGTGTGACGACGCGTGTAAAATAACCTGGTCACCTTTCTTTCCATCATATGTTGCACCTTTTCGTATGTTTATTCGGCCTGGTCCTATGATCAGCACGAGGGTCGTACTTCCGTTTACACCTTAACTAATGCGAAAGTCACTAATTTGATTTTTGTCTGTGTTTCCTGTGTGTAGGCGATGCTCACCGTGCGCCAGTTATTCTTGAATCCTTAGGTCGACATCTAATTCTTGGTTTCAGGACTGTTACGGTAATCTCGATAAATCTGTCACAGGCAGCGCGACTCGCTGTCTTCGTCTGCCGCTCACTTCAAAGGATTTTAGACTTATTGCTGCATTGTTGCAATAATTAGATGCGTGAGCTGTTGATTTCCCTTACATGCCCTTATTGCGAGTGTTTTGATTTACGCATGATTGTGCATACTTTTTGTACTGAGCTATATGAACTCCTAATGATTTGTTCATACTTTTTGTACTGAGCTGTATGAACTCCTAATGATTGTGCTTTGTTGTTGTATGAAAATTAGGAGTTTAGGTGACGATATTTTTTCTTTTAATCCTGTCGTCATTTAAATTGTGGCTTCTCTTTTGTGATAAATTGCTTTCATAATTTTTACAGTACTTGTATTGATGGGGTGACAATCACATTTTACACATTCATGTCTATTTTGCATTCCAGCATTGTCTTGTCTTGTCTTGTCTTTGATCTACTATCACTGAGCGTTAGCTCTTGGTGATTTTGATACCATAATGTGAAACTGTGCGGTTCTGTTTAGTTGTTCAGATCTGCATTATATGGTATTTTCAGTGGTTGTGTTCTTTAGCAGGAGTTGTTGTCTCATCTCTTGTAGTGCTGGACAGAGCAACAGGTGATGTTCCACTGTTTCATATGGGTGTTGGCAGTGTCTACAGTTTGGGCTATTTTCTGGGTCGATTCTATTTCTTTGAGAGTTAAGTAAGCAGTGTCCTGTCCGTAATCTGAAAATTTGCGATTGGTGTTGGCGCCTAAGCTGATTTAAAGCATCTTTCTTAGATGGTGCTGGTAGATGCTTGAAGAGCCGTCTTCCTGTTTTTGACATTGCCCAGGTGTTTAGCCAGTTCTCTTTGCAGTTGTTTTTAACTGTTTGTTTTGCTGTAGTAATATTAACTGGCTAGTCAGGTTGTGGCATTGAGGATCCTCTTTTCGCTAGTCTGTCTGCCACTTCATTTAAGGGAATGTTTACATGTCCCGGTATGCACTGCATGAAGATGTCAATCCCATATATGTCTTTGAGCTTGTGACACATTTCTATGATTTTTTTAATAGTGTCTGTTCCGCTTATTCTCCAGTTCTGTATGGCCCTAAGGACAGCCTGTGAATCTGAGAAAATTACGATGTCGTTCGGCTGTGTTTCAATATTCTCAAAGAGCTCAAAGGTCTTAAACAGGGTTTTTTGGATGGCAGCAGTTTCTGCTTCATAGTTGGAGCAGTGGGCTCCACAAGGGCCTGTTATTTTGACTGGATCACCTTTGTTGGGGGGGGGGGGGAATAATGATGGCACCGTATCCCGCATTGATTACGGCTTTAAAGGCTGATTCATCAGTGAAAGCATGTGTGATAGGGTGGGCGAGAGATGATGATGCTGTTGTGATATGTGATCACTTTCTTGCACACTCGCAACCGACCCGATCAACAATAAAACTCTGATTCTAAGGCAGGGGTTGTATTTATTCATACAACCCAGTCAGTGACCCAAACCCACAAAGCAAACTAATGAACAAACATCAAACAAGTAACCAAACAAACAGAACACCCAACCAGTACTCAATTGCTAATAAGTCCTATGCATGTTCTTGCTTGAACTAGTCTTCAGTATTTCCCAATAGCTTGTTCTCTCTCCGCGACAGGCGATCAGAATGATAAAGAATTTAAACTGACGCGATAGTCTGGACGCTTCCCTTCTCTGATTGGCTGCTATCCGTAAGCGATATGACTAATGTTCTATTTTTAGATCCTGACTGAGTAACACTAAAATGGCTGCCAAATCGCTATGTTGTAGTAAAAAGGTAGAGAACGACAGACAAAATGGCGATGACAAGATGGCGCTGTCACATATTCCCCGCCTGATTTTGTTGTCGTCCCGACAACTGCACTAAGCTAGGCGCTTCAGTCATAATCTATCAGAACGTCTCGGGGCGACAGACAAATTGGCGATGACAAGATGGCGCTGTCACACATGGATGATGTCCTCTCCCTAGGAGTAGATAGTTTCCATGGCGAGTGATCTAAGCAGTGTGGGTGGGAGAGTCTTGTCTACCTCCACTACAAGGTTTGTTTGTATTTTTGGCGTTTTTAACTCAGTATGTGGTGGTAGATCAGGTACATTTTGGGTTGTTGGTCGTTTTTCTGGAATTTGATGTTTCCCTACACATTCCCGGTACTTGCTTGTGAAGGATGACTTTTTAATTCTATTTCTATTGACTTTATTTCTAACAAGTTCTTTGCAAGGGTTGTTGTCTTCTGCTCGTAGAAATCTTTTAGCTGTTAAGATGACTGCTTTCTCTCTTCTAACCTCTAGGGGCTCGACATCAGCAGAGATTTCACATGCATTAGCTGGAGTGGTTCGTAAGCCTCCACAAACAAATCTTAATGCTTGATTTTGGATGCGATCTACTTTGAGTCTGACTGAAGGGCTGGCCGTGGCTTGCAAAGGGGGGGGGGGGGAGTAGTCAAGAATGGACCGTACATATCCCAAATACATGTGGCACAGGGTATTCTGGTCTGCACCCCAGGTTGTGCTAGCACGCCGTTTGACCAAATTTAGCCTTCTAGAGGCTTTATCTATCACAGAGTCTATATGTTTCTTGTATGTCAGTTTTTTGTCCAGTTGTACTCCCAGGTAGGTTGGGTTATCTTCCTTGATCAATTTTGAGTTATCAAGTGTTAGGCTTAGCTCTCTTTTTGCTATCTTGTTGCTGAGGGTAAAGATGGAATAGACTGTTTTGGTAGTATTGATCATTAGTTTCCACAAGCTACAGTAGGTTGTTAGAGTAGTGTGGTGGATTTGATGTTAAGAAATGTTGTTGTTATGTACTCTTAGTGTACTGAATGAGGTCAGCTGTGAAGGTCCCTGAATATAACAAATTATTATGGTAAGTGTACAGGGTACCTTTCTGCTACCACCTTTATGATCTCATTCAGACTTATTCTTTGACTAGAATGTATGATGACTACGTTTGGTGTCTAGGGTTATGAATATGTAGTGTAATGTTGCATTAGCCAACTAAACATAGAAACAACTATTTTATTATCCAACACAACACAACAATACTACGACAATCACATACACACTACACTTTAAAAGACTATCTTAAGTCAGTGGTTGAATTTTGTGTAACGTTAATTTTTTACCATTTATTTTGTCCTGACTTTATTTGGTTGAATCAGGACTGACAATCAAAGTAAAATCAAGGTAATTATTTACATTAATCAATTTACACAATGGATCTTCTGTCCATAATACAAATATTATTATAATAAAAGTGTGTAGGTGTAGTTTTCTAAATTAGGTTAATACTGGTATATATATAATGGTAGGTTGTTGGTTAACATCCCTCCCTATAGTTCATTTGCTTTTCATTTGTCACAGGTGGAATTTTTTATTAATATTTTTAGTCTTTATTCTTAAAAAACTAGAGTTCATAGAGGTTGAGCTTCCTGGTGCCGAACAGGCACTTATCTTCGAAGGATAACACCGGTAGATCTTTTCCTAGGCTCGCTGGACAATCTGTTCCACTTATTGAAAGGCTATGGCATCCAGCACGTGCCCGAAATATGCAAACAGTGTCGGGAATCAATCAGTTCCCACGAGCTTGGTATTACGTTAATGACAGGGCCACACAAAAAAAAACCCTGAAATAAGAAGGTTATGCATCCTTCTTTATAACAAGCATACAATAATATTCCACAATTTATTACAGGTACAGTACAAACAAACGAATAGGGTCAGCTCTTGATGACAACCTATTTTACCATTATAATTTGACGTGACAATGTATACCAGTATTCCTCTCCCCTAATGGTTACTGTCGTGGAATATTCTAATCCACATATATAAATTAAAAGGTAAATATAAAGCCTAACAAATAAATCTAATAAAGAAAAGAGCAATGGTAAAATAACAGTGCTGTCACAAGGAATGTACTCGAAATCCCCCTTGTTTTCTGCTTCGTCTGCAAATTGTAACGCTTTCACGTTGATAGTAAAAGCTTACTATATTATTACCCGCTTTCTTCAATGAAACGTGTGCTGTATTTCTTGGAAAAACATTGAGATACCAAGCTGAACAATGACCTAATTTTAATATTTCATTCATTCCATTTTATACACGGCGTAACTAAAGACAGATGGACTAAAGGATAGAGAGAAGGGAGAGGCATAAAGCCGAACACGTGCAACACAAAACACGCGTCGCGCGATACACAATTACTACTATCACGCGTGTAAGGCCACATGCACTAACTTTTTCAGACGGACAGTGATAAATTCACTACCCTTCCCAGAGTTAGGTTTTAAAAAAAAACCTGGGAAACGCTTATTAGAAAAGATAACATTATATGGGTTTACGTTTGAAAACATTACAGTACCCAGACAGCACATCTTCGAAACAGGAGGTAGAAGAAATTGCATATTTTGAACGCAGCCACTTAGCTCTATTAAATATATATATTTGGGTTCCTTAGGGTTTGCTGACAAAGAATATGTACAACGTTATGCAAATAGTCTAGGAATTAACAAGTTATAGCCAAAATAAAATGATGGTGCTGTCAGACAACACCCAAAATCAGAATCGCTCAGTGGTAGATTTTTTTACACCACCATTGTACGGGAAATGGGCCACAAGTTACATTTGAACTGATTGGCTGGAATGATATGTAAGGCTAAACACGATTAGTCGGGCTATAAATACTATCTTTGGTTGTTAGGGGAGACGTAGGAAGTTAAAATTTTTTCAAACACTTGTCGAAACGTGGCTCCATTGGCCAGACTCGCTGATATACTCACTTAGGAGCGTTAGTTCGAGACCACTAGTCAAATAAGCTTGATAAAGCAACAGTGCGTTGAAGCCAGCTCATATTTTTGCTAAATAAAAGCCTGGAACATAAGCAGATGGGAATTTGTGCCAGTAGTTGTGCCAGAATTCATTGCTAATCAACGTATCTGTGTTTGTTTCCATGAATTGTGGTAAGCTTGAAACATTCAGTATCTTTTAATGAAAATTGAATGTGAATTGTTAATTTATGCCTGTATATATGTGTAGTTCAGTAGCAAACATGATGTAAAGCCTATAATGCTCCAGCCTGAACAGAAGGTGTCGGAGGAAAGTAAAACTGCATGGAATGGCCAAACAGTACACTGACACCTAGATTATTGATTAGACAGAAATAATGCTGGAAGTGCAGAGGCGTAGTAACCATTAAGGAGGTAAATACTGGTATAAAGTATTTCAGATGAAGCTGACAGTTGGCCTAACGCTCTGAACTCAATGTTTGTGATGTATTGTGCTCAGTGTAAAAAGAGAGTATAAATTAGTTATGAAGTAGAAGGTACATCCTTCTTGTTTTCAGGGACCGTGGTCTTGATGGTATTGAGCAGCACCTGGTCAGAGCTTTGCTGAATCCAGAGTCGGACAGCATACTCCTTGGTCCATTTAGCTATCAGTGAGGTGTCTCCAGAGCCCAGGGGAGAAATCAAGCAGAGGAGTCTTTTCCTGCCGCCATCACACAAGATAAGCTGATGTGGCCAGCTGAGCTCAAAATTATGTAACCCAGCTTAAAATGACCTTGTAAAAATAACATTAAGAGGGGAATTAAATTGTTTTAATATCAGGAACTGAGAACATCTCCAATACTAATCCCAATAAAGACAAACTATTGAAGTCATGATGACAAATACCAACAGAGCTTGAACAAAACAAAACCAGTATTACCTCATATTACTACTACACAACTGACACACATAGGATACTTTTAATAATATATGTCATTACCATATTCATATTGATAAATTCTGTACATATAACTTGTAAGTAAAATTGATTGTGATTCCTGGTTCCCTTTGTATTTGAATCAGGACACATATTCATTCATAACAGCAATGAATACATATTGTTATTTGAAAAGTTATCAGTGACTCCTTTAAGATATCCTTTAGAGTGTTATATGTATGTGAGTGTCACAGTGTTGTCAAGTGTGGTGGAATAAATTAAATTGTTTATCTGTCTGTTGTTGTTATGACTTACACTTCATCATACACATACCCTAGACATACAACGTAGTCATCACACTATTCCAGAATAATTCTGACTGAGGTATACATATGTGGCAGCAAGCAAGGTTATATATAATACACTACTCTTATTAGATATATATACCTTCACAGCTGATCTCAGTCAGTACACTAAGTCCCCTATAAATATTTATAACATCTCACTTCACCACAGTTACAATGCCTCTGCAATTCCAGCAGTAATCTTTTTCCATACAATAGGATAGGTGTTATGCTCCTTGATGACAATCATATATAATTTTGTAGTTCTACACCTCTCTGATAGTCTATCAAATGATGGATCAATCTCTAGGCTTTGCCTAAGTCTGCCATCGACTCACTTACAGTCGTATGTTAATATCTCACATTCAAACTTTATTTTAAATGAAAGGTTAATAAAATCATTCTTACCACAGATTTCAATGAATTATACACAAGTAAACGATGACTGGCAAACAATAATGGCACACTTTTGATCTGCCTTCCGTCCAGACTGCTTTCTATTAGTTTTAAAAGCACAAGCCTGCTCTCATCGCTCCTTGTTTATCACAGATTTTTCTCAAAATGGCAACGAGCAGTCTACGTTTTTCGATAATATGTAATGCATTGGCCAATCGGACCATGCACATTTGAATCAAACTTTAAAAAAAACAAACTCCCAACTACTATGTTTACTCCTGCAAATATATTTTTAGTTTTAGGTCTCAACCAATCCTATCTAGTCTTTCTCTAAACTACAGCCAATCAAATCATAGGTACCTTTTAATCCTCATTTCCCCAAAAGCTTTTTTCAAAACATGCTATGAAAAAAATAAGCAGGCATGATTTTTGTTTTCGTCAGTCCGTCTTACAATACATAGTATTTTTGCTAATATCTTGGTTATTTATTGTACTAGTGCGTAACTGACACCATATTATTGCTCCGGAGATCATAAGGCATCCGAATATATAATTTTTATGGCCCTATGTATTATGGTTCATAATTCCATATTTTTTTTCTATGTTAGTCGTTCAAATCTAGAAACTACCACCTGTTCCATTCTTTTTCTAACTATTTTCAAACTAAATACGAGACTTGTCCGTAGTACGTTAGAATTACGTCATTCCTTATAAGAGCTAAGGTTGTTTACATGATTCAATTGACGAACATTTTTTAGTTTTGTATCGTAATTTGAAAATCGCCCAAGGCTATGTCGCGCTAGTTGGCTTTTGTGAAATCAACGCGAGACGGCGTCCCCTAAGTTCTGTCTTTCTATCCCTCCCCTCCTTTTCTTTTATTCTATCACTCTATCATCTTGAACTTGCACAAGTGTTACATTTAATCTCAAGGACGAATTTCGAAAAGACAGTATCTTTCATTCGGCTATAAGGCTTATCAAAATCCGCATACCGGCTGGCGTGGGGACGAAGAAGCTGGACTCAATTTTTATTTTCTATCTTATTTTTGACTTATGCACTATAATATTATTTAATTTAGCTATTGCATTTAGAATATCGTCACAAGTAGCAAGGGCACAATTTAGTCCTTTGTGTAGCTGTAGAGGGAATTTGCTTTATATCCATATCACTAGGTCATCTGCAAACGAGGCATTGTGGATTTTAAGATATTCTGCCAGGTCGTTGATGTAAATTAGGAAAAGGGTGAAGCTTAATGCTGAACCTTGTGGCTAGCCTTCCTGGATTGTCTGTTTCTTTGATGCGACCCCGTTAAAAGTTGTATAGATGGTTCTGTTTGTTAATGCAGGATGTCTGGGTCTGTTGCTGACTTCCTCAGGTTCAAAATTGTGTGTTGATCTTTTCCACCTAATTTAGTAAGCATATCATTTGTTACTTGGTCTGGTCCAGGTGCTTTCCTCAGCTTGCACTTTGAGAGGCTGGACTGAAGCTCTGCTAGTGTAAATTCTTGGTCGAAGATGCTGTTTACTGCTTTGTATGCTTTGGCCATTCCCTTCGTGAGCTTTTTTAGAGATTTGTCGAAGTTATTCCTTGTCTGTTTTTTATTAACTTCAGCAAAATTGTTGTTAATTGCTCGAGTTTTCCCCCTGTCTGTGTTAGCTGTTCTGTTTAGGAGGTGCATAGGTGTTGGGTTTCTTTTCTGGGTTTTTCTTGCTATTTTAATCTAGCAGTCTCTAGGCCTTCCTTCCATCCCTTCTAAGGTCAAGGCTCTCACATTTTTTCTTCCATGTTTCTTGTTTTGTTTTCTTACATGCAAGCTTTACTTTGGCTGTTAGCTTGTTGTACATTGTTTTATTAGCAGGGCTAGGGGTTTTTCTGTGCTACTTTCCTTGCCCTGCGTCGCATCTTCACAAGGTTTTCTAGTTCTGTGTTCCAGAAGATGCTGTACCTTTTTCTTGTTCATTTAGGTATTGATTCCTTCGCTGCTTGTAGTATTGCATAGTTTACTCTCCCACTCACAGTGTCGATATCATCATTCATGTCGATTTCACTGAGGAGTTGATCATATATTGTATCTATAATGTTCCATCATCATTCATGTCGATCTCACTGAGTTGATGTGGTGGGTTTTGATGTTATGAAATGTTGTTATTTGTTTCTGTTGTACTGACTGAGGTCAGCTGTGAAGGCCACAGAAGATAACAAGTATTGGTGAGTTTTCAGAGCACCTTTCTGCTACCACCCTACGACCTCAATCAGACCTATTCTTGACTAGTATGTCTGATAGCTACGTCTAATGTCTAGGGTAATGCAAGTGTGGTGTGATGGTAATTAATTACACAAACACTCACACAAACACCAATATTAATCTATGTGATCAAATCAACCAACACCGGTTGTTAAAAGTTAGTAATATACAATTTTTTTCTATAACTGTATTAGTCCTATACCTAAGATTTTTTTGGTTAGGACTGTCAAATCACATGAGATCAATTTATATATATACATAAATAATAGGCATACCTAAAGAGGACAATTTGTCCTTAATCATATATACATTGTAGTTTTATGGTACCGGTATTGTAAAATTTCTAGCTATTTCTAAAGTGTTACGAGCTGGCTGGTTGGGATGTTAACATCACACCCAGTCTTTTTCATAATGTTTCTTTTCTCTTGATACACTTTACTTCTTGACAGATGGTCTTTATTTATATTACATTTCAGGTTAAATTAAGTGGAAAAGTTGATAAATTCTCCTCGTGCCAGGGCTTGTTTACTTATCTGGCACTGGAGGATTTAACTTAGATGTATGATCTGCCAACAGCCACTGTTTGTCTTGTCCCAAAAGAAATAGGGTAGGCCGCGAGTACCTCTAACTCTGCTGGAGTAACTTTTTTCACACAGGAATCTGGCACCTGACTAGTGCCAGACAAAAACCCTGTAACATGAAAATTATGTTCTGTCTTAGCATAATACCTAATCCACCAATTTTACAAACAATACTATATTTAACCTAAAAGACCTGGATCAGATCTCTCTGACCAACTCAGCACATCTCCATAAAAATGAGGTAACACTTTGTACAAGTTTTCATATTCCTCTCCCTAATGTCTGCAACACCTCTGCCATTCTCAGTGATCTTTTTCCATACAATGTGATAGGTGATGTGATTCCTGGTGACAACCTATAAATATTTTACTACTACCTCTCTGGTAGCTTGATAACATGGTGGAGCAACAAATAGGCTTGTATAAGTCTACTAATGACTTCTTTACTTACAGTCGTAATGTTTTTTTCATTACCCAAGTCAAACAACATAATTAATAGTATAAATAATGTTAATAATTTCGGTCTTACCACAATTCAATGAATACACACAGGAACTTTGAATTAGCACAACCTCAGATGTACTGCTTGCTGGACTATGGCGCCCTTATACTTTTTATTAATTATATATTTATTCAAGGCACGTCACACTTCTCAGCTTCAAGCGTCCTGCTTCTATGAATCTAACTACTAAGTTTGTCAGTTCAAATTTTTAAAACTAAGGTCCAATTTCGGTCCAATGTTAGTGTACCTCTGTCGGTCTGTCCGTCCGAACTTGGCATTCGTCAAAAATAGACTTGGTTTTGGCCTAACTCTACAAAACAAAATTCAGTTTGAGCCATCCCATAATATTTTTCCCCCTTTCAAACTCCCATCCAAATCGTATTACAGGTACCTCTCAGTCCTAACGTTTCCCTCTTTTGGACTTTGACCTACCCTCTCATGCCTCTTTTCAACAACTCTTGCACAAATTCGTTACCGATAGTGAATGTACGAACACTAGTGTGTTAGTCAATGTGTCTGTGACTATCTAGTATTATGACCATATTTTGGCTGTTAGTTGGACTATAGGGTAAATGAAAACATATTATTTGTCAGGAGACACTATGGCACCCGAATATATAAGTTTTATGAGCCTGTGTATAATGGTTCAAAATTCCATAATTTTTTTCCATGTTAGTCTTCAATAATATTGAAATATATAAACTACCACCTGTTCACTTCTTTCTACCGCTATTTTCAAACTAAAAACGACAGTCACCCGTATTACGTCCGAAATACGTCATTTTTATAAGAGCTAAGGTTGTTTGCGTGACCCAAATGCCGAACATATTTTGAATTTGCGTCGTATTTTCAAACGACTAACGACAATATAGCGCTTTCGCTAGGTTTTAGATTCAAACCACGCGTGCAGACGGTATCATTTTTCTGTCTCTCCCCTCTCACTCCGTCTGGACGAATAGGCTTTTCGTGTCCCAATGTTATAAATAGTTTTTCAAGGACACTAGAAAACGATGGTACTATCTATTCCACAATACTGTCTGCTAAAATCAACGCGCTTGCGGCGTGGGTGAAGACGAAACTTCATAACTCTACTATTTTCATTTCTACCTTATTTTTATACTTACAATTAATAATTTTATCGGTGCATCAATGTACTTTATCACAGTTGATCAGATATTGGTGTGAATGTTTTCAACCTCTGCTTGTGTGTCATTTCTAACTAGTGTTAAAATTCCTCGACAATTGTCATGGCAAGAGCATTTGTACATTGTGTAGTCTGGAAAACCAAAAAATGTGTCTTTGAGTAAGGTTTCTCGGATCAGTGCTATGTGTATTTCCTGATCTTCTAGTACCTTCTTCAGTTCTGTGGCCTTCGGTCTTAATCCATCAATATTCAGCTGGAGTATGTTTATGTTGCCCTTAGTAGCATACTTGACACCAAAGGCAGCCGAGGGACATCCTGCCTGGCGCGGACCTTTTACGAGGCGACGTCCGAGCTCGTATATTTTGGGTTGAAATAAGCTTGGCATCATGTGAGGTGGGGGTGTTGATGACTTGGTTTCATCCCGGTAGTTTCAGCTTCAATCTCATTCTGGGCATTGTGCGCTGGTCATGAGTTGTCCACGTGGGTGTGCAAGACGTAGGTGAGTGGTTTCTACCACCATCAGTGGGGAATAGTTTCCCATGCAGTCCTGGTTTGTTTCAAGTGCCGTATTTTCCAGTCCAAAAGCTTCCCTCTGGTGTGGTGATTTGAAGTTCTCAAGCATCAATCACTGCAGTCTCTGTGGGGCTCACCAATGTGCAATCCCCGCCACCTAATGACTTGCTGTTCGTCTGGTTAGTACTACTAATGTCCAGGCTCTAGGAGAGCTCTAGTGCTTCCTGTTTAGTCCGAAGGATCATCACAAAATGCATCTAGGTGCCTTCACGAAAGGATTTGCAGTATCGGGCAGGGGGCTGGGTTTACTCACGAGTGGGACTTTGTACTTAGGATTTATGGCAAGTGAGCGAGGGGACCCCGGAACTACAGGGGCGATCAGCATAGTTTTGCCAGTCGGTCGAGACTGTTACCGTAGGTTGGCCGCTACTATCTGTAGCTTCTGGGAGCCATATACTAAACTTGACTGCACCAGGTGCACCAGTGGATTTGAGCCACTGCTATAGTACAACAGTGCGACCGCTCTCCTCCGAAAGGTACTACCACTCTAATGCAGCCCGAATCCCCCTGCATTCCAGCAAGAAGTGTTTAATCATATTAAGTTCTTTAATTTATTCACCGGTGGGTTCCTCTGTTCTGAAGTAACCGGTTTCTTATTTGAGCACGTTTAGTTTTGTATTTATTTATTTATTTTGTTTATTGTCATTTTAATTTTGTATTTGGCAAGTATCGAGCGTAAAACTAGCAGAGATGGGCTGATGAGAGGACGGGTTAACCAGCGTGCTACAGAAACAGTCGGCATTTATACTCTTCCACATTGGCTAAGGAAGACTCAGCATGTGTGGGTTTCCCTGGAGTCCAATGGCGTTGATCCTGAACAGTTAAAATACTTGGCTTTATTTTAAGTAATTGATATGCATGTCTTTCTTTTGTGTTCTGGTCCCATGTCTCTGTAACGAGATGGTAAATATAGGTGTATCTAGATGATACCAGGTGATAGTGCCAGACAAGAATTCTGGACTAAAAGCAATACCCCAGTCTCAGAAATGAGCACTAGTGTATGAATGGCACAGGCGTTCGCCACCTTGTGGAATGCTCCTGACAAAGTTCTGCACATTTTCCAATTTTGTCGAAATAAAATGTCATTCATCAATGTCGTGCTGTACTTCTTTATCTGCTTAATTATCGCATCTCGAGAGGTACTTGACCTTGGATGCTCACTTTAACTTTGATGCTCACTTGACCTTGGATGCTTACTTTAACTTTGCAGTGTAACTTGGATTCTCAGATAGACGTTTCACGTGCTCACTTTAACTTTGATGTTCACTTGACCTTGGATGCTCACTTTAACTTTGCAGTGTAACTTGGATTCTCAGATAGACGTTTCACGTGCTCACTTTAACTTTGATGTTCACTTGACCTTGGATGCTCACTTTAACTTTGCAGTGTAACTTGGATTCTCAGATAGACGTTTCACGTGCTCACTTTAACTTTGATGCTCACTTGACCTTGGATGCTCACTTTAACTTTGCAGTGTAACTTGGATTCTCAGATAGACGTTTCACGTGCTCACTTTAACTTTGATGCTCACTTGACCTTGGATGCTCACTTTAACTTTGCAGTGTAACTTGGATTCTCAGATAGACGTTTCACGTGCTCACTTTAACTTTGATGTTCACTTGACCTTGGATGCTCACTTTAACTTTGCAGTGTAACTTGGATTCTCAGATAGACGTTTCACGTGCTCACTTTAACTTTGATGCTCACTTTAACTTTGCAGTGTAACTTGGATTCTCAGATAGACGTTTCACGTGCTCTTTCTTACTGTCATTGTTGCTCGTTATCCTTGCTAGTTATCTGTTCCTCTGTGCCCGCGTCAGTTAAATGTGCAAGTAGTTATATTGATTTTATTTTCAATTGGAGTTAATCCTTTTGATGTTGTTGTTATTCAAGTGCTAACTGGCCTTCCGCCAGAGATGGTAATACTTGACTTTTGCTCAGTTTTCTTTCCAGGTTCATTCTTCCCTTTAGGTTTAGTGATAAGCAATCTCGTATAATGGTTTTCAAATGATCCAACCGTAACACAGCAATTGTAGAAAATTCAATTAGTGTTTATTGATGTCATTAGGCAAACACTGTAAATTTCACAATGATGGTTTGTTATCCAAGAAGAACATTTATATATCCACAATGAAATATATATATATATATATATATATATATATATATATATATATATATATATATATATATATATATATATATATATATATATATATATATATATATATATATATATATATATATATATATATATCCAATAGAATAATATACTAACTTGTCTACTTAAAAACTTGTCTTGATGTTCTCAAAGACGAAGTTCACTTAACACTATTTATAAAACCTTCAAAAGTCCAAAATCATGGAATCATTGGAATCATAAATCCTGAAATCACTGCCCTTTCTCGCACTTCTCTCCTATTTATACTATTTCTTCTTTTTTTCCCGCCAATTTTTACACGATGCTTTCTTTTTTTCACACGGTACAATTATCTACATTTGCACACGTTTTCTCAGCTTTTCGACTTTTTCCACACGTCTCTCTCTTTCTAAACAACGAAAAAAAAACCAAAATAGCAACTCTCACTTCACAAAATTTTCCATTCAAAACACGCATTTAATATTTTCTCTGGGACTGCACTATCTTTGTGTCTCTTCGTCGTGACTGCCAACTGAACTTTAATGACCCTGCGTTTTGTGCGAAAACGCCTTATTTGCTTTACGTCTGTTATTTCTATATTCTAACACGTATAAATGGTAGTGTAGTAAGCCATGCGGTCACACACTACAGACACGAGGAGTCGGAGTTTAAACAATGTTGAACTACTTCAACACTCGACGCAGCTACATGAAAAGAGAGAGAGAGAGAGAGAGAGAGAGCTGTCTCGGTCACCTCCTTATATAGAGGTCTTTACTGTGGACCAACTTCATAACATCCGTTTCATAATACATTCATTTACAGTATTACTAATAAAAAATGCAGCCTAGCTAAATAAAGATGATTAATAATAAATAAAATAATATAAACTAAACAATAAATGGGATAACACTGACTTATGCGGTCGTCTCTCGTACTTTATTATGGTTAACGCAGTTGTGCCTCTTGCACCATCCTAACTGCGACTTGAAATAATAATAATAACACTCTCTCCGTTCTTGCATGTCATTATTTAAGCAAACGTGAAACATTCATTACAGTGGTAATGGTTTTGAGTATTACATGGTTCAAATTATTCCCATTAAAAACGAGCGGAAGAGGAAAAGAAATGTTAGAGAGAGAGAGAGAGAGAGAGAGAGAGAGAGAGAGAGAGAGAGAGCTGTCTCGGTCACCTCCTTATATAGAGGTCTTCTCGTGACCAACTTCATATCCGTTGTCTAACTGCTTACTTAAACTGCAACGCTATGATTCTATTGGGATAACTGATGTCGTCTCTCGTACTTTATTATGGTTAACGCAGTTGTGCCTCTTGCACCATCCTAACTGCGACTTAATCTCCATGATATGTCCTCCGTTCTTGAATGTTTTAGCAACATGTGAACATATCATCCTGTAAGATGTGTTCTTTATTGAGAGCTGTTGTTCTGTCTTTTGTTGTACAGATGTAAACAGCCTTGATAGGTTTCTGTGTGAGAAGATACAGAAAAGAACTAGTTCTCCCTCCAAACCTGTCGTGGCAACTGAGGTGAGGTTGTCCATGGCAGTAACAACATCTTCATGTAAAACACGTTGCTATAGAAAGTGCTAGAAGATCTGCTAGAGAACAAGCTTTAGTGTAGCCTTCTTGTATGGAACCAGATAGAAGATCTGCTAGAGAACAAGCTTTAGTGTAGCCTTCTTGTATGGAACCAGCTAGAAGATCTGCTAGAGAACAAGCTTTAGTGTAGCCTTCTTGTATGGAACCAGCTAGAAGATCTGCTAGAGAACAAGCTTTAGTGTAGCCTTCTTGTATGGAACCAGCTAGAAGATCTGCTAGAGAACAAGCTTTAGTGTAGCCTTCTTGTATGGAACCAGCTAGAAGATCTGCTAGAGAACAAGCTTTAGTGTAGCCTTCTTGTATGGAACCAGCTAGAAGATCTGCTAGAGAACAAGCTTTAGTGTAGCCTTCTTGTATGGAACCAGCTAAATACGTTGCCCCGTGCTCCTTAAGGAGCCACGTGGTGACATTGATTTATTCAGACATTTATTTTCTGCAGTAAAGCTGCATATATAATTATTGTTTGAGTATCCATAATGAAGATCAGTTAACTTATTACAGTAGTCTCACGTCTGCTACCTTAAGTTCCAGTAATAATACCAGCCAGTTTTTCATTGCTGCTTCCCTTTGTGAAGAGCTTTTAGTTTCCAAGATTGCCCGGCTGCACGAGAGATGTGGGACAACATCTTGGCGATCCACAACCGTAAAGAGAGAAACTGTATGGCAGTGCCAGATGCATGATACAGACCACTAATTTTCTATGAGAGTTAGATTGTGGCAATAGGAGAATATGTGGTTTGGTTTGGTTTTAAGGGCTATATTCATTGCACACGGAATACTCCATCAGTGCTCCGATCTCCTCCCTTAGATCACACAAGGAGGATCTCAGCACCGTGCATGAACTCCGTAGCACCGGCGAGAATCCCAGTATGTGTATATATGAAACACACATTCTATAAATATATTTGTTGTGGGTAGGTTTCTAATTTGTAAATTTTGCCAGGGCAGCGGCCTGATAGGCCTACTCTTTATGATTTCCAACTGGCGTGGGATTTTTACGGTGCTCAACTTGCACACGGGACCTCCTATTTTTTCGCCCTTATCCGAGAAGGCTAGGAATCCGAACTCACTACCCATGAGACCAGGGAGGTGTATGAGTGGAGTATGACATCATTAGGACCACTGGTTCTGAAAAAATGTGTCCATAAATTATAGTCCCTCAAATGGGAATCGAACCCGGTAACTCTAGAACTCGAGGTGGATGCCATACCTCTTAGCCACTCCGACCTCATGGCAATAGGTGAAGAAAAAAAGAAGAAAATGTTTTCACACTTGAGCACTGTTTTTGTTATCACACCATTCCTGTATGGTTTTTTTTAATTGAGGGTCTTGTTGTCTTCCATAAAATCATCAGCAAATAAAATGTCTAAACGTGACCTGTTTATTTCAGTATGACACAACCAGCCCATTCATTAATGGCTCAGTCACCACGGAGCTGACCCTGTTTAACGACACCAATGGCACAGCACTAGAAGCTGCCATGGCCAACCTAGACAAGGATGTGCAGGACTTTGTGATTGGTCTGGTGCTGGCTGTAACTTCTTCAATGTTTATTGGTTCCAGCTTTATCTTCAAGAAGCTTGGACTTTTGAGATATGCCAAGAAGGTCTCCATTAGAGCAAGTATGGTTCATGTAGACCCTATTACATTTTAAAATATATTTTCATGCATCAGCGCACGCACGCACGCATGCACGTACCCACCTACCCACCCACACACACACACACACACACACACACACAAGAGTGCATGATTACATTTAATGATACTTTATATGTGACAACATTTATAAACAGTGTCTGGTGAGACAATATGGTGACATTTATAAACCGTGTCTGGTAAGAAAATATGGTGACATTTATAAGGTGTGTCTGGTGAGACAATATGGTGACATTTATAAGCTATGTCTGTGTGACGGTATTGCCTCCCCCTGCTTTGCAGTAGTGGTCCAACAGTGGCCAAAACTCAAGAGTATTTAATATGGGCTTCAAAGGCGTCTACCTTTGCACAAGATTACTAGTGGCAGAGATGTAGATAGAAGAGTAATGACACTTCTATCACAAAGGCAGTCATCACAAGATATTCAGATAAGCGAAAACAATGCTGCTTTTGCTTAGCACGTTAATTCTAGAATCTGCCGACCACTTTTGTGAAGAATTAAGCAAGGATTTATGTTAGCTCGTTTAAGCCCCCACCTCTGATTAACTGAAATTCTTATTATTCTGGTTGTTACAGAATGGAGCGCCCCTCTTGATATCTCTTTCACTACGGCAGTATCGGTACATTTGTGGTACTGATTTTATTGCGTGCTTTCAATTGTTGCACTTTCTTTCTTTCGATATGATGTAGCTGATAGTTTATATTTTCAAGTATTCTTTCACTACTTTCAGTATATTGTGTCATGTCTGTTTTCTGACACTCCTTGTGGATGATAAACACCTCACATTTGCAAGGAGAGGTAGAGATAATATTACGAGAGGCAGGTTGGTAAAATTCCCTTGTACCAAGCTTGACCTTGGCAGATTAACATGTACATCACCCAGCGCTATCTGCCTAATCACCGATAAGACGGGTGCGCGCATCACCAAAGCTTGGAATACGGGGAGACAACTTATGACAGGCACCGATAAGAGATTACTTTCTGATAAAGTAATGAATTGTTACTTTTGGAACACGTCATATGAGGTTAATGACATGCTCGCGAGTCTGTACACAAGGCATCGTATATCTTATTGCCATATATGGTAATACGTGACCTTTTGCTGTACGCACCCTATTTCACGTGGAATATTTTGAAAGTACTACACCCTCACCCACCTGTTTAAAATGATTGGAGCGTTTATTTAACTCCATAAACAACAGATGTGTGTGAGACCGGTAATGTAACCTGACACGTTTCAGTGTTATTCCACTGTGAAGATCGCTTGCCAAGATACCAGACCTTGCTAAAGTGAAGCCTAGAATTCAGAATTCCTTCTTAACACCTTTTATTGGAGAATTTTGGGAGGACTTTCATAGCCCAGGAAATCGCTTTCATATTAAATAAGGAAACCGGGACTGAGGAAACTGAAGGACCACAGATGAAGTCAGAGAGGGAACTTATTAAATTAACGACACCCCAGACATGTGTAAGAGGCCTATTCAAGTCTCTTTTTCTCATCTGAGCAACAAATCTGTGAGCCGGGATTGGCTTATTGGTGGTACCAGCAGAAAGTACTATCTCTGGAACCAAGTGAAGGTAGAAGTGGACTGACATTGTGTGAGACGCCATCATAAGAGGGTCTTATAGACAGATGCAGGACCAACTTGGCCGTTACTCATTTGTCTCAGTCAAATTACTACACACACTCTAAACAGAGCTATACCAGAATAGTAAGAATTCCACTGAGTAAATCAGTGGTGGGGGCTTGAACGAGCTGAAATTAATAAGTGCTTAATTCCTACACAAATGTTGTTGGCAGATTCTAGAATTAACGTGCTCAGCCAAAGCAGCATTGTTTTCGCATATCTGAATATCTTGTGAAGACTCCCTTTGTAACAGAAGTGTCATTACCCTTCTATCTGCATCTCTGCCAAGAGTAATCTTGTGCGAAAGTAGATGCATTGGAAGCCCATATTAGATACTCTTGAGATTTGGCCACTGTTGGACCACCACTACTCACCCGTGTGTTACCGGGGCCCGAAAGGGGAGCAAAGAATAGTAACACTGTCCCCTACCAAGCATGTCGTAAAAAGCGACTAAGGAGGGTTGGACATGGGGCCGGTTACACCATCCTGTAAAAAAATTTAAACCACAAAAAACTTCAACAAATATGGACAAGTCAAATAAAGAAAATAAAACACAGCCATCCAAGACAGGGGAAGGTCCTCTCGCGGGGAGGCGTATGATGCAACACAGAGAAAGCCGAAAGGAGTCTGTGTTGCTGACTAACCTTCTTTCTTCTAGGAGAACTTCCAGATTTGGCACCTGGAATGTTCGGACATTAAACGAACAAGGGAAAGTGGCGCAAGTAGCAGCAGAAATGAGGGAATACAAAATCGAGGTTCTGGGAATGTGTGAAACAAAGTGGAAGGGGGTAGACAGGAAGAAACTCATCACAGGTGAATTGGTGCTGTCCTCAGGACATGAAGACGAAAGTTCACACCACAGTGAAGGGGTAGCTCTTATGTTATCTAAAGAAGCACAGAAAGCACTAATTGAATGGGAAGCTGTTGGACCCAGAATAATAACAGCTTCTTTCAAAACAGCTAAAAAGAAAATTCATGTAAATGTCATCCAATGTTATGCACCAACTAATGACAAAGAAGAGTCTGTGAAAGAAGCATTTTATACTAAACTACAAGAAATTATGGATAAAGTAAAAAGAAGAGACATCACAATTTTGATGGGTGACATGAATGCAAAGATAGGTACAGTCAACACTGGATTCGAAGAAGTCATGGGAAAACATGGGCTAGGAGTAATGAATGAAAATGGAGAGCTATTCGCAAACTTCTGTGCTTCATATCAACTGGCTATAGGAGGAAGCATGTTTCCACATAAGAGAATACACAAGGCAACGTGGATATCACCAGACCATAGAACAGAAAATCAGATTGATCATATATGCATAAACAAGAAGTTTAGATCATCATTGCAGGATGTAAAGGTATATAGAGGAGCAGATGTGGCATCAGATCACCATCTTCTGATAGCCAAAGTAAAAATGAAACTCAAGAGATATGCAACAATGAAAAATTATAGACAACAGTTTAATGTAGGACAGCTAAGAAATCAAGAAACAAGAGACAAATTTGCGGTCACAGTATCCAACAAATTCCAAGTGCTCCAACAGCTGGAAGATGTAGAGAATACAGAAGACTATTGGCAGCAGGTCAAAACAGTATGGAAGGTGCATGTGAAGAAATACTGGGGAAAAGGGAAAGACAACAAAAAGCATGGATAACAACAGAAACCATCAATAAGATAAAAGACAGAAAAAATAAGAAAGCAGAGTTAAACACAAGCAAAACTAGAAGCTCCAAAGCCAAGGCTCAAGAAGTGTACACAGAAGCAAACAAAGAAGTAAAAAGAAGTATCAAAAGAGACAAGAGGAAGTATATTGAGGAGTTGGCAAGAGAGGCAGAAGATGCTGCAGCCAAAGGAAATATGAGAGAACTGTATAGCAGCACAAAGAAGCTAACAGGGAAATACAAGCAAACAAGTTGCCTCATAACAGACAAGAATGGGAAATTGCTCAGCAATATACAAGAGCAAATGAAGAGGTGGACAGAATATTTTGGGGACCTTCTCAATAGACCAGCTCCACAAAACCCGCCGGACATCCAGCCAGCAGAAGAAGAGCTACAAATTAACGGTGAAAGACCAACGAAGGAAGAAATAAAGAAAGCCATAAAGCTTCTAAGAGAGGGAAAAGCGTCTGGACCTGATGGCATTCCAGCAGAGGCCATCAAAGCAGATATCGACACGGCTACAGAGATGTTATATAAATTACTTGGTAAAGTCTGGGAAAAGGAAGAGATACCAGCAGAATGGAAGGAAGGATATCTGGTTAAGTTGCCTAAGAAGGGAAATTTACAAGAGTGCACAAATTATAGAGGAATAATGTTACTATCAGTGCCAGGAAAAGTATTAAACAGGATTATCCTTGAGAGATTAAAAGAGTCCATAGACAAGAAACTGAGAGATGAACAAGCAGGTTTTCGACAAAACAGATCATGTACAGACCAGATAGCCACTTTGAGAATAATAGTTGAACAAAGTCTGGAATGGAATTCACCACTATACATCGGATTTGTGGACTACGAAAAGGCATTTGACAGTGTAGACAGAGAATCACTTTGGAAATTGATGAGGCATTATGGAGTTCCACTGAAGACCATTAATTTAATAAAGAAAACATATGAAGAAATGACATGCAGAGTTCTTCACGAAGGACAGCTTACAGAACCGTTTGGGATAAGAACAGGAGTGCGACAGGGATGCCTCTTGTCTCCATTTCTTTTCTTGCTGGCAATAGATTGGGTTATGAGATCATCGACAACACACAACAGAAATGGAATCCAGTGGACTCTGACTAAGCAGTTGGATGATCTGGATTTTGCTGATGACTTGGCTCTTCTGTCCCATAACCGTAATCAGATGCAGGACAAATTGAAAACACTCGATGAGAGGTCACAGCAATTGGGTCTGAAAATACACAGGGAAAAGACAAAAATAATGAGAATAAATGCAGGTAATGATAACAGGGTTGAACTTGAAGAAACACCAATTCAAGATGTAGAATCATACACATATCTTGGCAGTAATATAGACAAAGTTGGAGGGACAGACAGCGATATCAAAATAAGAATACAAAAGGCAAGAGGAGCTTTCATTGCATTGGGAAACATATGGAGATCAAGAGAAATCGGATCCAACACGAAAATAAGAATCTTCAACTCAAATGTGAAGTCAGTCCTATTGTATGGCTCGGAGACATGGAGAACAACAAAGACAACAACCAAAAAGCTACAGACTTTCATAAATGGGTGCTTGCGTAGAATAGAGGGATTAAAATGGTATGACAAGGTTACCAACGTGGAACTGATGACAAGAACTAGACAAGTGCCAGTGGAACAAGAGATGAGAAGAAGACGATGGCGATGGATAGGACACACACTGAGGAAACCTGTTGATAGCATTACAAGGCAGTCCTTGTTCTGGAACCCCCAGGGCAAGAGAGGCAGAGGAAGACCAAGAAGTACATGGAGAAGAGAGTTGGAAACAGAGGTGAAAATGATGAGGAGAACATGGAAAGAACTTGAGATGATGGCATGGGACAGGAGGACTTGGCATGTGTTTGTTGAAGGCCTATGCTCCTTTGGGAGTGGAGGGTTATGAATGGACCACTACTGCAAATCAGGGGAGGCAATACCGTCACACTGGTATAGCTCAGTTTAGAGTGTGTGTAGTAAATTGACTGAGACAAACATGCAGTACATTTCTTCTTCTTCTTTGTACACTCTCAGACGTCCACTTGAATGTTCTCAAAGAAAGCAGTAGTCAGTTTGAGGTTATTTGAATCCCCGTAAAGCTTTTCCACATGTAAAGCAGTACATTTAAAAGTATTAAATCGAAGTTAAATTTGTAAAACTACAAATGACAAAATGTAATAATCACTTAAGTCTTAACAGTTTGAAAATATTTGAACGGTTTAGAAGAAAAGTTTCATCATTGATGGATAATACAGATAATGAAAATAAGTTCACTTTGGCAGCTTATATATTGAACTTAGCTGCCAATGACGGTTCTGCTCCTTCTGATGGGTTGGTTCTTTTTACACTGCTCCCGCTCGTCGCTGGTCAAGGTTGTCGGGTGTAGCTTGTTTCCCAGAAATGTCAAGGAGAGTCTACTATGTGGGTCCTGCATCTTAAAGCGTAGGCCACTTGTCCCTTCTTGTTCCAGAGATAGTACTTTCTGCTGGTACCACCAATAACTATGGTAAAGAGTAGAAACAAAACGCTCTCCTGAGTATTGCATTTTCCAACCCATGGTTATGGGTCCATATCTTCTCATTCCACCATCCCATTTATCTCAGAATTTACCCTCGATGAGAATTAAATTTAATCCCTCGGGATAAAACTTTCTTTACATTTAAATTGAAATGTTTTAGCTTTACATTACATTTAAATGAAAAGATTAATAATACAGATAGAGTATGTTTACATTTACATCTCCACTGATTGAAAAGTATTCACAATATAAATTGAATATGTTTTCATTTATGTTTACACTGATTTTAAAAGTTTTAAACTTTCATTAATTTTAAAATGAATATTTTCGCATAGACATTTACACTGGTTTGAAACTGTAAGTATGTATACTTAGAATGTACATCATTTCATTCATCTTTCCATCCCTGCCCCATAGGAACCTGGGATTAACGTTTTGCTTTTAGTTTTCTTCAAGAAACTAGCACTAAAGCAATCACCAGCCCGTGTAGTGGTGATTCATGAATCATCGTTCTATACACTGAGGTTGCCAGCCTCAAATGACTGGGACATCCACTAGCGATTTTTACAAATTAAAATTCACATGGTAATATACATATATATGTTAGTTCACATGTTAGTAATGAGAAATGTAAAATGACAACTTACGCCAATTCTGACTCACAGACTTTTTGCTCAGATGAATAAAAGAGACTTAAATCGGCCTTTTACATGCGTCTGGGGTGTCGTTAATTTAATACGTTCCCTCTCTGACTGTGTGTGTTTCCTTCAGTTTCCTCAGACAGTGGCTTTCCTTATTAAAATGATAGAGATTTCCTGGGCTGTTTTTGTAATTCCAGATAAATAATCAAATAAAAGGTGTCCGTTCTGATAAAATGGAATTCTGAATTCTAGGCTTCACTCTAGCAAGATCTAGTGTCTTGGCAAGTGATCTTTACAGTAGTTTTGACTGACTGAAGCGTCTTCCCATGCATCTGTTTGTTATGGAGTCTAACGATCAGCCAATCTGCTTTGAATATTTTGCATGACTCATCTAGTGCAAAATCCCTTCCACAAATATACCGATTCCTGCCGTAGTGAAACAGAGATTATGAAGAAGGGGTCGCCCCAATCCATTATGTGACAGTCTGGTGAGACAATATGATGACATTTATAAGCTGTGTCTTGTGAGACAATATGATGACATTTATAAGCTGTGTCTTGTGAGACAATATGATGACATTTATAAGCTGTGTCTGGTGAGATGGTCTAATGAGTTATAAACTCTGTTGTCAGAAATTATCTTAAATATACTGAAAGGGGTGTGACTTGTGATAGGAGTAACATATTATGGTTTGTCAAAATGGCACAGAACATAAAGCTGATTATCTCATATTCTGACATTTCACACCTATCATCTTCAAACATGTATAACCTCTGACAGATTGTTTTCACCACTGCAAGTGTTGGAAAGACCTTTCTAGTAGCGTCAGTATCTCAGGATATCAAAGTGCTAAACTATGCTGATTTTGTAATGATGAATCACCAGTTATTAATAGGTTACTTCTGAAAGTGTTGACAATTTGTGTGGAAAAACGCAGAACCTGGCACATTATTTGTCAGGTGACATGCATACACTTTACATTAATATCTGACATTCAGATCTGGTGATGGTAGGTACATCTTGTGATCAAATTTGTAATCTTCAGGTGATGGTGGGTTCGGCTATCTCAAGGAGTGGATGTGGTGGGCTGGTATGATATTAAGTAAGCTTCTCAAATGTTGTTGTTAAATATTTGTTGCTGGTAATGTTTTCACGTTTAACATCATATTATCATTATTGTATGTTGAGAGTTGACAGTGGAATGTGTCCAATAATGGCCATAGTTCCCTGTGAGAAATGTTGGAGGCTGATATACAAATTTTGATTCATGTTTGTCTAAAGTTCACTTACTGTGAATTCATCGTACCGTTATTGTTATTGTCGTTTCCTATAGAACATGAAACGTACATCTGGTCTGCAATTGTATATTACCAAAGGTTTCTAGTTCGATCCTTTATTTTTTTCTTCCCCCCTCCCTCTTCTCTTCCTCCGTTGGTTCACAAAATTACCTTCTGTATGGTTCACTTCCCCCCCCCCCCTCCCAGAACATATCATTATAATTATAACTGGGAAGGGATTATTGTTACTTCTCTTGTCTTGTTATTTGTTTTTGTTTAAAAGATATGTCATTGATGTGTCTGTTTAAGTAATATATCATTGATGTGTCTGTTTAAGTAATATGTCATTGACGTGTCTGTGTAAGTAATATACCATTGATGTGTCTGTTTAAGTAATATACCATTGATGTGTCTGTTTAAGTAACATATCTTGAAGTTCCTGATTAACAGTTGTGTTGTCATGATGTGTCTGTTTAAGAGGTATATCATGGTGTGTCTGTTTAAGAGATATGTCATGGTGTGTCTGTTTAAGAGATATGTCATGGTGTGTCTGTTTAAGAGATATGTCATTGTGTCTGTTTAAGAGATATGTCATGGTGTGTCTGTTTAAGAGATATATCATGGTGTGTCTATTTAAGCAATCAACACACGAACAAGAAAAAACTATAGGTGGTGCATATACACATCTGCGCCCACGCCCATATTCAAAAACTTCCCTCAGCTGTCTTAACACTAAAGCACTAGATCCAAATCTCCTTCACACAAGTGTCCGAATCACATAGAAATTGCGGCTGCCGACAACATTCACAGCTCGAACTGAAAACACATCTCCACACTGCGGAATCTCCCAGCCGAATCCACAGCGCTACACATCCCAGCCGGACTCACTGTTAGTTCAGTCACTCACACTTAAAACACGAGAACAGTTAACAGATCTCTCTCTCTGCCAGACATCACGCATAAATCGTTCACACCAGTGAACACAACAAAATGATATGCTCACTACAGTAAACAAACCCTACACCTTCCTATTCCCTACCCACACTGTTTCCTATCACTAATGTCTTCATTCAACTTTTGTTTACCCATATTTGTTCATTTGCCTGCCTCTATTCAACTTTTGTTTACCCATATCTCTTCATCTGCCTGTCTCTACTCAACTTTTGTTTACCCATGTCTGTTCATCTGCCTGTCTCTACTCAACTTTTGTTTACCCATATCTGTTCATCTGTCTGTCACTACTCAACTTTTGTTTACCCATATCTATTCATCTGTCTTCCTCTACTTAACTTTTCTTTACCCATGTCTGTTCATCTGTCTGTCTCTACTCAACTTTTGTTTACCCATATCTGTTCATCTGTCTGTCTCTACTTGTCACAGATGTAAATAGTCTACGGTTGTCTATTCTCTGATTTGCTAGATGTTATAGTCCTAGGCTACCTGGCAGGTCATCTGCAGTTCGCCCGTTATTCCCCACCCCCTTTCTGTTGGCTCACAAACTGTTTACGTTTACTCTTACACCTGTCAGTCATAACAGAAAACTTCTGGTACGCGAATTCTTTTCTCATGCACCACGAATTCTTTTCTCATGCACGGCAATTAGATCAAAACCCTTTGAAGCGAACTCCATGGAACATGTGTCTCCCAGTACTTCTTTGATCTCTTAGTTCGAGGCATCCACGAGGAAATTGCTAGCTGGCCGGAGAATCTTTTGTTAATGAGAAAAATAGCCGCATCTCGGACTCACTATTATGTATCATCTCTTTCATCTGGGCAAACTC
>JAMPIV010021563.1:252500-374668 GCA_024509875.1 Oreohelix idahoensis | reverse complement strand
CACTAATACACTTTAGCCACTGCTCTGGCAGCTTCCAGAATTAGTCTGTAGGAATAAGGTAATCTTCATCCTGAAACCTCTGTCTTCCTAGAGGAATCTTAACAGTCCAAACAAATGTGTAATCATTTGAGGTCATATCAGGACTAAGCAGGGTGTGCCATGACATCCCAGCCCATTTATGTCAGTGTTTACATGTTGACAACAACATTAGACAATCCGTGAAGGACAAAAGACTAGATTGGAACCAGGGCAGGAGGAAAACAGCCTATAGGATAGTGTGGCGCTCTCTCTGTCAAACTTCTACACCCCAGAGTAGAAGAGGAACTACTAAGTAAGTAATTTACATGTTGACCTGCGATGTATGTTGGCATGTGTTGCTGTGCAAGATGATTAGGGTTAAATCATAGTTTACGCTGCCATTGGCTGTGTTGTCATAATCTTGTCGAAAACAGCGTTTAGGTTGTGTTTCTGCCAAGGCCAGCCCTTAATCCTAATGCTGAGCTCCTAACTATATTCTCTTGAAATAAAAATTCAATAGAACTGTTAATTTAAAACGCTGTCTCTGATCTTAACCCAAGTGCTGTTTTCAACAAGAGGACGACAACTTGCCAACCACACAGTAAACTGGTTCAGTTGATGATGTGCTTTGAGAATTTGCCTGGTCATTTCTGTGTAATTGCTGCATAAACATTAGTGTTCCACACCCCCTACTAGCACAGTTATTCCAATTAATGGACAAAACTTTATATGCATTGCTGTTTGTCTGTTCTCAGAAATCAACTGTTCAGCATGTCAGATTTTGATGTTGCGTATGGCTGCTTATTGAACATAAGCATGCTATATTTGGAGACATCTTCTAGACCTTCAGAACACTTACTAGTCATATATACATGCTTTTGGCGGAACTTGTTCTCATTACAATGTAGTTATTGCCTGCAGAATTGCTGGCAATTTCACATGCTCTTTGACTAGAAATTTGACAACAGAACATTGTCCTACCATTGATAAGACTCAGTAAAGTGATGCCATCTTTAATTAGTGGCCATGCACATATGCAGAACTTAGAATATTGTGTCACCTGCCTAAGGCATTGATAGCAGCACATATGCATGATGAAGTTTGTTTTGTTTTTGTTTGTTTTGCTGCTGTTTTCAAGGAAGGATAATGATTCCAGGTCAATCTGTAGTTGCAAGGCATTAATTTTTGGTGTTGACTGTTTAGATCTTAAGGAACACTTATTTTAAATCATTATTTGACCTCAAGATGCAGCAATAGAGACCGCAGTCAGCGACTCATAGCTTGACTGCCTGCGTCAGGACCAGCGAACCAGAGCTGGTCAAGACCGTGCTCCACCTCCACGTGGTGGTCCTGGAAACAGTCTGCAGCAATGCAGGCTGGCTGAGCGAGTACGAATCGCAATGGGAAGGCAAACCCGGTCCTAAAAAATGCCGTGCAGAAGTCGGATGTGTCGACCGAAAGGTGCAGATATCACAGCTACGTTGGAAACAGACACAACGCAACCACCGTCCTTTTCAGGGTGAACGAAGAAGAAGAAAATCATTATTTTCTGCTAGGTGTGTGGACAGTTATATTTGTCCATTAATCACTGTTTACATAATATTGCATTGTTGGTTACTTTGATAAAGATAAGAGAGTCCCATGCTATGAGCTGTACTGTACTATATTATATATTGTGATCCCACTTCATGCTTCTCAGATATTATCTGCGGTACAAATAAAAATAATAATTATGCGTTCTCTCCATAAAGTAATCAGTTCCAGCTGTCATGAAATATTCTAATCCACATATATAAATTATCAGGTAAATATAAAGCCTAACAAATAAATTCTAATAAAGAAAAGAGCAATGGTAAAATAACAGTGCTGTCACAATGACAGTACTCGAAATCCCCTTTGTTTTATGCTTCGTCTGCAAATTGTAACGTTTCCACGTTAAATATAAGCCACTGCATAAATACAAGCGTTTCCACAACACATTAAAACGGGTATTGCATTTCTAAGAAAAACATTGAGAGGCACACTGCGTAATGACCTAAATTAATCCTAACATTAATTATACTACGTTACCAAAACGAACGAACAGATGGACTCAAATAGAAAGAGAGAGGGGCGAATGAAAACAAGGACACATGCAACACGCGTCGCGCGATACACAATTACTACTATCACGCGTGTAAGGCCACATGCACTAACTTTTTTTCAGACGGACAGTGATAAAAACACTAACCTTCCCAGAGTTAGGTTTTAAAATCTTGAAAAACGCTTATTAGAAAAGATAACATTAGATGGGTTTACGTTTGAAAACATTACAGTACCCAGACAGCACATCTTCGAAACAGGAGGTAGAAGAAATTGCATATTTTGAACGCAGCCACTTAGCTCTTTTAAATTTGTATATTTGGGTTCCTTAGGGCTTGCTGACAAAGAATATGTAAAACGTTACGCAAATAGTCTAGGAATTAATAAATTATAACCAAAATAAAATAGTGGGGATGCCTGACAGCATGAAATCATTTTTGCTCCTAAAATTTTTTTATAACGTGTTTGAAAAAACCTTACGTTACGGAAATAGCCTACCATGTTAACTCCTAATTGATTGGAGCGCAACAAATATAAGACTAAACACGATTGGTCGGGCTATAAATACTATCTTGCGTTGTTATGGGAAACGAATAGAAGGGGTATTTTTTTGAAAAGATGTGGAGACGTGGTTTCATTGGTTAGAGCTGCGAATATACACAATTCAGAGCATTAGTTCGAGACCACTAGTTCAAATAAGCTTGATGAAGCAACAGTGCGTTGAAGCCAGCTCATATTTTTGCTAAATAAAAGCCTGGAACATAAGCAGATGGGAATTTGTGCCAGTATTTGTGCCAGAATTCATTGCTAGTCAACGTATCTGTGTATTTCCATGAATTGTGGGACTGTGGTCTTATGGTATTGAGCAGCACCTGGTCAGAGCTTTGCTGAATCCAGAGTCGGACAGCATACTCCTTGGTCCATTTAGCTATCAGTGAGGTGTCTCCAGAGCCCAGGGGAGAAATCGAGCAGAGGAGTCTTTTCCTGCCGCCATCACGCAAGATAAGCTGATGTGGCCAGCTGAGCTCAACATTATGTACCCCCATCTTAAAATGACAGTGTAAAATACAATTAAGAGGGGAATTTAATTGTTTTAATATCAGGAACTGAGAACATCTCCAATACTAGTTCCAATAAAGACAAACTATTGAAGTCATGATGACAAATACCAACAGAGCTTGAACAAAACAAAACCAGTATTACCTCATATTACTACTACACCACTGACACACATAGGATACTATTAAAAATACATGTCACTACAAGATTCATATTGAGAAATTCTGTACATATAACTTGTAATTAAAATTGATTGTGATTCCTGGTTCCTTTGTATTTGAATCAGGACACATATACCTTCATGACAGCACTGAATACATATTGTTATTTGAAAAGTTATCAGTGACTCCTTTAAGATATCCTCGTAGAGTGTTTCATGTATGTGAGTGTCACAGTGTTGTCAAGTGTGGTGGAATAAATTAAATTGTTTATCTGTCTGTTGTTGTTATGACTTACACTTCATCATACACATACCCTAGACATATAACGTAGTCATCACACTATTCCAGAATAATTCTGACTGAGGTATACATATGTGGCAGCAAGTAAGGTTATATATAATACACTACTCTTATTAGATATATATATACCTTCACAGCTGATCTCAGTCAGTACACTAAGTCCCCTATAAATATTTATAACATCCCACTTCACCACACCAGCTACCCCCCCCCCCCCCCCCCTGTAATGTAATTACACCTGTATTGCTCCCTGGGGTCTGTGAAGAGACAAAGAAAGAATAGGACTACTGAACCCTCAGGCATGTCATACATGGCAACTTTGTGCATGGGGCTGGCATTATGTCAAACAAATTGTCATAGAAACCACCGTTACAAGAGGACATAAATGCTTGGTGCAGTTTTCCTGTACGGGGGATCAGCTACAGTGGTGGCTGCTTAAGGGAACACAGAGGAAAATGATGACGTTGCAGTCTAATCTTAAGGAAAATGATGACGTTGCAGTCACATCTTGCTTCTAGTATTTCAAATGTTGTTCTTTATGGTGCCAAGCTTGTCTTCCAGAGCAGTTTCATACCACAAGATTCCGCTGAAAACCACCTGAATATTTAACTAAGTCACCTGCAAATGAAACCAAGCAGGTTCTCCTACCAAAAAAAAAAAATACAGCGCGAAATATTTACCACAAAACAAGATTGGTGGTTCCACAGGACAGCGGTATATGGAGAACTTGGAGAGAAGCAAACATGGCACCAGTGAGAATGAAGTGGAGACAAAGATAAAACGTGACAGCACAGGAAAACCTGCTTTGTTTCATTTGCAGAAAACAACTTAGGATTACAGTGAGTACAACAGAGAAAGTTTCAAGAGAATGGCCAGAACATGTGGTGGATGTGAAAACATAATAAAACAAAGGTGTCAGTACAGCAGCATTATCAATCAATACCCTTTAGCTCCCCAAAGAGCATAGGCCTTCAACAAACACATGCCAAATCCTCCTGTCCCGTGCCATCCGCTCAAGTTCTTTCCATGTTTTCCTCATCATTTTCATCTCTGTATCCAGTTCTCCATGTGTTTTTTGGTCTACCTCTGCCTCTCTTTCCATAAGGATTCCAGAACAAACAGCAGCATTATGCTGCAGAGAAAATAATGATAACACTGACAAACAACATTTTTCTTTCTTATATAAGAATAAGTGTTCTTAGGTCAGTTTCTTGCGCTGATTTCAAATTTGAAATCCGTTTATCTCTATCACGTCGGGTTCTTAAGATATTTGTGAATAAATATATTTTTGGGATACCGTTATTTGCTCCGTTTCATTTTTACTATATAACTTTTTAAAAATTAATAAAATGCAAAATAATTCTACTTTTTATACTGCTAAAAGATGCATGACATATGTTACGTTATATTTCAAATAGTTACTGTATTTTGAAATAATTCTGAGTGAAATATGGCTTCTAGAAGTTGTAGAAATTCGGCTGATCTGTTCTGTTACGTGTGCGGATATTTTACCGATCGTGTTCACCAGAAAAACTTTACACCATTACTAAAGAAAGCATATTAACTTTATTTCGATTCGAAAGTTGATGATGCAAATAAATCTTGGAAGCCAAATGCAGTTTGTTCGACTTGTGCAAATACATTGGCAGGTTGGTTACGAAAATCGCCGAAGCATAAGTCGATGCCTTTTGGAGTGCCAGTAATATGGCGTGAACCGACAAATCACGCTACTGATTGTTACTTCTGCTTGACAAATATCTATGGTTTCACTTTTAAAACTAGAAAGTCTGTGGTTTATCCAAATATTGAATCGGTTTCGAAACCAGTGCCTCATGATCCAATCACGTGTCCGATCCCAGTTCCACCAGAACAATATCCATTGGACGTGAATGAACCATCAGAAAGTGATAGTTTACCTGCTTTAGAAACTAATTCTGACTCGGATTATATACCGGTGAATGATGGTGTTCACTTAATTAACCATTCAAAACTTTCAGATCTAATACGTGATCTCGCTCTCACCAAAGGACAAGCGGAATTACTCAGTTCGCGACTCAAAGAATGGAATCTTTTAGTGCCCAATACTCCGATATCTAAATTTCGTCATAGACACAGAGAACTTGTTCAATACTTTGAGATGGATGATGACATTTGCTATTGCAAAGATGTAAACGGTCTACTGGTGCACCTCGGACATGAGCACATAGTCAATGAATGGCGACTTTTCATCGACTCTTCCAATACTAGTCTAAAAGCCGTGTTATTGCATAATGGAAATTTATTTTCATAAATTCCAGTCGCCTACTCTGTTCATATGAAAGAAACTTATGACAATATGGCTATACTTTTGGCAAAAATAAAGTACAATGACTACCAATGGCGGATTTGTGGAGACCTAAAGGTCATTGCAATTCTCACGGGCATGCAGACTGGGTATACTAAATTTTGTTGCTTCCTAAGTGAATGGGACAGCCGCAACAGACAGGAACATTATGCAAGAAAGGTGTGGCCTATCAGGGATCGTATGCAGCTCGAGCATAAAAATGTAATACACGAGCCATTAGTTAACAAAGACAGCATCATTTTACCACCGTTACATATAAAGTTGGGACTCATGAAGAATTTCGTAAAAGCGTTAGATAAAACTAGCAAAGCTTTCACTTATCTTCGAGAAAAGTTTCCGCAAATTAGCGATGCAAAGATAAAGGAAGGTATCTTTGTAGGACCTCAGATTAGGAAAGTTATTGCAGACAAACAATTCGAGAACTTGTTACATGGTAGTGAACTTCGCGCATGGATGGCATTCAAATCGATCGTCGATTACTTTCTGGGAAATCACAAATCTGTCGACTATGTGCATATTGTTAAGCAGTGCATAGATGCATACAGAATTATGGGCTGTAACATGTCCCTCAAAATCCATTTGCTCGATTCGCATCTTGACTTTTTCCCTCACAACCTTGGCGAAGTCAGCGATGAACATGGAGAACGATTCCATCAAGATATCGCCGTAATGGAGTCACGTTATCAAGGACGGTGGAGTGTGACCATGCTTCATCGCGATGTACCACATGCCATTCACCGACGAAAGTCGACTGCAAAGAAATTCAAGCCTACATAACTGTTATACTTCTTGTACAAATGATGTTGTAATACTGTATGCCTTGTTAAAAAACTTCAATTGCGTATTTCTAGAGATCCCGACCTGATAGAGAAAAACGGTTTGCAGATTTAAAAACAGTGCATTAAAATTGACCAGAAAAACATAGAAATGTTAGAGAAAGAAAAAAAAAATTTTTTTTTGTTAGCCAGTGTAATACAGACAATAAAAGTGGAAAATATTTGAATAGATTATCTGGATAAAGATAATATTTCTATATCCGAATAGACATAACATATTAGTCTTCCTCACTTATTCATTTAAATGTCATTGCTACTTTACTGACCTACTCATTCAGAAGTTTTAAAGTAGTCACATCATTAGTACCCTCGATTCACTTGGTCTGTGGCCACCTTCTTCCATAATCTTTCTTCATGAATGCCCTTCATGCTTCTGTTATCATGTCTCTTCTTCCATGTATTCTTTAGACTTTCTTTTTCCTTATGGGTAAAATGACACATTTACTAAGTTTACTCAGAGTATGAACTTGGGACAGATTCCCAGTTTTAACTGATATGGTGCAGACCTCCAACAAAAAATTCTGGATGCCAAGATAGGGCAGCAACAAACTGTCCCAACTTCGCTTGGTCAATGGCCATCCTTCCTGCAGCGCCCCAACTCTGGTTCACGCTTTGCGTCTCAGCCTCCACAGTTTTTCGCCAGGTTGTCTTTGGTCTGCCTCTCTTTCGCTGTCGTCCTGGGGTCCAGAGCATAGCAGTTCTTGTGAGGGCGTCAGGGTCTCTCCTGAGTACATGGCCAGCCCAGTTCTAGCACCTTCCCACAATGATGGTGTGCATATCTTTTTAAAATTTAGCCTGGTGCTTATAATTTTAGAAGCTAAAAGATATTGTGAAGTTTCATTTTGTTGTTGTTAATATGGCTGTGTAATTTTTTAATGGGAACTAGATGTAAAACAGTCTTTACCTTCAGTCTCACTGTTTGTTTGTTATTATAATGTAGCACTATATATTTAATATAATGCAGTAAAAATAACAGCACTATGCCACAGAAGTTGTGTATGACTTTTCATCTTCCTGCACAGATAAGTTCATTTTAAAAGACGTTTTATTTTTTCCTTCTTCTTCTTTGATCCATAACCGCCAACCGTCAAAGCAGTCAGTGGCCATCCTTCGTACAGTACCCCAACTCTGGTTCATTTTTTGCATCTCGGCTTCCACAGTTCTCCGCCAAGTTGTTTTTGGTCAACCTCTTTTTCGCTTTCCCTCGAGGGTCCCTTCTGAGGATGTGGCTAACCCAACTTCAGCGTCCGCCAGCTATGATGGTGTGCATGTCCTCCTGATTACTCCGAATAAGTAGTTCTTGGTTGCTGATGGTGATTGGCCAAAAGATTCGGAGAATTTTCCTTAGGCAGATTGTGTGGAAGGAGGACAGTTTTGACATTTTCTTCTCTGTTACTCTACAGCATTCTGCACCATAGAGAAGCACAGAAAGTACACAGCTCTCATACAGTCTTAATTTGGTGTTTGTGCTGTACTGGGAAGACTTCCAAATGTTGTTGAGACTAGCAAAGGCTGTTCTCGCTTTATTCATTCTGTTCTTAATGTCCTTGCTTGTTCCGCCATCAGGTGTTACTATGCATCCTAGGTAAGTAAATGTGTCTGTCTGTTCTAGCTTCTGGTTCCTTACTGTTATTGGCTCAGAATTGCCCACATTTAGTGTCATGACCTCTGTCTTCTTCAGATTGATGTTCAGGCCAACCTGCTGGCCATACTTATTCAGTCTATCGGTTTTTTCTTGGATGTGTTGATGTGAATGCGCGAGTAGTGCAATGTCATCTGCATATTCCAGGTCTTCCAGTGTAGAAAACGTCCATCTAATTCCGGTTTTACTGCCCTCTGTTGTCTGGCGCATCACCCAATCTATGGCTGTCAAAAATAATACAGCCATTATTTTGATAAGTGGCATCCTTGTCTTTCCCCTGTTTTCACTTCGAAAGTTACATTACTCAATCCAACACTGCATGTAAAGTTAGAATAGAGGCTTTTTTTGATGGAAACAATGCAGCTGGGAATTCCATAAGCCTTTAGTATTTTCCATAGGCTGTCCCTGTATATGCTGTCGAAAGCCTTTTCAAAATCCACAAAGTTAATGTATTTTTTATTTTTCCAGTACTGTAATAATTGATACATGTCTACCATGAAGAAAGTATCAGATGTTGCATTAGCTAGACGTGGAAGATCTCTAAAGAGGCAGCTGGTCACACGAGAATCAACACCGTCAGCAGCTGAAGAAGCATCACAGTTGTCTCATACCGGTAAGGTTTAAATATCTCATCATACTGCAGAGGCCTGCTACCTGCTCTTGTTGTGTGAACTGGGAGAGTACTTTTATACTGGGTGGTACTTTGTGTTGTGATCTAGACTGGCAGAATGTTGATTGCGCAGAGGTTGAAGCTTTAACATTGTTGCTTTTGCAGAGATAACAAGCATTTATAATGAAGGTGTGTGTAAGAGTCATGAAGGCAATTGGCATAAATCCCCCAAGCCTGGGAGGATGAAGCTGACAATCGCACCAAGAGGCGATGCTACCTACGGCGCCACATCAGATTGGGCAAAAAGCAGCTCTCTCGACAAGCAAAAGAGAAAAGAACACACCAAAAGGAACACCAAGCAAAAAAAACAGCCTAGTCGGTCACCTCCGAGTCACTTTCCCATAGTCAGTTATGACCGAAGGGGGCTACTACTGTAATGTAGAATATGCACTGATATGAAAACTTGTATTGTTTGTAAGTGAACGAAAGGTAAAGAAGGTAGAATATTGAATACAGGCATTCAATAATAACCAAAAAAAATATATGGAATTATTCTGCTCTTCTAAGTGCAGTGCTGACTATCACGTGATTCAGCAATTTCTTGTCCTCAGTATTTCTTCAAATTCTGTTAAAATTTCTTTCTCACCCATGCTGTTTATTGAACGTTCTAAAAGTTTTGATGGGGAATCGCTCTTGAAACTGATGAGGTATATTGAAGTTTCCCATTAAGTTTGTTAACCTAATTTTAAAAACTTAGAATTCGCAGAATGTAGAATTCTCTATGAAGGACAGAACCATTGACATGAGAATTTAAGGTGCAGCAGGGATGCCTTTTGTAACCATTTCTCTTCTTTCTGGCTGTTGATTGTCTTACCAAAACATCATTAGCCAACAGAAATGGAGTTTATTGGACTGTGGCAAAAAGGCTTGATCTGAATTTTACAGATCTTGTCTGTCTCATGGCCATAACCAGAGGCTGGTCAAAGTGGGGTCAGACTGCAGTGTGTGCTTTCACCAATGATCTCATGTAGTCATGGAGTGAGTAAAGAGACACATGACAGAAGAAAGGAAGATATGAATATGGAAGACATGAGTGTCATGATAGGAAACTGATACAACAGGAGGCAATCTGGGGGGGCCTGGGTCATGGCTCCCAAGTGTCAGCCTCCTGTTGTTTGTGTAGAAAATGAACCCACTCCACCTTGCAGCTTAAAAATCCACACTTTTCTGCCAGCCGGAGGCAATTGTGAAAGCAACCCTTATGTTGAACACAAATTATTGTCCCGCTTTCAGTCACCTATTGCGGTCGTCCCACAGCACACCACGACTAGGGACTGACACACCTTCGAGAAGCTGACGAGGTTTGAAGCCACTGCGATCTGGCAACTGAACTCTACCTGCACCCGACACCCCATACAATGCACCTTGGGTTACCTGTAAGCCACCGCTCTTTCACTAATACAACGATAAACTCAATGTATTGCGCACGTTGCAATTTGCTGGATGTTTCCTGTGCCGCAGGTGGGGCTAGAGTTTACTGTCTCGAGTTCCATAGCCAATTGCGGTTGTTCCACGGCCAGCATGATGCCTTTTCCGCAGTTTCCTCTTCAGAGCCCCTATCCCCTCAGCCCCAACAGTTTCAATAGATCATACACTGAGGCAGTCATGACCCTTGCAGTGAGCCCATCGTGTCTCAGGTCCACGGCCAGATCATTATACTTGGCTGCTTTGAATGCATGTTGCTCATCCAATCTGGATTCATATGGCACGATGATTTCAATCAATATAACCTGATGTGATGATGAAGAATGCAGCACTATATCTGGCCATCTTCTAGATTTCCTGATACTCTCTGGATATGCCCCTCGCCCAGTTAGGTCTACCGCCATCTCCCAGTCATTTGCACAGTCAAGAAGAGATGGTCAACCGCTACTTGATTTACTCGGTTTGGGGTGTGCTGAAAGTATGTATTTGCGATGCTCGGCCTGACTTTGCTATTCGCCTTCACCTTTGCCAGGTCTGTTGTCGCAGCCAGCTCATTTAGCACTTTGTTGTGGTGCCATGTGCATTGCCCTTGCCCTAATGATGCCTTGCAAGCTGAAAGCACATGCTCAAGTGTCTGCCTCTCATTGCACAGGGGGCACTTATCATCATCTGACTTTCTCTATCTAACAAGGTTTGTGGCTGATGGCAGGAGGCCATACATTGATCTAATAATGAAGATGAGTCTAAGAGGTGACATATATCATTCCATGTCAAGGACCTTATAAAGTCAGAATAAAGTAAATGGAAATTAACGGCAGACCACCGGGGGGGGGGGGGGGGGGGGGGGGGGGGGGGGGGCATGAAGCATGCTGGGTTGGTAAAGTGTGAAACAAGCCATAAAAACTTGAGAACCTGATATTGAAACTGACTTGTCTATGCTGATGTAACCTAAATGTTAGGATATTACATTTTTTTGGTACATTTTTATTTGCAGGTACAAAGGCTTCGGATGCACATGTCTCTCACACTCAAACAGACACCTTGAGCGCTAATAGACAAAATGTGAACAGTAATCTGGAAAAGAAAAATGGTAGATCAGCCTCTGTGGATGCCACTGGTACCATGATAAAAAAAAGACGCCAGAGATCATCTGATGCAGCATCAAGTACAGATGGCAAAAGGTCTGCTTCAAGCGGTAGAACATCTTCAAAGGAGAAGATGGAAACTTTACTATCAAAGACATTGAAACAAACAACCCTAAAAGTAGCTAAAGGGATGAAATTATCATCAGCCCGTATCTTGGGTAGAGGAAAATCTAGAGGGGGACTACAGATTTCAAAGAAAAACAAATCAAGACTCCAAAATTTTTCCACAAAAAAAGCAGCAAGGGGTAAGTCTGCTAAATACCCAAGCAAGGAATTTAAAGACAACCTCAAAACAGAAGTGAAACGACTTTTAACCAGTGATGGTTTCTGGTCTTCTAAAGCTGGCAGCAGATCCAGCAGCCCACTTGGTCAGCCTCTTGAGTCATCTTTGCAAAAACAAACTGCTGCTGTCAAAAAGGACAGTAGGACCTCAACTCCAGATATTCCACCATCTAATGTAAAGAGACAGACAGAGAAGGATGAAGCCACTACACCAAAATCAAACATTCCTGTTTCAGAGCTGCGGAAGCTGCGTACAACAGAGGGATTTAGCTTTCCAGATGTCAGATCATTGGGTTCTAGAACTGACTCTCGAGATGTTAGCCCCTCCTCCAGCTCTTCATTGGACAGAGGGACTCGTTTGAGTTCTAGGTCGCTTGGCAGAGGCATTGAAAATAAAATAAATACAAAAACTGATGTCGTTGACCCGGTTGCGGTTACTGTTGATGCAGTCTCAGGAAGAGCCAAAATGAAATCTAAGAAAGAATTGGATGGTGGTAAAGAAAAATTGTCAGAACTGGCAATTTCAGAAACATTGTCAGTGAAGTCATCTGAAACAAATTCTACAGAACAGACTGACTTTGAAAGTCCTGTTTCTAGATTTAAGAAGAAGAAAAATGTCTCTGGTCAGCCAACAAAAATTGATGGCGTAGACCAGGTTATGGTTGCTAGTGATGAAGTCCCAGGGAGGGCCAAAATGAAGACTAAGAAAAAATTGAACAGGGGTAAAGAAAAACTATTACAACTGGCACTTTCAGAAACATTGTCAGTGAAGTCATCTGAAACAAATTCTACAGAACAGACTGACTTTGAAGGTCCTGTTTCTAGATTTAAGAAGAAGAAAAATGTCTCTGATCAGCCCACAAAAACTGATGGCGTTGACCAGGTTATGGTTGCTAGTGATGAAGTCCCAGGGAGAGCCAAAATTAAGACTAAGAAAAAATTGAAAGGGGATAAAGAAAAACTGTCAGAACTGGAAATTTCAGAAACATTGTCAGTGAAGTCATCTGAAACAAATTCTACAGAACAGACTGACTTTGAAGGTCCTGTTTCTAGATTTAAGAAGAAGAAAAAGGTCTCTGATCAGCCCACAAAAACTGATGGCGTTGACCAGGTTATGGTTGCTAGTGATGAAGTCCCAGGGAGAGCCAAAATTAAGACTAAGAAAAAATTGAAAGGGGGTAAAGAAAAACTGTCAGAACTGGAAATTTCAGAAACATTGTCAGTGAAGTCATCTGAAACAAATTCTACAGAACAGACTGACTTTGAAGGTCCTGTTTCTAGATTTAAGAAGAAGAAAAATGTCTCTGATCAGCCCACAAAAACTGATGGCGTTGACCAGGTTATGGTTGCTAGTGATGAAGTCCCAGGGAGAGCCAAAATTAAGGCTAAGAAAAAATTGAAAGGGGGTAAAGAAAAACTGTCAGAACTGGAAATTTCAGAAACATTGTCAGTGAAGTCATCTGAAACAAATTTTACAGAACAGACTGACTTTGAAGGTCCTGTTTCTAGATTTAAGAAGAAGAAAAATGTCTCTGATCAGCCAACAAAAACTGATGGCATTGACCATGTTATGGTTGCTAGTGATGAAGTCCCAGGGAGAGCCAAAATTAAGACTAAGAAAAAATTGAAAGGGGATAAAGAAAAACTGTCAGAACTGGAAATTTCAGAAACATTGTCAGTGAAGTCATCTGAAACAAATTCTACAGAACAGACTGACTTTGAAGGTCCTGTTTCTAGATTTAAGAAGAAGAAAAAGGTCTCTGATCAGCCCACAAAAACTGATGGCGTTGACCAGGTTATGGTTGCTAGTGATGAAGTCCCAGGGAGAGCCAAAATTAAGACTAAGAAAAAATTGAAAGGGGGTAAAGAAAAACTGTCAGAACTGGAAATTTCAGAAACATTGTCAGTGAAGTCATCTGAAACAAATTCTACAGAACAGACTGACTTTGAAGGTCCTGTTTCTAGATTTAAGAAGAAGAAAAATGTCTCTGATCAGCCCACAAAAACTGATGGCGTTGACCAGGTTATGGTTGCTAGTGATGAAGTCCCAGGGAGAGCCAAAATTAAGGCTAAGAAAAAATTGAAAGGGGGTAAAGAAAAACTGTCAGAACTGGAAATTTCAGAAACATTGTCAGTGAAGTCATCTGAAACAAATTTTACAGAACAGACTGACTTTGAAGGTCCTGTTTCTAGATTTAAGAAGAAGAAAAATGTCTCTGGTCAGCCAACAAAAACTGATGGCATTGACCATGTTATGGTTGCCAGTGATGAAGTCCCAGGGAGAGCCAAAATTAAGACTAAGAAAAAATTGAACGGGAGTAAAGAAAAACTGTCAGAACTGGAAATTTTAGAAACATTGTCAGTGAAGTCATCTGAAACAAATTCTACAGAACAGACTGACTTTGAAGGTCCTGTTTCTAGATTTAAGAAGAAGAAAAATGTCTCTGGTCAGCCAACAAAAACTGATGGCATTGACCATGTTATGGTTGCCAGTGATGAAGTCCCAGGGAGAGCCAAAATTAAGACTAAGAAAAAATTGAACGGGAGTAAAGAAAAACTGTCAGAACTGGAAATTTTAGAAACATTGTCAGTGAAGTCATCTGAAACAAATTTTACAGAACAGACTGACTTTGAAGGTCCTGTTTCTAGATTTAAGAAGAAGAAAAATGTCTCTGGTAAGCCAACAAAAATTGATGGCGTAGACCAGGTTATGGTTGCTAGTGATGAAGTCCCAGGGAGAGCCAAAATGAAGACTAAGAAAAAATTGAATCTGCGTAAAGAAACATTGTCAGAAATGGAAATTTCAGAAACCATGTCTGTGAAGTCATCTGAAGCATTTTCTACTGAACTGACTGACTTTGAAAGTCCTGTTTCTAGATTTAAGAAGAAGAAAAATATCAATAATCAGGCAACAAAAAAGAAGATGAAAAATATCAATGATCAGCCAAACAAAATTGAAGGCATTGACCAGGTTATGGTTGCTAGTGATGAAGTCCCAGGAAGATCCAAAATGAAGACTAAGAAAAAATTAAACAGTGGTAAAGAAAAATTGTCAGATCTGGAAATTTCAGAAACATTGCCTGTGAAGTCATCTGCAGCAAATTCTACTGAACTGACTGACTTTGAAAGTCCTGTTTCTAGATTTAAGAAGAAGAAAAATGTCTCTGATCAGCCAACCAAAATTGATGGCATTGACCATGTTATGGTTGCTAGTGATGAAGTCCCAGGGAGAGCCAAAATTAAGACTAAGAAAAAATTGAACAGTGGTAAAGAAAAATTGTCAGAACTGGAAATTTCAGAAACATTGTCTGTGAAGTCATCTGCAGCAAATTCTACTGAACTGACTGACTTTGAAAGTCCTGTTTCTAGATTTAAGAAGAAGAAAAATGTCTCTGATCAGCCAACCAAAATTGATGGCGTTGACCATGTTATGGTTGCTAGTGATGTAGTCCCAGGGAGAGCCAAAATGAAGACTCAGAAAAAATTGAATGGTGGTCAAGAAAAATCACAACACCAGTTGGAAATTTCAGAAACATTGATTGTAAAGTCATCAGCAACACATTCTACTGAACAGGCTGACTTTGAAAGTCCTGTTTCTAGGATTAAGAAGAAGAAAAATGTAACAGATAAGCCAAGAAACACTACAATTCAGGAACAATCTTCTTCACATGGCATAGGTAGAAAAGCTTCCCCTTTGGTGCAAGGGTCTAACAAATATAAAAAACTAAAGAGTGCATCTATATTACCACAGTCTGTCACTGGGGAGTCCAACACTGATTCCAAGCCTTCCTCCCCGTCAGATGCACTAGATGTGAGGAAAAAGCCGAGAATGACTAGGCGTTCTGTTGTTAAAAGACTAGGGAAAAAGTCCCCTCTAAAGGTCAGGAAAGCTGGCCGTAAACCGATGCAGCGACAATTACCAGATATAGATGTTTTGATATCAGAGAAAGCACCTGTAGACTTGAGTACAGAAATTACCAGTGCACTATTAATTAGTGAAGCATTGTCATTGTCTAACAGTGTCTCATCCATAACGTCATATGCATCTCCAGAGTTTGCCATTTCAGACCTCCTTGCCTCTTCAGAACTTAAACGTTTAAACACAACTGCTGGCTTTTGGGCCCCTACACCAGATGTTGGAACAGTTCTGGGAATCAATCAGCCCAGAAGATTGAGGGATGCCGAGAGCAGTTTGGTTAAGGAAAGTTTAGATCAAATGAAACCAAAGCAGATCAATGAAACAAAATTACATTTAGGAAAGTTTCAAAAGACCTCTGCGAAACCACAGAGCAATCTTCTCCAGCACCGGAAGAAAAAGCTACATGCACTACAGAACTCACTCAGGAAGACCAAACGGCTTGTTTCCATAGATGATTCAGCAGATCAGAATAATTCAGAGAAGGACGAGGTCTCGCTGTCACCAACTGAAACAGCTACTAAACTGAAACCCAAGCGAAAGGAATTTTATTTTGGTGTCAAAAAACACCGTAGTAAAAAGGGCTCTAAACTTTGTGAGGGCAATAAAGTGAAAAACGTACAGGAGATTCCAACCATTACAGAACCCAATGAGTCTATGGGTATGGAAATAGACACAAAAGAACACCTTGCACCCATAGGATCAGCAGTGGGCACAAAAGAACTTGAACTACCAGGATCAGATACAGAATCCAAAGAGCTGAAAGGTGAAGATATTGAACAGGACCAGGAATCCAGTACACAAATTAAGGAGATAGATAAGAATGATATGCCTACTGGTTTTGTTAAACAGTATTCAGGCCATAAGACGGGCAATATCTTTGAGTCCTTTTCTTATGACCTGCTGGTGCCTTCAGACATTTCAGACAAGCCAAGCATAGAGATATCGTATGATAAAGCTTGTACACTAAATGAAAGTGTTGAGAGAGAGTCACTGTTTAATAAATTTGATTTTCCAGCATCAGAAAATGTTTGTGATGAGAGCAGGTGTAATGATGTCTGCAGATCAGAAATGAAGACATCAGATATGGCTGTACCAGACTGTAATGAATGTGGAAAAGATCCAGAAGAATCTTGCACTGAAGTAAAACATACAAAACTGGAAGGAGTTGGTGTTAGTGAAGAATTGGACAAAGTAGTTGGTGTTAGAGAAGAATCGGACAAATTAATTGGTGTTAGTGAAGAATTGGATGAGATAGTTGATGTTAGTGAAGAATTGGATGAGGTAGTCTCTGTTAGGAAAGAAGTGGATGAGGTAGTCTCTGTTAGTAAAGAATTAGATGAAATGGTCTCTGTTGGGAAAGAATTGGATGAGGTAGTCTCTGTTAGGAAAGAACTGGATGAGGTAGTCTCTGTTAGGAAAGAATTGGATGAGGTGGTCTCTGTTAGTAAAGATTTGGATGAAGTAGTCTCTGTTAGGAAAGAATTGGATGAGGTAGTCTCTGTTAGTAAAGAAGTGGATGAGGTAGTCTCTGTTAGTAAAGAATTAGATGAAATGGTCTCTGTTGGGAAAGAATTGGATGAGGTAGTCTCTGTTAGTAAAGAAGTGGATGAGGTAGTCTCTGTTAGAAAAGAAGTGGATGAGGTAGTCTCTGTTAGAAAAGAAGTGGATGAGGTAGTCTCTGTTAGTAAAGAACTGGATGAGGTAGTCTCTGTTAGAAAAGAAGTGGATGAGGTAGTCTCTGTTAGTAAAGAACTGGATGAGGTAGTCTCTGTTAGAAAAGAAGTGGATGAGGTAGTCTCTGTTAGTAAAGAACTGGATGAGGTAGTCTCTGTTAGAAAAGAAGTGGATGAGGTAGTCTCTGTTAGTAAAGAATTAGATGAAATGGTCTCTGTTGGGAAAGAATTGGATGAGGTAGTCTGTGTTAGGAAAGAACTGGATGAGGTAGTCTCTGTTAGGAAAGAATTGGATGAGGTAGTCTCTGTTAGTAAAGAACTGGATGAGGTAGTCTCTGTTAGAAAAGAAGTGGATGAGGTAGTCTCTGTTAGTAAAGAATTAGATGAAATGGTCTCTGTTGGGAAAGAATTGGATGAGGTAGTCTCTGTTAGGAAAGAACTGGATGAGGTAGTCTCTGTTAGGAAAGAATTGGATGACGTGGTCTCTGTTAGTAAAGATTTGGATGAAGTAGTCTCTGTTAGGAAAGAATTGGATGACATCTCTGTTAGGAAAGAATTGGATGAAGTAGCTGGCATTAGTAAAGAAATAGATGAAGTGGTGTCTGTTAGTGAAAAATTAAATGAGGTAGTCAATGTTAGTAAAGAATTGGATGAGGTAGTTGATGTTAGTAAAGAATTGGATGAGGTAGTTGATGTTAGTAAAGAATTGGATGAGGTAGTCGATGTTAGTGAAGAATTGGATGAGGTGGTTGGTATTAGCAAGGAGTTGGATGAAGTAGTTGGTGTTAGTAAAGAATTGGATGAGGCGGTTGGTATTAGCAAGGAGTTGGATGAAGTAGTTGGTGTTTGTAAAGAATTGGATGAGGTGGTTGGTATTAGCAAGGACTTGGATGAAGTAGTTGGTGTTAGTAAAGAATTGGATGAGGCGGTTGTGTGAATGAGAATTTGCCGCTGCAGGTTGAAGAAGTGATACTCTTAGAGACCAATGTCATTTCAAAGGAGAAAAATACTCCATTAGATGAATCAGGAACATTTGACTTGCTCCTTCCCCATGCAGACAAAATGGCAGGCTCAGAGTTGTGTACAGCAGATGCAAATAAAATAGAATGCAGCGTCTTGGATACAGACAAAATTGAACAAGAGAGAGATGTATCCATTCTGAAGGATCAGATTAGTGAATCAGGAGATTGCAAATCAGTACATCATTTTAATGTTGATAATGAAGTGAGAAAAAGTACAGAAGGTGCGGAAGCAGATGTGATAGTTGTAAATAACTCCTCACATGCAGACATTATGACAGTTATATCAGATTACACTGGAAACCTTACCTTACCGGAACCGCTCCAAGAAGAGGCAAATAACTGTGGTTTGTTTCCTAAAGCTGAGGGGGAGAAATTGAACACAACCACGTTGGAAGCTGAAGATTTTAGAGAACATAAAATTATGAAGAATATTTCAGAAGACACCACAGATGCAGCATCAAACAAGATCTCTATCAGTGGTGAACCTGATGGGGGCATTTTAGATGTTTTGACACATATTGATTCTGTTGATGGTATGTCCACCTCTGACTCGCTAAACACATGTGCTGAACAAATCCTTTTCAAGCCACGAAAGAAAAGAAAGAAACAGACCACAAAATTCATCAGGCATAAGATCCGTAAAAGGACAGCAGAAATGTCAGTTCCATCTGGTTCTTCTCCTTTAACTCTTGAGACTCTAGAAGATGCAGGTGTTTTACACTGCCATGAAGAGACTACATGGATTAATACAAGTGAAGAACAACAGGCAGACGTCAACACAAGCAAAGAACCATTGAAGAGAGTGAGAAAGCGCAGAAGAAATGCATGGAAAAGAGGTGTTCTGCGTAAAGCAGCACATTTGTCACGTAAAGTTCCAAAGCCAGGATCATCTGTGAGGCCTGTAATATCAAAGAAAAGTGATACATCAATCCCAGCTGTAATTTCTGATGGTGGTGCAACCAAAAGTGATGTTTCAATCCCAGCAGTAATTTCTGATGGTGGTGCAACCACAGTTTCAAATAGCTTACAGGATGAAAACGGCAGTGCTCAAGCAGTGGAGACCTACACACCTGCGGTCAAAAAGTCACTGACGAACTTGCTTAAGAAACTTGAAACCACTGCCAATTTAGCAAATGCTGTGCTTGATGAAAAATCTTACAAGGGGAGATTTTTAAGAAATATTCAACCAAAAGAGCAGAAAGAAAAGCAGTTAAAGATCCGAAGGAAGAAGTTTTGTGCTGATCCAAATGTCCATGACATGTCAGAAAAAATGAAAGCTTCTTCAGATGACAAGATAGAAGAGTTGCGATTAGAAATCCCAGGAGATGCTGGGCCTGTGAAACGAAAGCGGGGTAGACCAAGCAAACGCAGCAGTGATTCCCTGCCAAAGCTAACTCCGTTGCACATGCTTCCAACCTTGAGACCTGCCACTCCTTGGAATACAACCCCACCAAATTTGTCTCCTCATGACTTGACAATACATAAGCCATCTGTATTTTTTTATATGGATGAATCAAAGAATACACAAGATGCTGATTTTGTGTCTGAGAGCGTTGATGACACAGATCTTCATTTATATTTGTCGGGTGTAAGTGACGAAGAGCACTCTCCCAGGAAAGAGTCATGGCCTATTTCAATTGCAAGTATCCTTGCTGACATTCCAGTCTATCAAGAAACGAAAGATGAGGGCAGCAGCATACAGGAATCTATGAAAGTTACACCATTTGATGTGGAAGAACCGCTTATAATGCAGAAGACCTTGGCACTTAGTGAAAAGGAGCCCAAAAAGCGCGGTAGGCCAAAGATGAAAGGAAGAATAGGACGTCCACCTGGAATCCCCATGACAGATGAAGAGAGAAGAAATAAAACCCAGAGGGCTCTGTTGTCTCAAGAGGTGTACAGAAATCGGGGCATGCCTGAGTTTCCAAGCACATCCCAAAAGTCATTACAGACACCAGAAGTGGGCACTCCCTCTGCATTCACTGAAAATATAGTTACTCCTGCAGCAAAATTTTCCCTTAGGAAGAAGTTTACAAGATCACCTCTTGAGATGCTAGCAATGAAACAAAAGCAGGAAGAAACAAGGTATGACTTGGAACAGGAGAGACGTCAGGCTAGGCTCATTCATCTCAGGGAAAAGCGCAGTGCCCGTGGATCTGGTGATGGCTTGTCAGATGAAGGAGAAGAAGATGGTGGACAGGCTCCAGAAAATCTTATGATGTGCTCTGTAGTTCTAAGTGATTTTGTTAAGAAGCTCCAGCTTGATGAAATAGTACCTTCTTCAGATGATGAAGTTAGCCATCAGACTCCAGAAAGTATTGGTGCAGAAAGCCCTGGATCAAATGCTTATGACAGAGACGATGAAGACTGGTGTGCTGATCTTGAAGCACATGAAGACGAAGAGAGGAATGATAATCGTCCTTACATTCCCAGGTTAAAACTCAAAAGGGTCATAAAGAAAGGAACATCATCACAAGCTAAGAGCACCAACGTAAAGGCAATTCCCCCTAAGGAAAGACAGTATGAAGCAATTAAGCTTGTCATTAAAACAGAACCCATATCAGAGCAAAATGAAGATGTAGGATCAAGGTCCAACTCATTTGCTGCCTCATCTAAGGCAGACAGATCAGGTTTTGAAAATAGTTACATGAATTTCTTGAAAGGAAAGAGTGAATCTGTCTCTGGGATTGGTTTATCGAAAAGAATGTACAATATAGCCGGACCTGTCCAGCTTGATGCAAACACACAGAATAGTGTCTCTGACTTGAGCACAGTTGAAATTTTATCTCTGCCCACATCAGGAATCTGGAATTCATCATTAGCAGTAGATAACAACACATTTACTGAGGAAGCCGGGGCAGCATCAGCAATAGAACATATGCCAGGCAGCTTGTCTACCATTGTTGTAGCACCCATACAGCCTCTGACAAATGGAAAGACCACAGTTACTTCTGAAGATAAACTAGCCGGTCTAGAACCTGCAGACTCCGCCAAGATGTCATCGTCAGTTGATGAAGAGGATGATGATATTCTAATTCTAGATCTTGATGATGCAGCCATTGATCAGAATTCTGAGGATTTGTTAAGAGAGGGTATACCCTTTTCAGCTGGTCCTACGCCTTCAGATGTACAAACTCTGGCCACTGACTTGAACATTACCACAGAAAATGACTCACACAATAATGAAATTACTTCTCAGGAACATCCTGCCAGAGAAGCCAACTCTGGTGATGATGGAACAAATTCTCGCACACAAAGAAGTCTTTCAAACGATGAAATGGGTCTGATGCTAGAATCATACAACAGTCGGAAAAGTCAAGACAGAACAGCGAATCGACCAAAACAAAATGTTATTATAAGTGCAACAAATACTGAAAACTGTTTAGAAAGTAATGAGATGGCACAAGTAGGTGATACATCTCAAACTTTGAATATTATTGTTGACAGAGGTGCCAGTGCCCTGGTTGCAGGGCCAAAAAATAATTCTTGTGAAACCCAGCAGCCGCTTACAGCACTTAGTACACATGAACAACTAATTATTCCAGAAGGTAATAAGAAAGACACTACAAAAGTTGTGGTTGATTGTTCTTCTTTGACTTCTATGGACATCACAAATAAAAAGGGTGTAAATGTGGAAGATCGTATAGATGGGGAAGCGTCCGCACAGTGCATGCCACAGAATAAAAAAGAAACCATGCTAACAATGAACAAGGTGGCAGGGCAAATTATTGTTGATAAACCAAGTGTGGCCAGTGGAGATGTTGCTGCAAAGGAAGCAAGTAATTTACCTGACTCTGAATTACTACCAGCAGTTACAGATAAGATTGTTGAAGAATCTACACCAGATGTTGCTACTTCAGACAGTAATAATGCTGCCTTAGTGTTTAAATGTCTGCATACAGTTTCTGCGTCTTCTAAGAAACCAAATCTTGTGAGTGACAGCAATAAAAGCCCAAAGCACTCCGCATATCATGGCAGTGGCCCAGAAGAGTGGAGAGTAAAAGTGATCCTTCACTCCGACAAGTTCCCATCAGGGAAGTATTCCTGTAAACGATGTAGTTTCAATACTCCATCCAAACTGACCATTGAGTCTCACATCTACAGCCATATACCAGGAGTGCAGTTCCGTTGTGCCTATTGTGAGTCAGAGTTCAGCTCCATGGCTGCCACTTCCTCACACCTCAAGAATACACATTCTCTGAGTGAAGCCAAACTTCAAATCAGCCGCCACATAGATGAAAAGAATTTCTACGATAAAGAGGATGGGGTGTTCTCAGAAGAGAATGGTCAGCAGTCCCCGGCTCACCCAGCTAATACCAGCACAAATGCTGGTGGACAGTCTCCCCCTGTGATCATATCTGTTGTTGTTAGTGGGGGTGTCGGCACTGGCCGGGGCGGGAGATCCTCGGCACCTGCCCGTAGATTTGTATGTACTCATTGTGGATTTTCCACCAATGTCAAGGAGGATGCAGAACACCATGTGCTGGATCTCCACTCTTCACAGGCCTTGTTTGCTTGCCTTTTGTGCAGCGAGAATGTCTGCTTCACTGAAAGTGAAATCAAAAGCCATTGTGCAACAGTCCATCCGTCTCGACATCATCCATATAGAAAGCTCCCAGACTTCTATGATGCTGAACAGCTCAGTCTGAAAGACAAAGCTGCCTGTATAGATGAACGTGACAACATTTTTGAGAGAATGAGCTCAATTTTCCAAGATGAAGCACAGACTGGCATTACCATGATTGACCACAGACAGAAAGCAAAGGAATACCTGTATCTTCAGGAAGGATGGCGAGAGAAAACAAGAGTTGAGGCAGACAGCACTACCGCCGTGGACTACCCTGATGAACATTATAATCCCGAGGAGCAGTCTGCTCCACAAACACCAGCAAAAGAAGAAAACACAGATGAGAGTAGTCACCAGACAGATACAGCCGAGAATGAAGTCTCAGACAATCACATGCCCAGTACTCGGGCTGCTGATATTGCTGCTGATGAAGATTCTTCTGGAACTAGTGCATTATTGTGTGATGATGCTTTCATCACTTCTTCTGCAGCGGCTGCAACAAAAACTATAAGCACTGATTCACATATATCACGCTCCGCAACTGAGATTCAAAGTCAGCAAACTGTACTGGAGGAAACTATGACGTACGTATCTCTCTCTCCCCCCTCCCCCATTTCTACAAATATATATATATATAACTTCCCTATTTGAAAACACTCTATAAAGTTGTAAATTGTGCAAGTTAACTCATTTTATGCTCATGATATTAGCATTTTATATACACCAGTTGACCTCAGAATCTTCTCCTTTGATCCTTAGCCGCCGACCGTCAAAGCAGTCAGTGGCCATTACGCCTGGTGGCGTCTTGTAGGGCAACAACAAATTGATTCTACTTTGCTCGGTCGGCGGCCATCCTTCGTACAGTGCCCCAACTCTGGTTCATTCTTTGCATCTCAGCCTCCACAGTCCTCCGCCAAGTTGTTTTTGGTCGGCCTCTCTTTTGTTTTCCTTCAGGTGTCCATAGCATAGCTGTTCTTGTGATGGCATCGGGATCTCTTCTGAGGACATGGCCAACCCAGCTCCAGCGTCTGCCAGCTGTGATGGTGTGCATGTCCTCTTGCTTGCTCCGAGTAAGCAGATCTTGGTTGGTGATGATATTCGGCCAAAAGATTCGGAGAATTTTTCTTAGGCATGTTGTGTGAAAAGAGGACAATTTCGACATTTCCTTCTCTGTAACTCTCCAGCTCTCCACGCCATAGAGAAGCACAGAAAGCACACAGCTCTGATATAATCCTAAGCTTGTTCTGTACTGAGAGGACTTCCAGATGTTGTTTAGACTAAAAAAGGCTGTTCTTGCTGTTCATTCTGTTGTTGATGTCTTTGCTTGCTCCGCCATCTGGTGTTACTATGCATCCTAGGTATGTGAAGGCATCTGTCTGTTCCAGTTGCTGATTCCTTACTGATATGGGCTCAGGGTTGCTCACATTGAGCGTCATGACCTCTGTCTTCTTTAGGTTGATGTTCAAGCCCACCTGCTGGCTAAACTTATTAAGTTAATCCATTTTTTCCTGGATGTGTTGATGTGAATGTGCTAGCAGTGCAATGTCATCTGCATATTCCAGATCTTCCAATGTAGAAAATGTGGTCCATCTTATTCCTCTTGGATTGCCCTCTGTTGTCTGGCGCATCATCCAGTCTATGACTGTTAAAAATAGAGTGGTTGATAAGGGGCATCCCTGTCATACTCCTGTCTTCACTTCAAAGGTTAGGTTGCTCTGCCCAATGCTGCATGTAAAGTTGGCATAAAGGCTTTTTATGATTGACACTATGCAGCTTGGAATTCCATAAGCCCTCAGTATTTTCCATAAACTGTCCCTATGTATACTGTCAAAAGCCTTTTCAAAATCAACGAAATTAATGTACAACTGTCTTTGCCATTCTGAGCACTGCTCTATAATGTTCCTGAGGGTAAATATATTATCTACACATCTTCTGTTCTTTCTAAATTCTGCTTGTTCTTTCCTCAGTTTGTGGTCTACTGCTTTTGAGATTCTCTGTATAATTATCCTGCCTAGTATTTTGCTGGGAACTGAGAGAAGAGTTATTCCTCTCCAATTATTGCAGTCTGCAAGATCTCCCTTCTTGGGCAATTTGACAATTATTCCTTTTTTCCACTCTGTTGGTGTTGTCCCTGTTTTCCAGACTTGTGCAAATAGTGGTTCTAATAGTTCTGCTGCTAGCTCTGGGTCAGTCTTAAATAGCTCTGCATTTAAGTTATCATGACCAGGAGCTTTTCCATTCTTTAACCCTTTGATTGCTGTGATGATTTCTTCTTTTCAGCCTCAGGAACATTCAATTGTGTCTCTGGTGGTTCCTTATTCAGAGTTTCTCTGAAATGCTCTGCCCATCTTGTTTCCTGTCCCTCTACTGTTGTGATGAGATTTCCTTGCTTATCTCTTACTAATGTAATATTGTTTGCACCTCGTTTTCCACTGATGATTTTAGTTATTTTGTATACTGTGCTTTGTTCATTTCTCAGTGCTGACTCTTCTGCCTGTCTTGCAAGGTCATCCAAAAATGTCCTTTTGTTAGCACAGGTTTGACGTTTAACTTCCTTGTCCAGCTGACTGTACTGTTCACTATATATTGCCTTTAATCTGGGAGACTTAGCTTCTGTTTTCTTTCTTTTCATTTCCTTTCTCTTCGCTATGGTGTTTAGCGTATCTGGTGTTATCCAGTCTTAGCTCTTTCTTTCCTGGAATCCCAAGCATGACTTGCTGCTTTCCTTGTATATTGTTGAGATGGTTTTGAATCTCTGGTCAACATCATCAGTCTCTGTTCTTTCCTGGCTTTTGATAATCTCATATCTTCTCTTTACGTCGACCACGAAAGCTTTTCTGGTGAGGGGATCCTTCAGTTTCGTGATGTTGTATCTTTTCTGTTTGACTGCAACTGGTCCAGCAGCTCTGAGTTTCACTTTCAGTCTTGCTACTACTAGGTGATGATCACTTCCCACATCTGCGCCTCTTCTTACTTTCACGTCTTGTAGTGCATGTCTCCATCTGCCATTGATCATTATGTGATCTATCTGGTTTCTGTCTCGTCCGTTTGGTGATTCCCATGTTAACTTGTGCACTTCCTTGTGTGGAAAAAGTGTTCCTCCAATGACCAGGTTGTTAATACTGCAGAAGCTTATTAATTTGTCCCCATTCTCATTTGCTGTTCCACTACCGCATTTCCCCATTACTCTTTCGTTATAATTATTGTGTGCTCCCACTTTCGCATTTAGGTCTCCCATTACTATAATGAGATCGTACCTGGGTGTAGTTTCCATTTCTTTTTGTACCTGTTGATAGAACTCGTCCTTGATCTCTTCATCGCTGTCGTTTGTTGGTGCATAGCATTGTATAATTGTGGTGTTGGTGAACCTCCCTCTTAGTCTTGCTCTTATCAGTCTGTTGTTGATGGGTTTCCATTCCAGTAAAGACCTTTCCATTCCTTTCTTCAGGATAATGGCTACACCTTCATTGTGCTGACCATCCTCTCTGCCAGAATAAAGTACTGTTTCCCCTGTAGCTGTTTTTATTCTCCCCCTACCTGTCCATCTACTCTCGCTTATTCTCAGGATATGTATCTTGTAGTTCCTCATCTCTGCTGTGATTTGTCTCAGCTTTCCTGCCTCATTCATAGTTCTGACGTTCCAAAAACCAATTCTGGTTTCGTGTTTTGCGGTCGGGGCATCCGTTTTCATGCCAGTGGCTTCCTTTCGGCTTTCACCACTGTCAGTCATACGAGCCTGAGACTCCGGATGTCCGCCCCGCAGCAAAGTTTTTCCATTTATTGTTGTTTCCGTAACGTGCGATTTTTTTACATAGGGGTGTCGGCCCTGTGCTAAAACCCCCAACCTGGAGGACCAGAGTACCAGCTTTTGTCTGACCCCTACCCACGCAGACCAGTCCAGCTTGGTTGAACCTGCCAAGAGTAAAACTCCCACTGGCATAGCTCTGGGGATTGTCAGGGTACACAAGCTGCCATACCGCTACAAGGTATAGGTACCATTGATGGCAGTGACCTCAGAATAATCAACTTTTAATATCTTCTTAATAACTGAAATTTTGATGCTAAAGTAGGGTACATTAAAAAATAGTAAAACTGTTCTGTATTTTATCCCTTAATTTTCAACATAGAAATGACCGTAACTTTAATACTTTGTTCTTGTTGTTCGTGATGTAACTGTAATAATAAAAATGTTTATTTCAAAAAAACTCTTAGAGGTTTCTAATTTATATGTACAGTACAACTTGAAATCTGTAATGGTGCAAGGAAAGATCAGAATCTCATGTTAAAAAAAAAAATCAAAATCACAGAGATTTGCTTTCTTATGTTGTCACCTTTTGTGTAATTTCATAAAGTTTCATTCTTCACATGTTGCTACTTTCACTGAGAAGATTTAAAAGATGTTTTTTAACCCTTATTTCTGCTGTCCTGCTATCATTCATGAACATTGTAGCCATCACTTTTCTAGCCTTACTTTGAATAGACTTTGACTTTATTATAGTTTTTTTTTTTTTGTTTTTTTTTTAAAGCAGTCAACTTGAACTAGCTGGCTGTTCAGAAGCTACAGTTGATGACGAGAACCAAGAAAGCTGCCACCCATCTCCGCATCATAATAATGAGGATGATGGTGAAGGCATAGGTTTAAAGATTGTCCAGGTGGTGAGCCTTAGCGGACAAAGTGAAGACATTGTAGATGAGCAGATCACAGAAAACCAGGTTCAGTCTGACCAGGCAGACACTGATGTGTCAGATGAGAGCAGTGGAAACTACCAGGTAGTGCATTCCTGCCTTGCTGTGCATCTCTAAAATTTGTCTTTAGCTTTCTTTATTATCTTTACGTAGTTACCATTGTAATATACTACTAACTACTCAAAACATAAGAAAAAACAACAAAGTAATTCAAATAACACGACACATGAAAACAACAAATTCTAATATAAATTAACACCATTGACAACAATCAATTGCAAATGATAGTAGATATTTTAATATAACACGTAACTGAAAATATAATGACAATACCCTAATTATAACAGACAAATAGGTTTAACAGGGTAGACCAAAATGATGGTTGAGCTGAGACAAATGACCATCTGATGCTAGTCTGCTCTCCTCTCATTTCTTTACAAAAAAATTGTAATATACTTACAAATTCATTAATTTAAAGGTGTTGCCCTGAATGTGCAGCACTAAGTCTCTTTTGACTGTTCTCCATTTGAATGTAAGTTTAATGTATAATAACAACACAGTTTGCGATACATAAAGGTAGTCCCACGACGGATACTGCCGTGGGGACTGGGTGAAATGTTAGAGACTTCACTATGGTAGGTCCAGCGTTATGAGGTGGGGTGATAAGTTCCCTTCCTTGCTGCCTTTGCCTTCCTTTACTGATGAGAAAGTCAGGTTCCCATTTAACTGGGTAAACTAGAGCGTGACACCACCAGGTTTTGTGTCCCCGGAACAAGGTAACTTCGCTCTAACTGCTTAGCCAATCGGACGCTCACTGGGAAATAGCTATGAATAAATTGAAAGACCTCTGCATAGAAAAAAGAGGTAAATATTATAGCCAGCAACAAGTTCTCAATGGTTAGATGTTTGTAAAATGGTATAGATCAGCGGTTCTTAACCTGTTTGGGGGGGGGGGGGATGTCCCCACAGGGGGTCAGTGAAGTCTTGAAGAAATGTTATGAGCTTTTACAGTTAAAATAGAAAGACAGAATGAATGAAAGAAAAGGAAACGAAGAACAAAATTTTAATTTCTCTCGCTTGTTTGTGTAAAACTTGGCTTTTCTAACCTACCACCTCAGTGTTGTCACGCTGTGCCAAATTCTCGAACGTGTTTCTTCTTCGATTTCTGCGAATAAAAGCCTTTGGTTATTGTCGGCTAGAGTGACTTTTCAATGTTATCACAGTGAATTTCGTAACAATACATTTTGGCTGAGCCTCAGGATGGATCGCTGGCTGAATTTGAAACGTAAAAGTACTGATGATGTTGATGAGAGTGCATCCTGTTCAAAGCAAAATGAAGCTTCTTCCAGTCATCTTAAGTGCCGCTGTTATAGCAAGGAATATCTGTCGATTGGCTTCACATGTACAGGCCCAGAAGACAAGCAACTACCACAGTTTGTGTTATGTTACGATATATTGTCCAATGAGGCCATGAAACCGTCAAAATTGCGAAGACATCTACTAAACATAAAGAACATGCCCAAAAGAGCATTGGTTTTTTTCAAAAGTAAGGAACAGGAGCTTGGGGAAAGTAAGAAAATGGTAAAAAAGACTGCAACTAGTTGTAACAATGAAAATGCAGTGAGTGCCTCATTTGAAGTTTCTCAACTAATAGCAAAAACTGGAAAACCGCACACAATAGCTGAAGAACTTATATTACCTGCTGCAAAAATCATGGTTTCTGCATTGATCAACAAGAAAGCTACCAAGGACCTTTCCTTAATACCTTTGTCAAATGACACAGTTAAGAAGCGAATCGACGCTTTTTCAGCCAATATCAAGGAACAGTTATTAGAAAGAATTCGCATGTCCCTCTCTTTTGCTCTGCAACTGGATGAAAGCACAGACATAACAAAGCGACCTTATTGTGCTACGTTAGATATGAGCACAAGAGAAATATTTTTGAAGACTTACTGTTCATCTCCTTGTTGGTACACACTACAGATGAAGAAGTATTTAACAGCTTAAACAAGTTTATAACATCTCATTACATAGATTGGTTGGAATTAGCACAGATAAGGCATGAGCAATGTCTGGAAAGCTTACTGGACTTGCAGCACGGATTAAGGAAATCATACTGTCTGTGACTTGGTAACATTGCTGCATACATAGGGAAGCTCTAGTTGTTAAGAAGATACCAGAAAAACTAAAACAGACCTTAAATGAATCAGTCAAAATTGTCAATTTTATAAAAAGCAGATCACTGAATTCCAGATTTTTTTAGCAGCTTTCCAAAGATATGGACAGTGAACACCATCAACTTTTGCTACACTGAAGTTCGTTGGCTATCACCAGGTAAAGTTTTGTCTCATTTTTGGGAATTTAGAGATGAGATAAGATTATTCCTCATGGAGCAGCCATTTCACCTCAGCGATCGTTTGACAGATTTTTCCTGGTTAGTAGAATTAGCATATCTGTCAGATATCTTCACCCATTTAAATATGCTGAACTTAAATCATCTTCAAGGAGAAAAAGTTACAGTTTTTCAAGTTGAAGACAAGATCGAAGCAATGATGAAAAAGTTGGAATTGTGGCATCATCGCATATCGAACCAAAACTATGAGATATTTCCAAAACCTCACAAATTTTCTTGGTTCCACCGATGAAGAGTTGTCTGAGGAGGACACATCACTTATTGCACGACATTTGAAAGATTAGCAGCATAGTTTCCATGAATATTTTCCTGTTCCTGATGCACGCAAAAACTGGATTAGAGATCCATTTTCAGTTAGTGTGTATGAACTAGAGGGGCTCACAGCAGCAGAGGACGACAAGCTCATAGAAATATCCACGGATGGTTCTCAGAAATTGCAGTTCAAGGAACAGTCCCTTCCAAATTTCTGGGCTCACTTACAAGCAGATTTTCCAGAACTATCGAGGAGGGCTATGAAAGTATTGATGCCTTTTGTAACAACATACTTGTGTGAAAAATCATTCTCTGCTCTCGTTTATCTTAAAAATAAGTATAGAAACCGTTTGAGAAACGTAGAGTCAGAACTCAGAATACAAGTTTCAGCTAAGCCCGGTATAACAAGGCTTGTAAGTGAAATGCAGCACCAGCCTTCTCATTAATTAATTAATTTAAATTAACAAGTAATATTAGGCCATGGTTCGGTGTTCCGGTATTATTATTATTATTTTAAATTTGTATGGAATCATTCCATAAAAATATTATAATAGGAGTGTGTGCATTTACTTATTTCTCCCTTATCTCCAAATCTGAAGACCCTTGATGAGCAAATTTAAATAAATATTTGATGCACTTTAGGGTTTTAAATCTTGAGTTAAGTCTTGGTGGTCCGCAGCAACAAAAGATATTTAAAGGGGGTCTGTGGTAAAAAAAAGGTTAAGAACCGCTGGTATAGATAGTTCCATAGAAGATATTGCCTTAGGGGAGTGGAGTCTTACTTTTGATCATTCTCCATTTGAATGTAAGTTAAATGTATAGCAATATCACGGTTTGTAATAATGAGAAAAAAAAATGTATAATAGCAACATCACAGTTTGTAATAATGAGAAAAAAAAATGTATAGCAACATCACAGTTTGTAATAATGAGAGAAAAAAAATGTATAGCAACATCACAGTTTGTAATAATGAGAGAGAAAAATGTATAGCAACATCACAGTTTGGAATAATGAGAAAAAAAAATGTATAGCAACATCACAGTTTGTAATAATGAGAAAAATAAATGTATAGCAACATCACAGTTTGTAATAATGAGAAAAAAAAAATGTATAGAAACATCACAGTTTGTAGTAATGAGAAAAAAGAACATATAGCAACATCACAGTTTGTAAAAATGAGGGGGAAAAAAAGGGTATCCTGTAGCAGATACTGCCATAAGGGAGTGAAATGTTAAAGACTATAGTAGATCTCAGCTTTATGAGGTAGGGTGACTGGTTTCCTTCCTCACCGCACTTGCTTTCCATAACTCAAGAGCACTCAGGTACCCCATTTTATTGCTGGTATAGATTATGTGAGTACAGAGTTATTATAGATAACAGTGATCATGTGCTCACCATTTGCTGCAGTCTGCTTGCTATGGCACATTCTGATTGCTGTGCATGTCCTATGTATAGTAGAAACACACATTATGTCTATATATTCATGATAAACAGAACACACGTACCAATTTCTTCTCTCTCTTCCCCCCCCCTCTCTCTCTCTCTCTCTCTCTCTCTCTCTTTCTCTCTCTCTCTCTCTCTCTTGTGATTGTTTTCAGTTAGTAAACCTACTGTCAAAGCATAAACCAGAGTTCGGGCACGGCACAAAGGATGGTCAATGACTGAGCAAAATGGGGACAGTTTGTTGCTGCCCTACAAGATGACAAAAGGCATGATAGCCACTGACAGCTTTGTCAGTCAGGGGCTAAGGATTCAAGAAGAAACTTACTGTGTTTTGGCATCTTTAAATGTTGACAGCACAGTTTGTCTCCATTACTTTTTCTGTGACGACCAGTCTCCATGTTTTTCACACACATTCAGTCTTGGCTGCTGATCTTTACTGGTAACCTCTTCACTTTATAATTGTCACATAAGTTGCATTAATTTAGTTACCATCAGGATACCTACATTCATCTGACATACCCTGATTTTCTGTTCCTTCAATAGCAGGCGGTGGCATGTCATAGAAAGCGACTAAGGAGGGTTGGGCATGGGGCCGGTTACCCCATCCCATTTAAAAAAAAAAAATTTTACCACAAAAAACTTCAACAAACATGGACAAGTCAATTAAAGAAAATAAAACACAGCCATCAAAGACAGGGGAAGGTCCTCTCGCAGGGAGGCGTATGATGCAACACAGAGAAAGCCGAAAGGAGTCTGTGTTGCTGACTAACCTTCTTTCTTCTAGGAGAACTTCCAGATTTGGCACCTGGAATGTTCAGACATTAAACGAACAAGGAAAAGTGGCACAAGTAGCAGCAGAGATGAGGGAATATAAAATCGAGGTTCTGGGACTGTGTGAAACAAAGTGGAAGGGGGTAGACAGGAAGAAACTTATCACAGGTGAATTGGTGCTGTCCTCAGGACATGAAGACGAAAGTTCACACCACAGTGAAGGGGTAGCTCTTATGTTATCTAAAGAAGCACAGAAAGCACTCATTGAATGGGAAGCTGTTGGATCCAGAATAATAACAGCTTCTGTTAAAACAGCTAAAAAGAAAATAAATGTAAATGTCATCCAATGTTATGCACCAACTAATGACAAAGAAGAGTCGGTGAAAGAAGCATTTTATACTAGACTACAGGAAATTATGGAAAAAGTAAAAAGAAGAGACATCACAATTTTGATGGGTGACATGAATGCAAAGATAGGTACAGTCAACACCGGCTTTGAAGAAGTCATGGGAAAACAGGGGCTAGGAATAATGAATGCTGTGCTTCAAATCAACTGGCTATAGGAGGAAGCATGTTTCCACATAAGCGATATAACTTACACAAGGCAACATGGATATCACCAGACCATAGAACAGAAAATCAGATTGATCATATATGCATAAACAAGAAGTTTAGATCATCATTGCAGGATGTAAAGGTATATAGAGGAGCAGATGTGGCATCAGATCACCACCTTCTGATAGCCAAAGTAAAAATGAAACTCAAGAGATATGCAACTATGCAAAATTATAGACAACAATTTAATGTAGGACATCTAAGAAATCAAGAGACAAATTTGCGGTCACAATATCCAACAAATTCCAAGTGCTCCAATAGCTGGAAGATGCAGAGAATACAGAAGACTATTGGCAGCAAATCAAAACGGTATGGAATGAGACATGTGAAGAAATACTGGGGAAAAGGGAACGACAACAAAAAGCATGGATAACAACAGAAACCATCAATAGGATAAAAGACAGGAAAAACAAGAAAGCAGATTTAAACACAAGCAAAACCAGAAGTTCCAAAGCCAAGGCTCAAGAAGTGTACACAGAAGCAAACAAAGAAGTAAAAAGAAGTATCAAAAGAGACAAGAGGAAGTATATTGAGGAGTTGGCAAGAGAGGCAGAAGATGCTGCAGCCAAAGGGAATATGAGAGAACTGTATAACAGCACAAAGAAGCTAACGGGGAAATACAAGCAAACAAGTTGCTTCATAAAAGACAAGAATGGAAAACTGCTCAGCAATATACAAGAGCAAATGAAGAGGTGGACAGAATATTTTGAGGACCTTCTCAATAGACCAGCTCCAACATAACCCCCCGGACATCCAGCCAGCAGAAGAAGAACTACAAATTTATGGTGAAAGACCAACGAAGAAAGAAATAAAGAAAGCCATAAAGCTTCTAAGAGATGGAAAAGCGTCTGGACCTGATGGCATCCCAGCAGAGGCCATCAAAGCAGATATCGACACGGCTACAGAGATGTTATATAAATTACTTGGTAAAGTCTGGGAAAAGGAAGAGATACCAGCAGAATGGAAGGAAGGATATCTGATTAAGTTGCCTAAGAAGGGAAATTTACAAGAGTGCACAAATTATAGAGGAATAATGTTACTTTCAGTGCCAGGAAAAGTATTAAACAGGATTATCCTTGAAAGATTAAAAGAGTTCATAGACAAGAAACTGAGAGATGAACAAGCAGGTTTTCGACAAAACAGATCCTGTACAGACCAGATAGCCACTTTGAGAATAATAGTTGAACAAAGTCTGGAATGGAATTCACCACTATACATCAGATTTGTGGACTACGAAAAGGCATTTGACAGTGTAGACAGAGAATCACTTTGGAAATTGATGAGGCATTATGGAGTTCCCCTGAAGATCATTAATTTAATAAAGAAAACATATGAAGACATGACATGCAGAGTTCTTCATGAAGGACAGCTTACAGAACCATTTGGGATAAGAACAGGAGTGCGACAGGGATGCCTGTTGTCTCCATTTCTTTTCTTACTAGCAATAGACTGGGTTACGAGAACATCGACAACACACAACAGAAATGGAATCCAGTGGACTCTGACTAAGCAGTTGAATGATCTGGATTTTGCTGATGAATTGGCTGTTCTGTCCCATAACCGTAATCAGATGCAGGACAAATTGAAAACACTCGATGAGAGGTCACAGCAATTGGGTCTGAAAATACACAGGGAAAAGGCAAAAGTAATGAGAATAAATGCAGGTAATGATAACAGGGTTGAACTTGAAGAAGCACCAATACAAGATGTAGAATTGTACACATATCTTGGCAGCAATATAGACAAAGTTGGAGGGACAGACAGTGATATCAAAATAAGAATACAAAAAGCAAGAGGAGCTTTCATTGCATTGGGAAATATATGGAGATCAAGAGAAATCGGATGCAACACGAAAATAAGAATCTTCAACTCAAATGTGAAGTCAGTCCTATTGTATGGCTCTGAGACATGGAGAACAACAAAGACAACTACCAAAAAGCTACAGACTTTCATAAATGGGTGCTTGCGTAGAATAGAGGGATTAAAATGGTATGACAAGGTTACCAACGTGGAACTGATGACAAGAACTAGACAAGTGTCAGTGGAACAAGAGATGAGAAGAAGACGATGGCATTGGATAGGACACACACTGAGGAAACCTGTTGATAGCATTACAAGGCAGTCCTTGTTCTGGAATCCCCAGGGCAAGAGAAGCAGAGGTAGACCAAGAAGCACATGGAGAAGAGAGCTGGAAACAGGTGAAAATGATAAGAACGTGGAAAGAACTTGAGATGATGGCACGTGACAAGAGGACTTGGCATGTGTTTGTTGAAGGCCTGTGCTCCTTTGGGAGTGGAGGGTTATGAATGAATGAAATATCTTTCATCTGATAGTAGAGAATCTGCACTTTAAAAAAAACCTACGGGAATTCCCTGCTTAGCACTGCAAATTCATTCTTGAATTAACTGCACTAAGTGGGTATCCCTGTACATTCATTCATTCTTGGGGGTCGGAGTGGCTAAGAGGTATGGCATCTGCCTCTAATTCTAAAGGTCCTAGGTTCGCTCCCTGTACAGGAAATATAATTGGTGGACATTTTTTCAGAGATCCTCCTTGTGTGATCTAAGGAAGGAGATTGGAGCACTGATGGAGTTGTCCGTGTGCAGTGAAGATGGTCTAAAAAAACCAAAACCAAATTCATTCTTGAAAAATCAAGTGCTAAACTAAAATTTTTTTTTCATAAGAATTATAATAATAATAATAACATAAGAATTAATAGAAGCCCAATTGATTTGTTCCTGTGGTCCAGAAAGCTGTATCAAAATTAAGTAAAAGGTGATAAAAAAGTAAATAGTTAACAACATATATTAACTACATATTATTATCAGACATACTGAACACAAACATATTATTATGTGTGTACTGTATTTGCAAATATTATTTTAAAATTTAAGTTTGCCCAGTTAAATGGGAACCTGACTCTCGTCAGTAAAGGAAGGCGAAGGCAGCAAGCTTTAATTGCTGCTACAGCGCTTGTGGCTACAGTTGTCAAAGTGGAGTGGTCTTCATCATCATGTGACTGGTTAGCAGAAGGTTTTGTATGTGTTGAAAAAGTTTTTCTGGCTCCAAATGTAGAAGGCATTGCTGTTTGGTCAATGGTGGCAGAAGATATTCGAGGAAACTTTAAAAAAAAAAAATTTGAGCTTGCTTTGCTTTGCCACCTACTTGTTCTCTTCGAGAAGTGCCTTTAGCAATATTGTTCTATGTTATGGATTACGATAGCACCGTGTTCCATTTTGGGGGTCATGCTTCATTATTCTAGCAATGACAATGCTTCTTGGTCATCCCAATACCATGAATGAATTTGTTGAGCATGTTGAAGTTATGTTCCTGCCTCCCATGGAGCTTAGCGCAAGATCAAATTTTTAAAGTGTAATGGCTGTATGGCGTCTAAGTACGGTGCTATATCTAAAAAGCGCTAACCGAACAGCGTAAGACTGGGGGATGGATGTAAAATTTCAGAATGATGATCTTTAACAAAGTATTATTCAATTTTTGTCTCAAATTCATATAGGCTAATGTGTTACTTATTGTGAGAGTGTTTTTTTTTATTTGACACAGGTAATCACAATGTTCCTTTTTTTAAACAAACAATGTTTCAAATGCTAGATGTAGCATTATTTATGCACACCAGAAACAAAACTGCAAGCTGTATCATTTTTTGTTTAACTTTCCCAGACCATTGCTGTGTCATCTGGAAGCACAGTATCAGCTTGTGAAGATGCTGTAGAGTTGTCAGTGGCATCAGGGGATTCATCAGCATGTAGTGAAGAAACTGTTACACTTACAGAAATCCGTGCACAGAGTACCCTGGAGCAAAGTGCTTCTGAGTCAGATGTAACTACTGAGTCGCCTACTCCTGAGGCTCCTGCAACAAACACTATATCTTCTCCTTTAATAAGTCCATCTTTTTCAGGTGGTCTGCCGTTGTCATATAAGTGCAATGCCTGCAGGGTACACACACCGTATCTTCTTATGATGGTCAAACACCTGAAAGCCAAACACCCAAATATGCGCTGCTTCTCTTGTCCATATTGTAAGACCACTCACAGTTTTGTCAGTCAGAAACAGCTTCGGCATCATGTCAAACAGGAACATCCCAACAAGTTTGGTAGGAATGAAATTGCTCTTTCTGAAGATGCCAAGAAGTTTGTTGAAGCCATGGTGCTTCCCATGGGGCCAGAATGCATTCGTGTGGGGAATAGGATTGTGTTGGAGGAAGATATTCACACGTGCACCTACTGTCAGGTCAAGATGATATCTCTAGCCAGTGTCTATGAGCATCTCAACAGTAAACACTCAGACTTGTTTGAGTTTGTCTGCCCTGTGTGTCAGAGTTTTAAGAGCAAAATGCTAACTGAGATCTCTGACCATTGTCTGAAGACTCACAAATCATCCGTAGACACAGACAAAGTTCACGTCTCAGTGCCTAAAAACTTATTTACTGCTTTGGCCTGCATTTCCAAAAATGGGAAATATATAGAAAAAAATTTAGTTCCTGGTGCTCAGGTTGGCAGTGCTGAAAAGACATCTAGAAATTCTAGCTTATCTTTATCTGAGCAGTCGGAAAAAACACCAGCTTCTTCAGAAGGAAGAATATCCCAGGCTTCAGGTGTGCCTATAGAATGTCACATTTCTGCCACTGAACCATTAACAATAACTCCAGCTGCACCAACCTCAACTATTCCTACAGCAGCCCATATGTCAGCGTCACAGGCCGCCCAACCCTTCTTTGCAGTACCTTTAGCATCTGCAAATGCTGGAGCTGTTGCTTCAACCAGACCAGTCTTTGCATTTTCCAGTTCATTATTTGACACCTCTTCTTTAATAGCTTCCTCCCAGTTGCCTGCAGCACCTCAGCCCACTCCCATCATCCACAGTGCTGCAGCTGCTAGTTTTTTGAGTCCCTTGCCTCAGCAGGCACACTTAAGTAACCAACTTATTCAGTCAAGCAAACAGCAGCTGCCTGTACAGTTCCACTCTAAGCCAAATGAAAGAGCTCATAGTGTTACTAAGAACCTCCCAGTGTTGAATGTCCCAACAATCAAGCCAAGAGGATCATCATTGATCACAAAACCCTTGGTGGGAAGTAGGCGATCTGACAACCACAGCCCTGGTGACCTGGTGCCACAGATTATGCTTGCCACTTCTGGCAGCAATACCTCTTCATTGACCACATCAGCAACAAGCCTGCAAGCCATTGGGCGAACTGGTCCTCCACCAAGCATTAATAATCTTCCAGATGATGAGCCAAATCCTGATGCTTTCAAGATTTTCAACCTTCGCCCCACTGGCCCTCTCATTTCACCATCATCTGCCTCACCCACTATGTCACCAGGGGTGCCAACTGTGTTCCCTCCTGTCTCAGCTCCATTGACTTCAGGATACATTCAGGGTCCAATAGCTGGCTTCCCACCCAGTATGGTCATTTCACCCAGGCTTTTACCCCTTTCATTCCCCTTCTCACAACACCAGCCACTAGTGCAAGGATTGATGGCCCAAAATCAAAGCCCACGAAGCTCTCCATTGTCAAGGCATTCTCAGCTGGCACATCCATCGTCTTCATCATCCATAGCAGCACAGCCAGGATCAACAGCTAGAAATAACATCTCACCACAGGAGGCAGCAGCTGTGTTTTTCAAAAAGCAGCAGCAGCAGCAAAGGGAACTCTACCTCATTAAGAAGCATCAGCTTGAATCCCAGAGACATCAACTTCTCAGGCAGAATCAGCAGCAGGGAGTCCCCAGAGCTTATCCTGCCCACCAGCAGCCGCCATCCTTGTCTGGACAGGTGTACCAACCATTACCGATTTCATCACTACATTTTGACCACCAACAACCACTGCCGGGGCCCAGTGACCTATCCCAGTCGCAATTATATTTATCCTCTCTGGCTGTCTCATCATCATCAACTGTCCCTTCATCATCAGCTCAGCTGACCTCAGCCCACCCATCTAGTCCAGCCAGACCAGCCAAAGGTATACACAAACATAGCAGTTCTCTCTATCAGTGCCCCTACTGCCCAGGCGTTGTCACTCTCAAGGTTCTGGAGGTAGCCTCACACATCCAGCAACATCACCCAGGCAGGCAGGTTACATTCAGGAAAATTGTTTAACTACAACACAAACAGTTTATGGTGTTAGTTAATCTCTTATGCTCCCACAACTTTAGCCTGGCAAACTATGTCTGGGCCAAAACTATATCAAAACAGAGATGCCATTTCTCTGTGAAATTCCCACAGCTTGTTTCACATTATGGCATTTTATGGGCACCTCTATTGGAAATCTCGTGGCACAGTTTCAGATCCAAAATTGACCTCTCTTTTTTTATATTGGTCATTCTGTATTTGTGAATGCAAGCCATACAAAATTGTGTAAATTTTTTTTTAAAACTCTCCTTGACTAGCATTTAATGAGTTTGATGATTTGCAAGTAATGATTGCCGTATCTTTTAAGCCTGTGTACTACCTGCTATGAAGAAGGTACATTCTGATACCGAGTACCAGAGATTCAAAGACATCATTGAAAGTTTATTGTTGTTTTCTGAGATCTGATTGAAAATTGTGGACATTTTCTTTGATATTTGTCCAGTGGAGAAGCAGTAAAGATAAGCTGGGCTTGCAGCTTCAAAAAAGAAAAAGATGAGAATCACAAGTTGCACACCATGGATCATTATTAAAAGGAAATATAGGGGATTGTATAGAATGCAACATTCTAGTGAGGTTTCTGTGATTTGCTGATGTTGCAGGGTAAGGAGAGAAAGGGGTTATTTTAATTGGCTCAAGATAGATCAGATCGTCTCCTGGAATAATTACTGTATATACTCCAGTATAAGTGAAGACATTTATTCCCATTTTGAACCTTAAAAAATGTACCCTGACTAATAATCGAGTCAAAAAAAAAAAAAGTTTATGAAACCTGTCAGTGTTCTCCCCATCCCGCTGCACACTGGTATCCTTCAGATATAAACTTGCAACTTCATTAAACGTTTTTATCAATATACAGAAATCCAAGAAAATTTCAGTGTAATGTGGGAATTCGATATTGAGGAAAAACTAATTTGTCTCAATAATCTGGTCATTCATTTTGGACGGTTTTTAAGTCCTAAAATCTAGTGGTCGACTTATAGTGGGATTGACCTATAGTGGAGTATTTACGGTATATGTATTCCTACTACAATAAAACTGGAAAGTGACACTGAGACATAATGTATTTAGTCAGTTTTGCAGTTTTTCAACAGTACACCAGAGCAGTTACATTGCAGTAACGTGTCTGTGTCATGAACAGCAGATACCAAAACTAACACACACAAAAATGACACTTAAAATCATTTTAAAAAAAAAAAAAAAAGTAAGTTAGCTGTGAACTATTTTGGGTAAACCTCACTGTGAACTACTTTGGGTAAACCTCACTGTGAACTACTTTGGGTAAACCTCACTGTGAACTACTTTGAGTAAACCTCACTTGAAGTTGTATTCAGTGCAACTTTATGATCAAATCTTGCTCTGAAACACAAAGGTAACTTTACTACACTTAAAAGTTGACCAAACTGTGGTCACCTAATAGGAAGTATTCTCCAGCTTCAAGTTTGGTGCTGATGTAAAAATGTGTGTGGTTCCAGTTGAAAGTTAATGCTTGTACAGTGGATATTTAATATACCACAACGGCAGAGAGAGAACAATGTGTTGTCTTCTTCTACATCAGCAGTTTGATCATGTTGACTGTGGCAGTGATATGTTTTTTAAGACACGAGTAATGTTGAACATTGATCACTATAATGAATGCTTTCAATTACAGTTTTTAGGATTTTTATGTTGCGCATTACTCACTGAAGAAATTTACTCGTGTTGTCAAGGAACAACAGTAATTATGCTATATTCTACTTTCTGGGATAGTGGAATAAGAATTATTTACCAATCTAATGATGATAATTTCTACAAAGAATCTTGAGTATCAGCTTTTTTGAAAATGTTTTGTTTCACATTTTTTTGTCCATGTATCATTTGTGACATTTCATTTTCTTTAATTTTAAGAAGTGTCTTTTCACATACATTAGCTGATAAGAGCTAATTTACACTTAGCTGTGTTTTTTTCCCCTCCTGTCTTTTTTTAAATTGATGTAAGCTTTCTTATTTTACAAGTTGATTTTAGTTGTTAACTTGATAATTTACTTAACACATGCTTAATTTCCTGCACATCAACATTATTGATGTTTGCGGGTATGTTATGTATATATGTTTTAAAGCACATGGGTTGAGATCTTCACGACATCTCACTGTGTATTCATATCCTGTGAGTCAGGTGAAGAAGGCAGACCAATACCTTTATGTAAAGTTATTTTGATGATTAGTTATGAGTTGTTGGAAATAATGAAAGCAGTCACCAAAATGATGTGGAAGAGGAACAAGAGAGCTCATTCCTAACTTGATCATCTTGTTAAAAGAGTTGTAGGTTTGTGTGAAACTGTTACAGGAAGTGTGTGATGATTCCTTGATAACTTCATCAGCAGGAGCTGGTGCGAGATTTTTAAGAGTTTATTTTCACAGAATATTAATCCTGATATTAAGTGCTCTGTCATGTTTACTATAGGCATTGAATAATGAATGTTGTCAAGGCAAATTATAGACTTATCTGATCAATTATTGTTCAGATCTTGTCACCTTTAATGTTGTGAATTTTGTAAGCAGCATTCCACATTAGGTATATACTTTATCCAGTAGTGCATATTCTTAGAACACGTTTGGTTGGCATATGGCTAAGGGATGTGTGTGTGTGTGTTTTTATGGACAGTTTAATCAAAGGGGGGAAACTTCTTTGGTTGATCAAATTATTTCCAACTGTGTCATTGTCTTAAAGTTTCATATTTTTTCACAGTGCAAGAAAACATGGATAGTGGCGTTTTCTGACATTACATTTTTGCTTGAGATCATCTCTGCTCTTGAGATTATGTAACGTTTAGCTCAATTTTCTACAATTTAATCTAACTTTTTTTCAAAAACGTAGAAGTATTAGAGTACAACTTAATCAATATTTCATTTTGGTTGAGTGAAACTTTAAAAAAAAGTTAGGTCTAGTTGTGTGATCACCAGCTTTAAGTGCCTTTTTCCCCCCTATACAGTTTCAATACATTTTTGTTGGGTTACATAAAAGAATAGGTCAAGGAACCTTGTGAAGCGTAGTTTTTCCCCCACTATGTTTATATTTACTATATTCATTAGAAAGTGTTTGATGAGACTCAGTAAGAAGAGAAATATTAAAGTTACTTTAATGCAGTACTGATTAGTACAGCTAGTGTGTTTTAGCTCCCTAAGGAGCACTGGCTTTCAACAAACACATGCTGAATTCTCTTGTCATGTGCCATCAGCTCAGGCTCTTTCCTTCTGTCTTTGACAGCTGAATGGACTTGTTTGTATTTGACGTATCAATATTGTTTGCTGAAGTTTTAGTGGTAAAAAAGGCTAACATATTTGTTCATACTACATTTTCTTTGTAAGATGTTACTGTAGAAAAAAACATCAATATGTGAAACAGGATATTCACAATTGAGAATTTTTTTTAAGTAGCAGTCCTTAAATGCAACATTATATACCTGAATTATTTTTGCAACATGTAAATGAAATTTTATAAATTTAATTCTGCAAAGTTTATTATTTTTACGGGCATATCATGTGATCTCTGAGATGTGAGTCTTACAAAATGGTATTTGATTTTGTGGAAAACATGAGCTGGTTAGACTTAAGTATCTCTAACAAATTCACACATCTTTCAGACGATGACAGACATACTTTTTTTTTTTTTTAGGGTATCTGTTGAGAAGCCAGTGATTCCATACCAATGTAAATTCTTCACTTTAAACTTGCTTTTTCACATAAGCTTTACGTACATTTCTAATTAGTGTATTGAGTTATTTTATTTAAAGTGTTTTCCATTTCAGTTTGCCATAGAATGATTAGAAGATGAAATGGCATGAAAGAGTATGTTGAGAAAACAACATTTGTAAATTCATTGTATGCCTCCGTCATTTTTTGTGTTGTTTGATTGGAAAAGTACAATTTTTAAGGACAAGAGTACTTTGGTGCTTGATTTATAATCTGTTTAGTTCATTCCAGAAGTGCAGTTTGCCAATAGTTGACCAATCGTGAACATATTGCATGGCTGTTTGCATGTGATATTTATGTTGTTGTGTATGCCACTCGTCTCTAGTCCACTGGTGTTGGCGCAGTCTCTAGGCTGGTTTATTAAATTGCATAGTTTTGTAATGTATGCCTCATTAAACAAAGAGGCACACTTCTCAGAAATAAACACCAAATTTATTTACAAAGTAATATACTGCAGAGTAGTGTTAGTACAAGGTTGTACATTTATTTTCTTCTAAAAAGTTTATGTATATAGCTAGACTGGGGACCAGTTTTAAACCATCAGAATATTCCATTCTTCTTTCTCGTCTTACTCCCGGGACAGAGACATGCAACACAGACAAGATATAGAGGCCAAGCACAGGCAAGACAGGACATGAAGCATGCAGCACAGATAAAAGAGGCACAGCATGGATATGATACAGAGATGCAGGAAAGAAGGACATCAACACAGACAAGACATGTAATTGTTAAATGGTTGAAGAAGAGTACAGTTTTGGATCTAACCTATACAATGGAGAAGGAACCAGTGGGAGTGTCAGCGCCAGAATTACTAACGCCAGATTTTCTTTCAACCCTCAGAGACCAGCAGTTTTTTTTTTTTTTTTTTGAGGAAAATAAAACTGGTACAACACCAAAATTTAAATATATCCTTAGATTCAGAAATGTGCCATGCCACTAAAAACTTCAAGTTGAAAATTCAGACCTTAAGTATCAGATGTCTGTATTTACATCCTCTGTTTCAGATGACCAGGTGTAATTAACACACATGTACACATGCAGACTTGTTGAAGAGTAGAGGAAAAACTGATACAACTGGAGATGGAGTCAACGTGCCTTCAGGAAACAATAACTAGACAAACAACAATCAAGAAGTGACATATTTTCATAAATGTGTGCTTGTGTAGAATAGGATTGAAAAGATATGACAAGATCACTATTGTGAAGCTGATGACAACAGCCAGACAGCTGTGGAACCAGAAATGAGAAGGCATTGGATAGGACACACTCACAGGGCACCTATTGATAGCATCACAAGTCAGTCCCTATTCTGGAATCTCCAGGGTAAGAGGTAGAGAACGAACAACATGAAGATCCAGAGACAGAATGAAAGGAAAAAAGATGTAGAAACACTGTAAGCTGATGGCACAGGGCAGGATGACCTGGCTAATTAGTTGAAGACGTGTCCTTGGGTAGATGAAGGGTGATGGTCAATGAGGATAACCAGACAAGCATCCCTGACTTGAGCCCACAGGGAAAGAGAAGAGTGAGGATGGTCAATGAGATCCTGGAGAACAAAAGAAGTGGAATCCAAGCTGCAGGAACCTCTTATGCAGGCTTTAACTAAATGGTCCAAAAGTATAATCGGTGGAGAGGGCCAGCTGTAATCTTATGTGGCATGTATGAATAGGCATATAATGGTGATGGCAGATACGGCAGGCAACAAAAAAAGTACTTGCAGAATTACAAGCAGGATAATAGAGGCACAGCACAGTAGAGACATGTGGGCAAAACACAAGACAGGGTGAGGATATATGATAGAATAGCACTGCGAACTCCACCAGGTTTGTTATAAAGCTTGTTCAAAAATTAATCGATAAAAAGAACTCGCTCACTTTGGTCAGCAAAGACACATCTTTAGGTTGTAATCTCATGTATGTGTTGTTTTTTATTTTAACGATTAATATTTTTCTCCGAACAATAATTTTTATTAAGTAAGTATTTCCAACCACAGGGTGTTTCATGATCTTTTGATTCCTCCTTGTTGGGGAAATAGTAGTAACAACACATCCCAAAGAGATATCAAATAGTAAAGGTGTAGTAAAGTTTGTCACCATTAAAAAAAAATAAACATTATTTTGGGAACCTATGGGTGAAACCCTGATTGACATGGACTTACTGTAATGACTTTGTTGTCTGAAAGAAATTCTCACAGCTAGCAGCACTGACGTATCCATACTTGAAACAGAATGTAAGAAACCAGTTGTCCTCATCATTATGTGAATAGGGAATACCAAGAATTTAGGTTCCTATAATAAATGCAAGGTTAGGATGTTCAGGGTTGTTATTTAATGTAAACAAACGTGCAAGAGGTAGACAGTGCTATACGTGGGATGTTAACATCAAGAGATGGACAGGAAACTGTCAGAGTGTACCGTCAACACGAGAGACAAGTCAACACGAGAGACAAGACGTTGGAGATCCATAGCAGCTGACATTCGATGTGGAGTTGGCAGCTGATGATGAAAGAGTTGCTGATCATCTGGTGGAGATGTTCATAAAGGTGGCCTTTTTGACATTATATTTGTTGAATTGACTGAATTATCTGTAGAAATATTGGTGAAAAATATTGGTCATCTTGATCAAAGGCTCGAGCAGAAAGAGGAACTGCAGTTAGCAGTTCAATAATACCAGCTGGTAATGTTGCATTTGTACAACTTTGAGTTTATAGGCAGAGAGATTACATATAACCGAAAACACGTTTACCTGTTTATGTTGTACAGTAAATTAGCTGTTACAAAGTTTCACAGTGTTTTTTTTTTGTCTCCGTTTTTTTCATAGTACATTATATGTGTTTATATCATGTGAATAGGAGCACGGCAAGCCCTTGTATATGTACATTTATTTTTGTGACAGTAGCTGTTTGCAAATATTGGAATTGTTTGCACGTTTTTGCCTTTATCTTGAGAAGTGCCTTCATTCTTGTCACCTGTGAATTGTTGTTAACTCTGTTCTTCTTTTGTTTTGGGAGGTGAAGTATTCTTCTTCAGGAAGAAGTTTGTGCTAGAGGTACTAGCAACTCACTTTGTTTGCTACATTTAACAGGTATGCCTTTGTTTTGTATTTGAAATTAGCTCCTTGCTGTAGCGGGAAGTTGGTTTTCTTTGTCATGAAGATGTGAAAAGTTTGCCCAACAATGAGAAATTGATTAAACTTAAACAACCACTTTTGTCACTGTGTTGTTGTCTTATTTGATAGCTAGCAGTTTGCATAGATGGTGTTCCTGATAAAGTGGATTGATGATGACCTGGTGTGAACTCTGTTAAAACAAGGGATTTTTTTATTTGAGGTAAATTGTCTTTGTGGGTGGAGATAAAATTTTCTTCTTCATCCACTGTACGTCTGCTTGAGTATTTTCAACAAAAGCAGTGGTCAGATTCAGGCTATTTGTGTCTTCATAGAGTTTTTCTGGTTGTAGCAAGTGTAATTGCTGGGGAGTGTCGTGAAACATTCTAAATCCACATATTTAAATTAAAAAGTAAATGTAAAGCCTAACGAATTAATTCAATAAAAGGAAAGAAGACTGGTAAAGAACAGTGCCGTCACTATAGCGTACGCCTGTGTATAGAACGTCATGCTAGTTAAACAAGAAATCCCCCTTTTCTACTTCGTCTGCATAATTGTAGCGCTTTCACATTGATAGTAAAGCCTACAGCATCATACACGCGTTTCTAAAAATAAAACTGGTACTGTGTTTCTTAGAAAACCTTGAGATACGCAAGATGCTTAATGACCCAGATATGATACTAGCATTAATTAAATTATACACACTACGTTAACCTAAAAGGACAGACGGACTTAGGATAGAGAGAGAGAGAGATGTACGGAGGAACGCATGCCACACTAACACGCCGTCTCACGATATACAATTAATGCCACCCCCAAGCGAAAGGCATGCAGGCTTGATTTTTTTCAAAATAAACAGTGACAAAAAACACTACCAATACGAGGGTCAGGTTTTGGAAACATGTTTAATGCTTATTAGGAAACATGACACAATACTGTTTTACGTCTGAAATCCTGACATTATACTGACAGAACAGTCGAAAAGGCAGGACAGGTGGCGGTTCTAAACATTAAAAAAACAAATACACGACTATCCTAGAAAATACATATTTTGAACGCAGCCACTTAGCTCCCTTAAAACTTATATATTTGGGTGCCTTAGGACTTGCTGACAAAGAATATGTTAGGTGTTAAGCAATTAGTCTAATAATTAACAAATTATAGCCAAAATACTATAATGAGGTTGTCAGACAACACAGGATCATTTTTGCTCATAATGGCGTGTTTGGACACTGCTTTAGAAAAAATGAGGCCACCACGTTAAATCCGATTTGATTGGCTAGAATAATATGTAAGGCGAAACATGATTAGTCGATTGCAAATACTAATTTTGGTTGTTACTAGAAACGATAGGAAGGGTACATTTTTTCAAAAGCTTTTGTAAACATGGTCCTATTGGCTAGACCATTTAATATAGTCCATTAGGAGCGTCAGTTCAGTGCCACTTTTTGAAAATCCAATTTGTAAAAGCAAGTGCGTTGAGATCCAGCTCATATTTTTCTAAATAAAAGCCTGGGACAGAGGCAGATCGGAATTGTGCCATAACTCATCGCCAGTCAACGTATTTGTTTAATATTTCCATGAATTGTGGGACCGAGGTACTAACGTATTAAAGCAGCACCTGGTCTGAGTTTTGCTGAATCCAGAGGCTGGTAGCATACTCCTTGGTCAAGATATCGACCAGTGTTGTTTCTCAAGAACACGGTGAAGCAAGCGAGCATAGGAGACTGTTTCCTGCCGCCCACACAGAAGTTAAGAGTTCGTGGCCGGAGCAGCTCAATCTTGTGTATACCCCCCTCTAAAAGTGACTTTACCTTAAATCAAGAGGGACATTTATTTGTTTCAAATAAAAAGAAACTGTGAACCTTTCCAATAATATTTCCACCAGAAACAAACACTTGAAGTCATGATGACAAACAACCACCTAGCTTGAAAAGCCAGTATTACCTCATAGTACTACAGCACAACTTACACACAAATTGCAATAATAATATATGTCAATACAAAGATCCTATCTATAAATTGTGTACATACAACTTGTGATTACATTTGATTGTGATTCCTGGTTCACTTTGTAGTTGAATCAGGATATCTATTATTGACAGGAATTAATACATATTTTTTAAAGTTACACTTGACTTATTAAGATAGTCTTATAGAGTGTTCTATGTATGTGAGTGTCACAGTGTTGTAAAGTATTGTGGATTAAATTAAATTGTTTATCTGTCTGTTGGTTGTTGTGAACATACACTTCATCATTATCATAACCCTAGACATTCAACGTAGTCATCACAATATTCCAGAATAAGTCTGACTGAGGTATAAATGTGGTAGCAAAGTAAGGTCATCTGTAATACACCACACTTATTAGATACAGATACCTTCACAGCTGATCTCAGTCAGTACACTAAATCCCCTATAAATATTTATAACATCCCACTTTACCACAGGGAGGTTAAGATGTTACCTAAAAGGAAAGAAAGTTGTGTCTGTGCCAACCGTGTGAGGTCAAGCAAATGTAGGTCCCTGACTCTAAAAGATGATGATGATGATGTATTATCAGGGTACCTAACGCTACCTCCCTAGATCTCACACGGTCCGTATTTTTATTCTAGTGGCTGGTGTCTGATGTGACTAGTGTCTAGGGGTGAAATGACAATGGTGGTACATCAACACAATACACTTTAACTCACTATAAGGAAATGAATAAGACTGGTTAAAGTTTTCTTTAAAATTGAATGTTTTTTCTTTGTACAATTTAATCTGCCTGTCTTGCCATCTCTTTTGGACAGGTCTTTGAAAATGAGGAAAATATATTTTACATATACTGATTAACTAAAATGTTTCGACTCTTGTCTGATAAGTATAATGTCACTATATTATTCCCATAGGTGTATTCACAGACTAAAACTTTAATAGCTACTAGTGTTTGTCATTTGTTAGGAGGAGCTGTTGTTTCATCACGCCCCATATAATTCTGTGTATAACAATTTTTATTTGAATGAAGTGTCAGAAGTCCCAGATGTTAACACATCACCTGAGATTCTTGGTATGAAGATAACAAGTCAGTATGTCGCTGCAGAGAATATATAGATCAGCACACACAAGCTCCTTCAGGCTATCTGCTGACAGCATAAACTTTTGAAAGGAGACTTTTTCTTTACAATCACTTATCAGGTTTCCTGTCACCGGCTGGTAACAGGAAATAAAAACCCTGCAATAAAAGACACCCTGGCCTTTTCACATCTGATCACAATTTCTTATCACTATTGTACACATGATGGTATGGGGTCAGCCTCGGGTGTATACAGGTGCACTAGCCCCTAATTTATGACTCACACCTTTCTGTGACCTCACCTCAGGTCCCTATGGCAGATACGCCACTGTACTTTTCCATAGTTTTCTTCAATACAATAACGTGGAGTAACCACATCTCCTTTTGTATGATTTTTCTTTTCTTAATTATAAACGCTCTAGCCATGTTGAAGAGTGTTCATGGAACACTGAGGCTTACTAACATCTTCTAATACAATAATATTAATACAAATCATAACAATATGCAACAGTCAAATACAGTTCAATGTGAGGACTCAATAATGTTTGCTCCCGGCATGTCCTTCACTTTTCCCAATAGCAGTATCTAACTTTTGCAGTTTTAATCAAGCATATTAATACATAAAGCATTCTTACCACAAATTCAAAGAAATATGTCACAAATAACGTTGACTGGCAAAAGATATGGCCTCAGTTTTCTCTGCCCTGTCCAGACTGTGAATTTAGTATTTATTTAAAAATTTATCACATCTGCTCTCAACGTACTTATCGATATAAAAATTTCTTGTCAAATGGCCACGAGACCCCTAAGCCTTTGGCCAATATCTATTAGAGCTTGTCAATGAAATCAGGCAACGACCAAATTTTTAATTTAGTTTGGAAAAAACAAAATTCCAAACAAACTATGTGTCTCGTAGTCCATTGGTCAGTCTGCGTTAGTTATGCCAATACAAAAAGATGTTTAGTTTTTGTTAACATTTTCCCACCTCTCCCCTTTACTCCTATACTCTTATACCACCCAATCGGATTTGAATTACTCCAATGCCTCTTTTTTTAAAACTTGCGTCCCCAATAACGTTATATGTAACGAGCAAGAACAAGTCTGTCCGTCCTAGCGTGCGTAGACATATAGTATTATCTCAACAACTTGGCTAATAATTGGACTACCATATATTTTAAAACATATTATTTCTCAGGAGACACAAAGCTATCCTACTATATGATTTTTATGGTCAGTTTCATTATGGTTTAGATTTTCAGTTTTGTCACTGTCAAGCGTCAAATATAACTTTTACACACGTCGGCCATCTTCCCCCCTCATTCTCTATCACTTTTTTCATTATTCAAATAAACCAACTAGTTTGAGTGACGTCAGAAATACACTACGCGGCGAGAATTTAAACTGTATGTGTGTTTATATCTGCTGGCTTTGCCCACAGCGTGTATATAGTAAAGGAACCGCGTGCAGAGCGAAGAGGGGTTTTTCAAAACGTTTGGTAATATTTGCGTTAATTATTACAGTCGTTTCGTTCTTACTACTGAAGAATGTCCGAGTTACTACTAATTATAACGTTAAAGTTAACAGATTACGTTAATTCAGAACGTTAGTTTGGTGTCACACTTCTGGCAGATCGTTAATTATAAGTCTTGCCTCAATTTCGTGCAGCAGATCGGGCAAGATGTTAAATTGTCAATTGTACGTCTCGAAACCGAAACTAAAAGGCGTGTTAGATTTTTTGCGGCGGGTCATTTTTTAAGCATTTCCACAGCACAAAAGGCAGCGCTCTACTGGCGTTGAAGATGCCAATAGTCAGACACGTGCGGTCGGGTTTATTTATTATTACTATAGGATTAAAATCTTACTGAATTTAGCAATTATCTCACAGATTTCACTACACAGGTGAAGGTAAATAATGAAGGAAACCTGAGTCTGTGAGTGTTAAATAAATAAATATAGGTAATTGATGGGGTGTTTGATTGGAAAAGTACAGTTTTTAAGGACAAGAGTACATTAGTACAGCAGTTCCCCTCAACTTCCTTGAAAGTTAGACAATAATTGTATTGTTTCCCCTTATATGTTCTCTCGCGAAAATAGCAAAGTGTGACGGTGTGCATTAAATCAACAGACAATCAAGATACTCTTCTGTCCAGTTTCATTCGGTAAACGGATTTAACTCATCCTTTTTCTTACAAATAACCTTAAAATATAAGTTTCTGATTGTTTCTTCAAGACAAAATTTTAATTTAAAGTATTGCAGACTTATTATTATGGATCAAAATGATAAGATGGCTAAAGGAAGAGACGATCGCGTCATTCACAGCGAGCAAGCGAGAATATAGAAGAAGCAGCAATGTAATACGTGTAACAGAAACAACACACTTTAATTAAAAACCTGCCAATTTTGGCGAGTTGTTGCTAGTATAGTAATATCTGTTGAGACCCCTTAGTGGGTCTTCAACATAGGCGCGTTGTTTCCTATTTAAGAGTTCCTTCTGACCGGATGTCAAATTTCATTAATGTCGATTACTACATGGCAAACAATTCTTTGGCACTACTGACTGTCCTTATCAACAATCTGTCAAGCTTCATATGTGACATTAAACGTTTATTAATTCAATAACTCAAGGTAATGGCGCTTTCAGCTAAGACTGAACTCATGCGACAGACGGTCAAAACAATGTACATATTCTCAGGGTCGTTTTCACATTATAATGTTCATCACAAAAAGTGCAAGGCATGCACGATCCCTATGTCCATCCAAACAAACATGAGTCGCTTCACTATTTCACTCCCATGAATAGCATACATCCTTTCATGACCACATAAACTAACGGACTCCAACCGTCTCCCAATGATTACTCACACACGTCACATAACAATCAACGTGCATAAATTTCAATCCCGGTGCATTTTGGTGCACAAAACTAAATAATACGGTCCGCTTCCCTGCTTTATTCATCAGAATGCTAACTGCATTACTTCAACACAATATTACCCACTCACAATAACAATAATAGCAATATCAGAGGTGGTAGTGGTAGTAAAAGTAGCATTGATGTGAGTTTGTTTCATCCCTAACCACTGTATATGTACTCATGTTTGAGTTAGATAGCATTATTTGTTTTACAAATAATTGATTAACTATTTCCGAACGTAAAATATGTTGTGCCATAGTTTATTTCTGGGCTGCGATATTTGCGCCTTTCGGGCCGGCATATTCGGTTACAATAAGAATTTTTATTCAGGTTTGCTTTCCTTAGCCTTTGGCTATCCTCGGCTTACTTGCAGGGTAGCAGATATTTTAAAACAATATTCCTTCTCCTAGATGGATCGTCACCCAAGGCTTACGAACGTCATATATCTGAAGAATTTTGGCTTGCCCTCGCCCATACTCCTCAATTAAAATGGTCCCACCTCAAAAAGGAGAGGAGCTGGTTTTTTTCTGTCAGAGGTTATGTATTGCGCAAGCCTTGTGAGCATTTAAACGGAGTTAACAGCGCACCCTCAACACGGCAATGAAAGGATCCGATCGACATCATGGACTTCACCAACCCAGCTGACGACAAAACAGTATGGCGATGAGAGAATCATGAGAGATACCGCCAACTTTATGACAGAGGTAGATGCGGTTAAATGAAAGCAAACGAAGAAGTAGATTAACAACTACTGACTGGGAAGTTTACATCTGGACGACGGGCACATATTTTTAAAATGGGGATATTTATTACATTCAGTTTATTCCAGTTAAAAAAGGACTGCTACTTATCACTTTTTAAGTTAACCCGCGCATCAACATTGTAAGCTCAAGAACACTGACGCCATGGCATAGTATCGACTTTCCATCTCTTCATCCCGCCCGCAATGTTGCAGCGTACCACGAGAGATATAATTATATTGATTTTACTTTATCAAGAGCGTAAATTGTCTGTTGCTTTTATAGTGACATTACTACCGGAGATCTTTGTAAGGATAGTGTTGAGCCTTCTGAACAGAATTGGCCTTGTATTGCATATTCGCTCATTCACTTCTTTCAGTTCCATATGCAACACAAGGCTGTAACCTCTTTGCCATCGATTTAATATTTTAGACCGTCTTTTTTTAAGCCCTGCACACAAGATCTCTAACTACCTTGGTTTCCTCTTCCACTATTCTCCTACAGTGGGTGTTCCCACGCACTATATTATTTTTTCTCAGCTTGTATTGTCGGCTCTAGTCCGACCTCCTATCTTGGAGGACCTGTTCTGCTCTCTTTGTCCCACGACAGTTTCCGAATAATTAAGCCTCTCGTGAGCGCAAGGCTCATGCTGACTTAGCTCATGTTATCTTCGAGGCAATCAAGCCGCCCTACCATTCTAGGGGGAGGGGGGGCAGAGGGGGCGGTGCAAATTATTACAATCTTCCTCGTTAGATACATTAATACTTTGAGCAAGCTTAGAGCAGTCATGGGAAATGGAAAGAATGAAAAAAGTGGAAGCCTCGGTGAAAGTTGGACTGGAATGCACATCTATTTGAACCACGAAAAATATCTACTATATGACATCTGTGGCGTGAGGTTTTATTTGGCTTTAAGATCAGTATAGTACTGAAAATTACAGAAATAGAATTTCTGCAGAAAATGGTGAAGTCCCAGTGTCTGAGAGAACTACTGGTATCACAAATTAGTTACGGCTGTGAATGTTCTGATCTCGAAACAATAGTAGAGAGGAGACCGACATAAAGTGCCACCTCCGCTGTGTAACTAACTGTGATATTAATAAACAAGGAAACAGATTTTACTTAACAAAGATAAAATTGACAAGTCGTTCAAATACAATTTCCTTATTATTTATTTAGTATATACACTATCTACTCTTGTGCTGAAGGGTGAATGTTGAAAAATGGAATGTAATGGATTTGTAAGTTTACAAATGATTCACATATATTTATATATATATAGATATTACAAGTTTTCCAATTATAGGAAACAAATTTATATCAGCTGTGCTGTTAATCACTTATAGTAAATGTATCAGCTGTGCTGTTAATTAAGTATATAACATTTATCAGCTATGCTGTTATTATTGTCTCTTTCTACGCTAAATCACTTTCTCGTCACTGACACTAATTTTTGCTCACAATGCTGACAGAAATGGTACTAATGTGTACTCATCTCTTAGAAGTTCTTGGTTTGGTTGACACAAAACCGGCTGAAGATCGTTCCTTTAGCCCACCCAAGACTGAGGGGGACTAAAGATGTAGATTCGGTGCAATCTCTATGCTCCTGCGGAGTTCCAGGCAGCTGGACTGACGACCCACGATCTCAGTTTTTATGACACGAATAAAACCCTCCAAGATTTAAACAGGCCAGTTTTTGACTCGACTTAGCGAAGTAGGCTGCAGGTCGATGCCCTCAGGTAAGCAATAAATCAAGAGTGACAGCTTCTCTCCTCTTCAGTAGGTCGGTATCTCTGGCTTCGTGTTCGGTTTTGCGTGCCTTTGCATAAAATCTCGCCCGATTATATAGGTAGGTGAATGCTTAAGCAAAGCTTTTGGTTGGTTCCTGGCGGAGCAAGCTGATTGGTTTCCTCCGGTTTAGTCTTTTGCTCGTACAGCCTAATTTTATTCAGTTTTCATCCGCCATCTTGCGTGAACAAGATGGCCGCGGGCTTAAGTTTTTTTTTCCTGGCGTAACTTCTTGTAATTTTATTCCGGCTCAGCAACTGTGCGTTGATTGGCTGGGCTCTCGACATAGGGATTTAACAAAGTAGTGTGTTTACAAAACTCGTTCCACGACATAGCACCACCCTTTCCTAGCTGTGACCTGTCATAGCTGAAGTGTAAACACCTGCTGTAGTTAATCCTTTTGCGTCTGTCCTTCCATAGTAATAGGGTGTCGACTTAAAAAATCCGCTCCTACATTGTCTCTTCCTGGAATGTAATTCACGGTAAAGGAATAAGGCGCAAGAAGCAGACTCCACCTTAACAATCTCGAATTTAACTTTTTAGATGCAGCCAAGAAAGTTAAAGGTTGATGATCGCTTTGGACAATGAAGTGTGTCCCATACAGGTAAGGTGAAAATTTGTCGATGGACCAAATTAGAGCCAAACATTCTTTCTCTATGGTCGAGTAGTTCAACTCAGCTGCATTAAGCTTCCTACTGGCGTAGGCGACTAGTAAAAGTTCCTCCGGAGGGCCTTTTTTTTCTGCAAGAGAGTTGCACCAATACCTATACTGCTAGCGTCCGTCCTTAATACAAATTCCTGTGTGATATCGGGTAGCGTAAGGATTGGTTTGCTGGTGAGTTTTGCTTTTAGCTCTGTGTAAGCTTTTTCACAATCAGCATTCCATTGGATTTTGTCAGGCTGTCCTTTCTTAGTTAAGTTAGTTAATGGTGCACACAGAGAGTTAAAGTGGGGTATGTACTTCTGATAGAACCCACATAATGACACGAAGGATCTCACATCTTTCTTCGTTTGAGGTCTGGGTGCCTTCTTTAACTTCTCTATATTCTTTGGGTCAGGAGACATATGACGTGTAGAAATTGTGTGACCTAAGAATTCCAACTCCTTACAACCGATATAGCACTTGGTTGGACGTGCAGTCAATCCAGTGGCTCTCAGTCTGTCAAACAACGTGGAGAGCGCTACTATATGCTCTTCAAATGTGTTTGTAGCAACAAGAATGTCATCCATAAAGTTAGTGATATGGGGATTTTGTAGAGGTTCCAACAATTTCCTCATCATTCTTGAAAAGATACTGGGAGCATTTTTCAGCCCAAAGGGTAGTACATTAAACTCGTAGTGTCCGTCTGATGTACTAAATGCCAGCATTTTCCTAACTTCTGGTTTCACTCGTATTTGGTAGTATCCCTTGCTTAGATCTACCTTCGATAAATACCTAGCCTTACTCAGTGTAGAGAACAGCTGGTTGGTGTCAGGTAATGGGTCCACCTGAGATTCTGTGATCGCATTTAGCTTCTTGTAGTAAATACATAACCTGTGTTCACCACTAGGCTTCCTTAATAGCACCACACTTGAGCTATAGGGAGATTCAGACTTTGAAATAATTCTCTTTTAAGAGATAGTCAATCTCATCCTTGAGTGTTTGTGCTTGCTATTGTTCAGTCCATGTCCGCAGCAATGCTTCCAGTGGACTGTGTATGGGGACGGCAATACTACAACGTTGCCGGACCCACACCTATTTCTATTGTAAGGGGTAGTATACCGACGTGGGGCCTGTCTCCCTCAACTGTTTGGTACAGCCCTGGTTCCTACCTCCTTTGGTTCGGGTTTGTTTCTGCAGCTTTTTTAATACTGGTTGCTGACTAACCAAATTTTCCAAATGATCCAGGCCATGGTGTTCCGACAAATATCTAGTCGGGGTGGGATGTCTCTCGTCCCCTCTCTGTACAATACGGAGAGTTGCCATGGTTACTGGTGTAACAGTAGACTTGTTGTGATTTCGTTTTCTCGTTATCACTGCTTCTACCTGATGTTTTCTCTTTGTGGGCCTACGTCCGCAACAATGCTTCCCTAGGTCCTGTAACTGGTCTACGCTTCTGAATGAGGTTACCTGGTTACATTCTGAACAGGATTTCATATACCGACTTATGTCTTCAATTATTCCTGGCCAGTAATATCGCAATGCTATATTTTGCCCTTTTCCTCTGTGGCCACTGCCTGATGTAGCATGCTCTTGCTCCATAATTTCCTCCCTATAGAATTTTGGCACTACCAGCTGTCCATGCCCTTTAGGTCCTTTTCCAGCTTGTCGGTAGAGTAGGCCATTTTCCATATAGTAGTCTCCTTTCTCTGGAGGGATATGGGCCTTTGGCAATTTGCCAAAACAAGGCTTCAATGTGCTGTCTGCTGTTTGAGACTTTTTCATCTTTATACGATGAATGTTTATTGGATCTCTCTCCTCCTTTTTGGTGCTCTACCTGGTATGGTTTGCAGCAATGACAACAGGTTTTATTGAGTCACCCAAAAAGACATATTTACATCCTATTACCAGCGGGTATATAGTATCATCACTTACTGCTGCTCTTATCACTCCTTCTACATAGCGAGTTCTCACGTTGATCCTTGCTATGGGAAGTGTCATGGTGCCGGTTCCCTGCATTGCCCCTTGTATGTCCACTGTTTCTGTGGTAAGTTGGTCAGGGTGCACTAGGGTTGCACTCACGACTGAGTCGAATTCTAAACTTGAATCATATAAGCACTGAATTTTAGTGCCATTACATGTCACTTCCTCACAGACAGGGGGATGATGGAGGTCATTCTGACTACCTGCCAGTTTCTTCCTTCCCTTGTTCCCTGTTGTGAGACACGCAGCGTAATAAGGAGGGTTGTTCCTTCTGCAGTCTGCAGTATTGTAGTTACTCATTAGACAAGTTTTACACCACTTTCCTTCCTTCCGGTAAGGTGTCTTATCCGATCTTAGAGGGTTTTTGTCCTTTTGGTCAAATCTTTGTTTGTTCCTAGTGGTATGGTCTTTTTGTTCATATTTGGTATAGTTTTGTGATGATGTGAAGTTTTCATCCTGCTTTTTCCTATTTCCTAATGTTTCTGCCTGAGCTGCTTGATATCTCTCAGCAACAGTTACAATATCTTCCAATCTCTCTGCTCCTTGTTCCATGATAAACTTCCTCATTTCTTGAGGCATGGACTCTTTCACTTGCTCCATCATTATCATTTCCTTCAGATCCTGACACTTTCCTAAACTACTCCATTTTTCCAAATAGGTTTCCAATCTAGCAGAGAATTGGTAATAGTTTTCTCCTGGAAGAAGTTTAGCTGTTCGGAATTTCTTTCTATATGATTCTGAGTTCTTTTCATATCTCACAAGCAGTGCGTGTTTCAGGATTTCATAATCTTCCTGGTCATCTCTTGAGAGCTTCAAATATACATCGTAGGCCACACCTCTCAATCCCTGAGATAGTTTAAGACTCCACTTTTCTTTCCCTAAGCCATAGGTAGTGGAAAGTCTTTCGTATCTATCCAGGTACGACTCAATGGCGCCTTCTTTCTCAACAAATGGGTCCAGATGAAAATTCATGGCCCCACTTGAGGTGCTCTGGCTGGAGCTACTCTCAGAGTGATGTGAGCTACCTCCATTATTGCCAGCATTTGCTTGAATTTCAAGTTCTTTTAATCTCAACTGATGGTCTCTCTCTGCTTGTAATTTCCTTTCCTCATTTTCAGCTTCCCATTTCTTGGCTTCAATTTCTAATCTTTTGGTTTCTCTCTCTGCTTCCAGTCTTTTGGCTTCTCTTTCAGCTTTTGCTTGCAACCGCCTTTCTTCAGCCTCTAATTTCTTTGCTTCTCTATCAGCCTCTAATTTCTTTTTATTCAGTCTCTAATTGCAACTTTCTTTCTTCCCTATCCATGTGTTTGTCCACTTCTGTTGTGACATACTGAGTGAGAGCATCACCTGTCATATTTAATTCCTTACCCATCTGCATGATCGCAGTCCTGAACTTCACTAGATCAGCCATGGCGTTACTTAAAGAGGGTATGTAAATTTACTATATCAAATATTATAATTAAACTTAATTAATTTAATTGAACAAAAAATTTCCGTGCAACTTTGTGAGCATTAATTATTTACTGAGTACTAAATGGTACTCCTCCTAAGAAAAAAAAAAAAAAAATCCTATTATAGAATTTCTCAAAAAAAATTTTTCTTATGTTATCTATGGGTGGCACAAGATAGAGTGTAGATGGATGAATAGACTAAGTAGGCTCAAGATATACAGAAATATCCCAGGAACGAGCCCCCAGTGTGGCGTGAGGTTTTATTTGGCTTTAAGATCAGTATAGTACTGAAAATTACAGAAATAGAATTTCTGCAGAAAATGGTGAAGTCCCAGTGTCTGAGAGAACTACTGGTATCACAAATTAGTTACGGCTGTGAATGTTCTGATCTCGAAACAATAGTAGAGAGGAGACCGACATAAAGTGCCACCTCCGCTGTGTAACTAACTGTGATATTAATAAACAAGGAAACAGATTTTACTTAACAAAGATAAAATTGACAAGTCGTTCAAATACAATTTCCTTATTATTTATTTAGTATATAACTATCTACTCTTGTGCTGAAGGGTGAATGTTGAAAAATGGAATGTAATGGATTTGTAAGTTTACAAATGATTCACATATATTTATATATATATAGATATTACAAGTTTTCCAATTATAGGAAACAAATTTATATCAGCTGTGCTGTTAATCACTCATAGTAAATGTATCAGCTGTGCTGTTAATTAAGTATATAACATTTATCAGCTATGCTGTTATTATTGTCTCTTTCTACGCTAAATCACTTTCTCGTCACTGACACTAATTTTTGCTCACAATGCTGACAGAAATGGTACTAATGTGTACTCATCTCTTAGAAGTTCTTGGTTTGGTTGACACAAAACCGGCTGAAGATCGTTCCTTTAGCCCACCCAAGACTGAGGGGGACTAAAGATGTAGATTCGGTGCAATCTCTATGCTCCTGCGGAGTTCCAGGCAGCTGGACTGACGACCCACGATTTCAGTTTTTATGACACGAATAAAACCCCCCAAGATTTAAACAGTCCAGTTTTTGACTCGACTTAGCGAAGTAGGCTGCAGGTCGATGCCCTCAGGTAAGCAATAAATCAAGGGTGACAGCTTCTCTCTTCTTCAGTCGGTCGGTATCTCTGGCTTCGTGTTCGGTTTTGCGTGCCTTTGCATAAAATCTCGCCCGATTATATAGGTAGGTGAATGCTTAAGCAAAGCTTTTGGTTGGTTCCTGGCGGAGCAAGCTGATTGGTTTCCTCCGGTTTAGTCTTTTGCGCGTACAGCCTAATTTTATTCAGTTTTCATCCGCCATCTTGCGTGAACAAGATGGCCGCGGGCTTAAGTTTTTTTTTCCTGGCGTAACTTCTTGTAATTTTATTTCGGCTCAGCAACTGTGCGTTGATTGGCTGGGCTCTCGACATAGGGATTTAACAAAGTAGTGTGTTTACAAAACTCGTTCCAACGACAACATCGACAACGCAAGTGGGCCTAGTTTTTTATAGTCTCCTTCTGCTTCTGCTTCTTCTTCTTCTTCTTCAAATAACATGCCTGGGGACGCAGACGATCATTTCCCTTCACAACTTCCTGCCTCCAGTACTATTTATAAATGTTGCTGTTGACTTTTTCTATACAACAATGCCAAGCTGTCAAGTAGCTTCTCTCTTTGTCGTCCTCTATCCGTTTTCCCTTCAATCTTTCCTTTTGTCACGATACTGGGTGTTCCATTTTTCTTTTCCTAACATCTCGAAAAAAGCGGATTGCTTCATTTAAACGTAATGAGCTTCCTTTTGCGCTTTGGGTTTGTGAATTAAAAAAGAAAAAAGGTAATTCGACTTACTAGAAAAAAGAAAGTTGCATACTTTGCTGCTATAATGCTTTTGTTAGGTAAAGGAAAGAAAACGTGAGTTAAATTAAAAAACATGAGAAAATAAATAAAAATTGATATTTCATGTAGGACCTGCTAAGCGTAGCTTGCTTGTAGGTCAAAAATCATCACTTCTGTTTTTTACCTATTTCAGGACATGCTCGCGTCAGCTGTCTATGTTATTTTAAACATTCTTCTGTAAAACAACGTCTCTGTGGCATCTAGTGATCCTTCTACTTGTTTACTAATTGTCCGTTACTCACTTCCATATGTCAGGATTGGTTCTATATAAGACCGAAGAACTCTTGTCTTACTTCCATTGACAAAGAGTTGTTCGTAAATTAAAAAAACGTCAAACAATTCACAGTAGAATGCGAACTTACCAAAGATAATTTATAGATGCAGAAAACAAAACATCCTTTTTAGTCTTAAAACATCAAATTAATCCCTTTACAATGTAATAAAACATTGATTATGGCCACATTTAGTACATTTAGTGTTATTCACACAATTGTTACTATATGTAGCGAAATGTTGTTATGAGTGTAGTAGTCAGTAGTAGTTATTGAAAGAACAGAAGAAGAATTCGGTCTGACAAGAATATAGTCCCAGTGTCAGAAAAGAGCACTGGTATCACAGGATAGTCACGGCTGTGACGGTCTCTACTTCAGATAGTATTTAGATTAAAGTGACAGCCTAATTCGCCACCTTCGCTATGTAACTAACCTATGTTAATCAACAATTCATTAGAACTCAAAAATGCAACATTATAAATGTGACAAATCAGAGAATTACAATTAACGAATCATTTATTATTTACATATACCTTTTGGTTCTTTCCTGTGCAATGTATGGATGATGAAATTATGAAAAAGTGAATGAATAAAATTTAATTACAAATGTACCTAATTAGGGTTTCGCGCCCTAATTAATTAAGAAGTCCTTTATGGAATCTTCAAAATAATGTAAAATGTTCATTCAAATGTTCCCTAATTACTAAAGTTATCTCTTGTCTAGTCTAGTAGTGCAGAACTGTTTTTCTTATCCCTACACTCTAGTCACTTTGCTTTGACTCCTCACAATTGTTGATAGAAGGTTTTTACATAGAGTACTTAACATTGAAATGCTATGACTGTCCTCTGTGAATATGCACAGCAGTGTCAATTAAAAGTCTTGCAGTAGACCACCAAGCACTGATGGGGTCCAAGCCGCGAATTTAGATGGCAATATCTGATGCTCCTGTGTTGATCCAGGAATGCACTTATTGATCTAGTATTCGAGACCTCTGGTATAGTATGACACGAATGAACCTGGGGACAATATGTGACAAGTGGCTAGCCTTTGATCATAGGGTCCACAAGCCCACGTGTACATGAATGAGAGTGTTCAGATGTTTGCATGTAAACGAATAAAACAGAGATCAGTTCTGATCAGGAATAGCGAGACAAGACATGTGTCTATCTGCAGAACATTTATAAAATAATATAATACTTAAATAAAATATAATACATGTATACATGATTATGATGTTACTGTCGCCTTTCACATTCTGGAGTGCCAAGTCCATTATTCCAGTATAATAGTTTCTAATAGATCACTCCTACTGATATTTATGCTAAACGTTGGTAAGCATCGAATTCCTTTATACTTCCACAACTCAAATTCAGTTCAGTCCTCTGGCCTGATCCTGATACAATTCTATGTAAATAAGCTGCAATAATACAAATAAATTATTCATAGATTTATATACCCTCTTAGGATAGATGTAAAGCAGAGAGTAGACTCGGTTTGGTGATGGAGAGCTGCCCGGCAACAGATGGTAAAGTTTAGCCTTGACGAGCGTATCTTTCCTTCAGTCTATCTGTATTCTGCTGTGTGTGTGTAGTTTGAAATGTCCGCTGCTTGCCTTTTTTTAACTGGGGGAGCGTGCGTAACGGGGAGCAATGCGGTGACACAGTTTCTCAAGCTGTCTAGTTCTGCGTTTTTGTGTGCAGATTTGAGCAAGTGTGTTAGTTCGGTCCAGAAAACATAGTCGTTCTGCTCAACCATGGCATTTACTACCTTCATTTATGTATCTTTTTACTGGGACGATCCTTAGCTTCCTTTGCATCTCTGGTTTTCCTTAATTCGTTTTGTCTATGAGTTGTAGCAAATTTTGGAAGACCATTTTCACACCATCTTCTTTTCCTTCTACTATTACGCCATTTGCAAATATGCGCGACACACACGAGAGGGTGCAAGGATCTGATTTGACGATATTTTTTTATATACGCTGAATGGTAAGGCATTTGTATCAGCATGCTACACTATAGTCCCTCATAAAAATCACTAAATATAATATAATACTGCAATGCATATATTTATAACAAATAACCTAGAATAATATCACTGTCACGGGTTGCCTCCTCTTGCTCTGCAGTAATGGTCCAACAATTGCCAAAATCTAGACTATATAATGTTGGTCTTCAAATGTATCTACCTTCGCACACGATTACTCTTGGCAGATGTAATAAAATCTGTGAGAAAATCGCTTATTTCAGTTAGATTTTAGTCATATGATGAATACATACACCAGCCCTCAGGTGTCTGACTGGTTTCATCTTCATCGCCAGTAGGGCGATGTCTTTTGTGCAGTGGGAATGCTAAGAAAATGACCCGCCGTAAAAAATCTAACACGCTTTAGTTTCGGTTTCGAAAACGTAGGAAAAAAACCCTTTTAACATCTCGCCTATCTGCTGCACGAAACGGGGGGAGGGGGAAAGCTTGTAATTAACAACTTGCCAACTGTGAGACCAGACTGGCATTTGAATTAACGTAATATGTTAACTTTAATACTAACATTTGTAATAATTCGGACATTTCACAGTAGTAAGAACGAGGCGATTGTAAATATTAACGCAAAACACTACCAAAGTTTTGAAAAACCCCTCTTCGTTCTGCACGCGGTCTCTTTAATATATACACGCTGTGGGCAAAGCCAGCAGAGGCAAACACACAGACAAATTTTCCAGTTGCTCCTAGCGGTAGTATTCTGACGTCACTCAAACTAGTTGGTTTATTTGAATAGTGAGGGAAATGTTAGAGACAGGGAGGGAAGATGGCCGACTTGTGTAAAATTTATATTTGACGATTGACAGTGTCAAAATTGAAAATCTAAACCATACTGAAACTGACCATAAAAATCATATGGTAGTATAGCTTAGAGTCCCCTGAGCAAAAATGTGTTTAAAAAAATTATGGTAGTCCAATTATTAGACAAGTTATTGAGAAAATACTAAATGTCTACGGACGCTTGACTGGACAGACTGTTGTTCTTGCTCGTTATACATAACGTTAGTGGGGACGCTTGTTTGAAAAAAAGAGGCATTGTAGTAATTCAAATTCTATTAGTTGGTATAAGAGTATAGTAGTAAAAGGGGAGAGATAGGAAAAATGTAACTAAAACGAAACATCTTTTTCTATTGGGCATAACTAACGCAGACTGACCAATGGACTAAGAGGCACATAGTTTGTTTGGAATTGTTTTTTGTTTTTTTCAAACTAAATTTTTAAAAGTTGTAGTAGTGCCTTCTTTCATTGGTCGGCTCTAATAGATATTGGCAAAAGGCATGGTGGTCTCGGAACCATTTGACTAGAAAACTTTATTCAAACACTTACGTTGAGATCAGATGTGATAGCTTGTAAAATTAAATACTAATTCACTATCTGGACGAGGCAGAGCAAAACTGAGGCCATATTCTTTGCCAGTCAACGTTATTTGTGACATATTTCTTTGAACTAGTGGTAAGAATGCTTTATGTATTTACATGCTTGATTAAAACTGAAAAAGTCAGATACTGCTGTGGAAAAGTGAAGGACATGCCGGAAGCAAACATTATTGAGTCCTCACATTGAACTGTGACTGTTGCATATTCTTATGATTTTGTATTAATATTTTGTATTGGAAATGTTAGGAAGCCTCCGTGTTCTATGAACACTTTTTAACATGCCTAGAGAGTTTGTAAGTTAGAAAAGAAAAAGAAAAGAAGAAAATCATATATAAGGAGATGTGGTTACTCCACATTATTGCATTGAAGCATACTATGTAAAAGTACAGTGGCGTATCTGCCATAGGGACCTGTGGTGTGGTCACAGAAGGGTGTGAGTCATAAATTAGGGGCTGATGCACATGAATGCACAAGAGGCTGACCCCATACCGTTATGTATAGATAGGGATAAGAAGTTGTGATCAAGTTGAAAAGGCCAGGGTGTCTTTTTATTGCAGAGTTTTATTTCCTGTTACCATCCGGTGACAGGAAACCTGATGAGTGGGTGTAAAGTCTCCATTAAAAAGTTTAAGCTGTCAGCTGATAGCCTGAAGGAGCTTACGTGTGGATGCTGATCGACATTGTCTCTACATTGATATACTGACTTATATTCGACCTACGAAGAATCCCAGGTGACAAGTTATCAGCTGGGACCTCTGACATTTCATCCTAAAAAAATAATTCCAATCAAAATAACATTGAATTATATGGGGCTTAATGTAAACAACAGCTCCTCATAACATATGACAATCACTAACAACTAGTAAAGTTTGATTCTGTGAATACACCTATAGGAACTCTATATTAACATATATTCATAGGACAAAGAGTCCATATTTTAGTTACCACATTATATGTAAATATATTTCCTCATTTTTAAAGACCTGTCCAAAACAAGTTGGCGGGACAGGCAGATTAAATTGTAAAAAAGAAAAAACATTCAAATTTTAAAAGAAAACTTTAACCACTGTCTTATTCATTTTATTATAGTGAGTTAAAGTGTATTGTGTTGATGTACCATCATCTTCATTTCACCCCTAGACACTAGATACATCATACACCAGCCACTAGAATCAAAATACAGACTGTGTGAGATCTAGGGAGGTAGCGTTAGGTTCCCTGATACAATATATCATCATCATCATCATCATTCCTTTTATAGTCAGGGACCTACATGTGCTTGACCTCACACAGTTAACACAGACACAACTATCTTTCTTGTTAGGTATAACATCTTAACCTCCCCAGCAAAAATTACATTTGCTACAGCAGAGATACAGATTGAAGGATGATGATGCTTCTACCTTGTCACATCATTGTGGGTCGATCTCTTGTCCTCCCCGGCCGTAGTCAGTTTCATTTGTTGTGAGTACTGTTACGTGAATTTTCAGTGGTCGGCATATTTTCTTTCTCTGCTATCCAACATATATTTGGTATTTTCAAATCATCATTACAGTAATAAGTCGCCATGTTTGTTTGACCGCTTGACCTTGTTAAGAATAGGTGGATGATGCAACATTAATCAACAATCGACATGCTTGCGCCAAGAAGACAACTTGACCTTGCCATAGTTAAGAATAGCAGCAGATTTCATTCACTAGACCAGACCTTGTGTGAGCATTCTGAGGACTTACAGCCTAGGAAAACTCTACCATTTTAACACGAAAAACCGGAATCTGAGGAAACTAACACAGTCAGAGTGGGAATATTGCTAAAATAACAACACCTCAGACCACGTATAAGAAGCATCGTCAAGGTGCCGTAAACTATTTCTTTGAGCCAGCAGTCTGTGAGTCTAAAGATAGGCGTGAGGTGTACCTTTTAAATTCTGTATTTTGCATTATCAACATGTGAACTAATATGTATATATTGACATGTAAATATTAATATGGGAAAATTGCTAAGTTGATGATGTCCAAGTCATTTGAGGCTGGCAACCTCAGCATATAGAATGATGATTTCATGAACAACCACTGCCAGGGCTGGTGACTGCTTTATTGCGAGTTTCTTACAGAGAACCAAAAGAAAAGGTAGTCCCAAGTTCCATACGGAGCGGGGAGTGAATGATGAAAGAAATGATGTACATAATCTATATTATTAACTTTTTCAACCAATGTAAATGTTGTGTAAGGCTTTTGTGCACAGGCGTATGTCAATCCTTTGCTGAAATACAGCTGTCTGCATTAGCTATATATATATATATATATATATATATATATATATATATATATATATATATATATATATATATATATATATATATTATGTGACGTATGTATCGTCTGCTCATGCGCAGCCCAACGGTCAGTTTCCTGTGCCTTTTTCCAATGTCGATCGACCTGACTAGACGTGCCATTTTTATGCTCCCGTTGTGGATACTTTATTCGATATTCTTCCAGTGGCTTTTAATGAGATTGGTCGCCACGATTGACTAAGATGTTATTTATGGGCCGTCACGAGTTACAGCTTCACCATTGAAGTATTGTGACTGTATTTTTGAGGTAATTGTATTCGATTGTCAGCACATATATTTTTGCCGCCACACTTTGTTCACGTCGTATACGAACCTGATCGCTAGTCTTTTTACGGCCAGAATTGAGATTCCAAGAACTGTATGCCTCCTATGTTGTTTACTACGATTTACAGACATTGGACCTTAATGAATGCCCTTGAATGCAATCTACGTGATATTATTATGTTGAGTTATTGTTGGAGCTACTGTCAATAAATTTGGATGTGGACCAGTCTTCACCAACTCATTGATTTCATTAACACTGTTGTACGAGGTAAAGATAGTGTGTGGCTGTGTTCAGGCTAAAAGTATGATGCTAACCATTCGTTTACCCAGTCTACGATATTCACTTGAATATCAGCACGATTGAAGACCAAGCCTAAACCTAACTGTAACACACATATAACACTCCTTGATAGCCATTAAACAACAGTAAAGTTAAAATAAATCTTTTCAACCTAAATGTAATGAATGTTTTTCCGCTCAACGGGATTAATATTAATTCTCAGCGAGGGTAACAGTTCTGGGATAGATGGGATGATGAAATGAAAAGAGGGGAAACATACGTATGTGTAGGTAAACTCAATACTCAGAGGAAATTTGTTTCTCTTCTTTTGTGACACTAGTTGGTGGTATCAGTTGAGGGTACTATCACTGGAACAAGTCAGGGTATAAGTGGCCTGGGTCTTAGAGTCGCGGGACCAACTTGGTAGCTGCTCCATGACACTTCTTGGAACGTGCTACAACGTTCAACCTTGACCAGTGACGAGTGTGATCCAGTCATCTATCTACAAAGACCCAAACATCAGCTGGAGCAGAACAGACAAACTCATTGGCAGCTAAGTAGAAACATAAAAGCTGTCAAGTGAACTATCCAATTTTTAACGCCATAACATCACACAATGATTATAACTTTTTCTGAAAGGAATTATTCATTTTTATAACTGTTAAAACATGATTGATTTATTAAATTTGCTACTTGTATAAAGACAAATCTAAAGTCGATTTAATCACGTTGAATGTAATACATCCGTATGTCTCAGACAATTTCTTAAATACACTTAAACAAAGCTATACAATAATAAGAGGAATTTCGCTGACTTAACTCAGCTGGGGGCTTGAATGAGCTAATGAATTATAAGAAAACCCTATCCTTCACAAAAGTTGACGGCAGATACTAGAGTTAACATTTTCTCAGCCTAATGCAGCATTGTTCTCGCTTTTCTGAATATCTTGTGAAAGTGCCTTGAGGTAGAAGCATCATTATCCTTCTATCTAGAACTCTGCCAAGAGTCATCTTGTGCGAAGGTAGGCACCTTTGAAGACCCACATTAGTTACTCTTGAGTTTTGGCCACCGTTGGACTACTACTACAGAGCTAAGGGGAGGCAACTCGTGACATACCTTGAGGGAGTCTTCACAAGATATTTCAGAAGTCAAGAACAATGCTGAATGTGTCTTAGCAATGTTAACTTTTATCTGCCCGCTGCCTTTTGTGAAGAGGTATTATATAATTTAATTTAGTTCGTACAAGCCCCCAACTGAATTAACAGTAACATTATTCTTATTAGCTCTCTCTCTCTCTCTCTCTCTCTCTCTCTCTCTCTCTCTATATATATATATATATATATATATATATATATATATATATATATATATATATATATATATATATATATATATATATACATATATTAGAGATAATGATGCATACGTGTGCACTTCTCTCTGTAACATCGAAATCAACTATGAATTTGTAAAACAACATATAACAAATTTAATGATTAATTAGTTTTGAACACAAGTAAATAAATAAGAGTTGGTGATTAATACAATGTAGGTATCGTCCTAGAAAATATGTCGGCTTTAGAAAGCTTATGAGGCAAAGAAAAACAAAGTTATTCTGCTAGAAATGTCACTTAGCTGCTAAAACGCTGAAGTGTTGATGATGATGTTGCCGTTTCCGTCAATTCGTTTCTGTGGCACGGGCACGTCTCCAGATCAGTTCAAGCCCCTGGTCAAGGCAGGTATATTCACAACCCCTGGAACGTAGGTTTCTAGCGTCGATCACAAGATTTGAGCCACAGAACAGTAGTACAACTGGTATCGTAGAGTAGTACCTCAAATGGTCTCTTCGATTCGTACCACAAACTTTAGAGGAAATTAAAGAACAAACCTCTGCTAAGTCTGTGCTTTCCTGATATTAATCAGGCGCTTTTCCCGCTGTCCGTCAACCGATTCCTTTCTCTGAATTTTTTAATCTCCTGGAGTGTACATCATATAACTCAGGAGATATGATGAAAAATTACCATTCTTTTAGTTAATTTAATTGAACAATTGCGACCGGACAGCGGCAAGTGCAATGGCTTGTGCCTGGGTGAACATGTTTAAGTATACATACAGCTTATTACAAGTGATAGTAAATACGTTTATACATATGATGTCATCATCATCCACTCCCTGCTTCACCTTCAGTCTGGGGTTACCTCTGCTTTTAGTTCCATGTAGAACTTGCGCGAAGCGATCACCAGCGCTTTGCTACGGTGGTTCATAATAATATCATTTTCACATGCTGAGGTTGCCAGCCTTGTATGGACCTGTATAACCATCAGCAAGTTCAAACACGTCAAATTCAAAGTATATAAAATATGTTAGAAATCACCCCAATAGGGAAGATAGTCTTCTTGCTCAGTTGAATAGTATTGGCAACTTGATAAAGATGCCTTGAACACTCGTCAGGGGTATATTTTCTAGTTAGAACTTCTCTGTGACTTTGTGAGTAGGTCCTGTAGGAGTCCGGTTTCCGTATTAAAGGGGAGATCTTCCTTTCTGTAGTGTTCAGAAGGAGTTCTGATACGTGTTTTGTCCGGCCCTATAAGGTCAGAATCCTAACTCTATTCTTTCCTGGCTTCAATGCGAGATGTCTACTTAGACGATTCTGGAATGCAATGTGTTTTAGCCTTCGAATTTGCTAGGTTATATTGCAGTTTTTCCGCCCACGCTTCCACCTCCGTTTTCGACAAAAACTTCCAATCAGAATAAATCTTTATTTCTGACTCTCATGTGATCCAATCCATGAGCAAGAATGTAGTGGGTTGGGGGTGTCAGTTATTTACTTTCCTCCGCGTGTTTTAAAATATCATTTTAAAATTTAAACACACGATCTTATCTCCCATATATGGCCAGATTTCATCCGTCACTCTTAGGTAACCTTTCAATTACGATTTGTAACCTCGCCTGCAGATATTGTCCTCGCTAATTTGTCTACCCAGACGGGTTTCTCTAATAATTACACAGACAATGTCTGGACGGAAGTGATTTAAGCAATTATCGCACGTATGTTCCCGGTCGCCAGAAGGATAAGCTGCAACATATCGCTGCACCCAGATGTTTTCCCAGACAACATCTGGTCTTCCTTTTGTATTATCTGCCCAAGTGTCTGAACGCCTTTGTAGTGAACAATACGCCTAGACGGACATGCTGGTCTTGGCGGAAAAGGATTACATAAAAGTCAACAATCATTTTCCCGTTTACCGTAGGAAATCAACCTGGTTCAACAACTTAATCGATTACAATTAATCCTTAAGGATGGTCAGTTAGCCGTGAAATGACACTCTTGCAGTATGAACAGAGGTCAACCTATGACTGAGGCGTGGCGATAGGGCAGGTTTATGTGCGTAAGCCGAAGAAATAAATGGAGAAAGTAGGAGAGAAAGAAGGGGAGTAAAAGGACACAACTAAATTCCGTCACAATCACATAAAACTGTTTACACTTGTTTCAGGTTTCAATAGTATCCTTAGCTTCATCTTCTAGGTTGGCCTAGTCATTAGATGTTACTGTGGGAGCCGCGCTGGTGTATTTGTTACCATACTGCGCTGGCGATCGAGTGATTCAGGTTGGAGACCGGGCGAGATTATTTGAAAGAGTGTCGGCGACTGGGATTTGGACTGGGTTAATTCGAGCCCTGGCGAGAAAACATTTGAAAGAGTGTCGTCGACCAGGGACAGGAATAACCTGAACGGCTCCTGAGCCGACCCAGCTCTAATGGGTACTCTCCGAAGACGGCGAGTATCTGCCTGAATGGCGAGTGGACACCTGTCAGCTTACAGGGAAAACAGGATACTCACGTAAAATCAGTCTCAGGTTAGATATACTAACCTGAGATTTCGCTTCGAGTAATAGCGGGCGTACGTTAAAAAGAAAAGAAAAAAAAAGATGTTACTGTAGGTCTAGTTCTGTTGCTTTTCGATGGGCAAGGCTAAGACCATGCCCACTAGTCAGTTTAATCTATGGTGTCTACCATTTCTGCATCAGTCCCGTCATGTGACAAGAAAATGTTACTATCAATCAATCATCGTCAATGTCAACAATGTTTCTAAGTACGTTTGACACAATTATTCGATTGATTAGAATTTGTAGATATAAAGCTTTACATATTTCTGTAGCAACAACAAAGAAAACTGCAAATTGTTACATCAAGTGTAGTATTAGCTACAAATCACGTACACAAGCTGCTTAACTACACTAAAATGTTTGCTAAAATAGTAACGGAAGTTATCTTACGCGTTTAAAACATGGGCTGCATTAAACGGGTAAATTGTGAGATTTATTATTGATAAACTAAACACAAAGCCCTCGCCGTTGATTCGACACGGGCGTCAAAGCTGACCTACGGTCTGAGCGTTGCTCCGGAGTCAAAGAGTATTGTTAACGTGTCTAAGTATTTGGATCCATTGACTTTCTTAAACCACCCCATTTACTTTGAAAGTGCATTCCGGAAAAAAAAAATCATTTTCCTCGAGATGATCAGTACTTCTTTTTACTATTAAAACTAAGGCCTTTATTTTCACTTCCTGTCATTAGTGTATAAATCATTTCCTTCAGCCCCTTTTCACTTTTTTCTATAATATTCAATATTCCCATATCTTAAGTTCATTATATTACGTCCACCAACTGATATTCCTGACGTAGCCTCCAGGGACATCATTATAAGTTGACATAGATAAGAGACCGTAAATGTTACAAAACCTTATCATGGTTACAGTGGTTGGGTGCGAGATGGCGGATTGTCATGGGGGACAGACAAGAGAGAATGCCATCGGGGGCTATTATGATATTGCTTACTGTTCAGAATATACTTGCAAGTGTGTTTCTTAATAGAAGAGGGGTGCCAAAGGTTGGATCCGCCCCGGGACCCAAAGATGCAGCAATAGTGAATGCAGTCAGCGACCCATAGCTTGACTGCTCGCATCAGAGTCAGCGAACCAGAGCTGACTAAGACCCTACTCCACCTCCACGTGGTGGTCCTGGAAACAGTCTGCATCACTGCAGTCTGGCTGAGCGAGTAGGGATCGCAGAGGGAAGGCAAACCCGGTCCCAAAAACTGACATGCTGAAGTCGGATGTGTCGACCGAAAGGTGCAGATATCACAGCTCCAGCGTAAACAGACACAACGAAACCAACGTCCTTTTCAGGACGAACGAGGAAGAAGAAGAAGAAGAAGGATCCGCCCCAGGTACCTAATACTTTAAGAACGCCTCTGCACGGAGTCCGTTATAATTTTTACCTCGGGCTATCTGTTCATTTATTTCATTGTTCATACATGAATAGTTAATATCTAAATCTGCTGTTGCCTGTCTGGAATCTGAAGATAACTGCTTCTTCTCTTCTGTTGAGCTGGTAATGTGCAACATTTTGTGTGTGTGGCCCTGATGCACTGCCCCCACTTGCTCATGTATAACATTTTGATGCTTGTAAACGTAACTCCGCCTAGGCCGGTCCCAAGCCCAGCTGAAAAAGGAGGAGGGCGGCCTGCATGGAGTCCGTAAGGAGGCACCCACTCCACCATGCAAAGGCACAACAGGCCAATCACCTGTTTGCTTTAAAACATGATTGCACGAAATACAAGAGAGAAAACCGGACTGATTCTGAAGGCGACGAACTGGAACGGACTACGGACTACGACTTATGGAACTTGGAACACAAGAAGTATAAATGGGAAAGAAGAGAAGCTGGTGGAAGAGATGAGGAAAGCAAAACTAGAAATCCTGGCTATTACGGAAACAAAGAAAAAGGGACAAGGGCTCATGGATCTCGATGGCAACACGCTGCTCTACAGTGGTGTACCCATATCTGAAAGAGCTAAAGGGGGCGTGGGTTGCATTGTGGCCAAAAACCAGAAAGATAGTATCAAGGGATGGAACTTTGTCTCGGAGCGCATTATGGTTGTAAAACTAAAAGAAGGAGAAACCATAGTCAACCTGGTCATAGTGTATGGGCCAAATGAGGATGAGAGAGCAGAGGTCAAGGAGGAATTCTTCGAGCTGCTTCAAAGGACAGTGGATGACTGCCTAGATGAAATTATCATGCTCGGAGATTTCAATGCCAGAGTTGGAAATGACCATGCAAGATGGGGTGGAGTTATCGGAAGATGTGGAGAAGATACTCTCAATGACAATGGAAAGCGACTCCTTAGATTCTGCAGTGAGCAGAATCTGATCATTACCAACACAAAGTTCCCCCATAAGCGCATACATGCATATACTAGGTATGAACCAACAAAGAATGAGAAGTCAGTGATCGACTATGCCATTGGTAGGAGGAGCTCATTCAAATATGTCCGGGATGCTAGAGTCGGAGGGGGCCAGAGATTGGAAGTGATCACTACCTGCTTACAATCAAAGAACAACTGAAAGAGTTGCTCAGCCTAGGAACTGCCCAGCATCACGCAAGAAACCAAGTAAACGAACTTAAGAAATGAGCATTAAGACCTACAAGCTGAGAGAGCCAGAAATTAAGACCAGATATCAGGGGCTTATTGCGACAGCGGTGAAAAACACAGAAGAACAACTTGATTACTTGGAAACCCTGTGGCTTAAATTCAAGGACATCAGAAAGACAGCTGCAGAAGCATGTGGTGAAGTCCGACTTGGGAACAAGAGAAAGAGGACACCTTGGTAGACAGAGGAAGTCAAAGAGAAAATAAGAGAGAAGAAAATGGCATGGAAACAATATTTAGGAGCTAAAAACACAGCAGGACAAATAGAGAAATATAGAGAATATGTGATACCCAGAACAGAAGCAAATAACAAGTTGCTAGCAGCACAACAGAAGTCCTGTGAAGAATTTGGAGAAAAGCTAGAAAAAGATGCACAAGAAAACCAGAAATTGTTCTATAAGACCCTAAAGAACACGAGGAAGGAAAAATAATGCCCTCTCAAATTTATAAAGGACAAGCAAGGCAAATTGCTTACTGCCCCGAAGGAAGTAATGGAAAGATGGAAAGAATATTTCTCAGAACTCCTTGATGGTGAGCAAGGTCAAGCATCAGAAATAATAACCACTAGCACAGAAGAGGAAACAAATGGTGATGAAGGTGACATAAAAATGGAAGAACTGAAGGCAGCACTGGATAAAATCAAGATGGGCAAAGCAGCAGGGCATGATGGTATAACACCAGAAATGGTTAAGTACATGGGAGCATCAGGCGACCTATTACTCTTAAGGGACCTACAGGCAGCGTGGTGCAACAAGACCATACCAAAGGACTGGGAGATTGCCATCATAACACCAATTGTCAAAAAGGGTGACAATCGACAATGTGGAAACCATAGAGGCATATCCCTTCTCAGTGTCCCTGGTAAAATCTACTCTAGAATCCTAGAGCAGAGACTCCGACGCCTAGCTGAGCCACAATTGGATGAGGTCCAGTGCGGATTCCGAGCTAACCGAAGTACTCAAGACCTAATCTTCACACTAAGACAGCTGAGTGAAAAGGCCCTTGAGTATAAGAGCGAGATCCATCTTTGTTTCATAGATCTGGAAAAGGCATTTGACAGGGTCCCCTGAAACTTTGGGACTATTTGGCAAGGAAGAACATTCCAGCACCTCTGGTTCATGCTATACAGAGCTTCTACAAGTCTTGCAGAAATTATGTGAGGACAGCAAACCATAAGTCAGAAGAGTTCAGGACCACCACTGGTGTAAGACAAGGTGATATTCTGTCACCTTATCTTTTCATACTCCTCATGGACGACGTTATCAAGTCATGTAAGGAGAGAACAAGAAAGTATTCAGTGGGGTACTGGAAGATGAGACATGTATGTATTTCAGAGCTGGCATTTGCTGATGATGTTGCCCTGATTGCTAAATGAGAGGCACATCTCCAATCCAACCTGCAAGTCTGGACGGAAGAGCTGGAGAAGAGAGGGATGGTCATAAGCAGCTCTAAAACAAAATCCATGGTGATATCACGAGAAGAAAGAAGACATCAGATTAAGCTGGGAGAATAGGTCCTGGGGCAGGTCGACCACTTTAAATATCTCGGAGCTATTATAGACCGTAAGGGAGGCATCAAAGAAGAAGTGGCCACTCGAAAAGCAGCAGCTGGGAGAATTTTTCAGGCCATAAATCGAGGATTCCTCAGCAAGAGAGAGGTTAGTAAGAAAACGAAGATGGCTGTATACCGCTCCAGCTATGTCCCAGTCATGACATATGGATGCGAGTCATGGGCAATGACTACAACCCATAAAAGCCAGATCCAAACCTCAGAAATGAGATATCTGAGGAAGGTGGTTGAAGTAACAAGAAGAGACATGGTCCGCAACCAGACGATACGTCAAGGCCTAAAATCCCACCCCCTGCAGACCCAAGTAGACCAGTCCCAACTAAGATGGTTTGGCCATGTCTGCAGAATGGGAGAAAATCGTCTACCACGACAAGCATGGGAAACAAAGAGCCAGGGATCCAGACGCCCAGGACAACCCAAAATCCGCTGGGAGGACAACATTAGACAATCTTTGAAGGACCGAGGAATAGAATGGAACCAGGCCAGGAGGAAGATAGCCGATAGGATAGTCTGGCGCTCTCTCTTCCAAACCTCTACACCTCACAGTAGAAGGGGAACGACTAAGTAAGTAAGTAAACCTAACCTTCATTCTTTTCATTTCATTGGTTTGTTAATTTTCTTCTGCGATAGGTCCTCTTTTATCTGTTGTTTTCTACATCTCCTTCTCATTCTTAAGTTTTCTTTTTTTAAACACTTTTATTTAATTTAACCAGAACGTTGTTTAGATGTATCAAATCTTTGAACCCATGGCTCACTAGGTGCCGCATGACCCTATATTGTGGTACATTTTAAACTGTTAAAATTTGAAGGAACATGGAAATCCAGTCGCTGGCCCGCCATTATACAAATTAAAGCCGAAAAGTAAAAGCATGTTTACAAGATTACAGCCGTGAAATGATCACAGAACTAATGACATTGTTCAGAAAATTGTGAACAGGATCACATAGTTTGGTGACTTACCCAAAATTGTGAATAGGAGCACATAATTTTTCATTTTTAGTGATTTTAAAATAAAAGTGTGTATTCTATAATTTGTTTTCCCTTGACTTATTAGTGACGGCCATTGCATACGAGAAAGTACTTTTGATCTCCCTGCCGTTGATTAATTCTGATTACTCCCCTTTGCGTCTAGTTTCATCTCATGACCTAGTCATGGGTTATTTTGTTGTTGTTGATTATTTTAAGATATTCTAGAAATATCCCGACCTTTCCATTTTTTCCCCCTGGTTTAATTTTAAATCATTTATTCTGTCTGGACACCGACCTATCTTGTTTTTATGCAGTGAGTTATCCTCTGATTTTGCACTTATGTTTGTGTACTGATCTTTGTTTTAACCTATTTATGAAATTTACTGTCTTCTGTTTTGGGTTGCGTAGAACTAGATGAAAGTTGTGTGACAAGATCATTAATGCGAAACTAATGACAAGAACCAGACAAGTGCCAGTGGAACATGAGATGAGAAGAAGACGCTGGCGATGGATAAGACACACATTGAGGAAACCTGCCGATAGCATTACAAGGCAGTGCTTATTCTGGACTCCCCAGGGTAGGAGAGGTAGAGAGAGAGAGAGAGAGAGAGAGAGAGAGAGAGAGAGAGAGAGAGAGAGAGAGAGAGAGAGAGAAACCAAAGAACACATGGAAAAGAGAACTGGAGACAGACGCGCACGGGGCATTAAGACTTGGCATAAGTTTGTTGAAGGCCCTGGAGAGCTGAAGGAATCTTCTGTTTAGGAACTAGACTGCACTGTGTCCACTAACTAACCTGCACTGTGTCCACTAACTAACCTGCACTGTGTCCACTAACTAACCTGCACTGTGTCCACTCACTAACCTGCACTGTGTCCACTAACTAACCTGCACTGTGTCCACTAACTAACCTGCACTGTGTCCACTAACTAACCTGCACTGTGTCCACTAACTAACCTGCACTGTGTCCACTAACTAACCTGCACTGTGTCCACTAACTAACCTGCACTGTGTCCACTCACTAACCTGCACTGTGTCCACTAACTAACCTGCACTGTGTCCACTAACTAACCTGCACTGTGTCCACTAACTAACCTGCACTGTGTCCACTAACTAACCTGCGTTCTGTTCATGTTAAAAAAGGTAGTCCCATATCAGATACTATTGTAGGGGAGTGAAGTGTCAAAGACTTCACTATACTAAATTGCAGATTTATGAGGTGGTATGACCTGTTCCCTTACTTGCTGCCTTTGCCTTCTCTAACTCAAGCTCAGAATCGGGTATCCATTTACGGCTAATTGAACTGGAACAGGATGCTACATGTTTTCGAATTTTTCACTGACATCAGTCCACAAGGTTTTTTAATAGCTGGACTTCAGCTCTAATATAACCAACGAATTTTGTGCCTAGACTGTTAATGGTTAAGTTGGGGGTGTGTAAATGTGGTTATAAATTACGCTGATAAAGGCGATCAGCATGTGTCGGGCTTACGGATGGCCGACGGGTGTGGATAAATATAGATGTTAACTCACGCGAATGTCATGTAGTCCTATTAAGTCACTTGCAACCACACACACTATAGCAAACATCGGAGTCAGTAAACGTTGAACTCCTAGTAAGGTTTTACACTGTTTATTACGACACAGCAAATGTAGACATATGGTAACACAGTACATAAGCACATCATGGAACATCAGCAGTTCAACACATCCGTATACAGCATACACAGTATATAATTAAGCCTATCCCTGGCTTAGAAGTAATATAAATATGTTCTCTATGTCCTCTTTCAATCTACAACAGCGTGCACAGCACATGATCAACAAGCCGCAATAATCCTTGGTTTGAAAGCAATATAAATATGTTCTCTGTGTTCTCTTTCAATCTACAACAGAGTGCACAGCACATGATAAACAAGCCGCAATAATCCTTGGCTTGGAAGTAATATAAATATGTTCTCTATGTCCTCTTTCAATCTACAACAGCGTGCAAAGCACATGATAAACAAGCCGCAATAATCCTTGGCTTAGAAGTAATATAATATTCTGGAATTATCACATATTCCTTTTATTCAAAATATATCCTATCCTGGAACACACTGACGAAAATGATCTAACATCCATTTCGGAGCTCTGCCCGGATTCAATTGTAACGAAAATATCTCCTGCTCACAAATGGCTCATCAAAAATTCATCCAGGCGCGAACTGCCTTGCTGAGATGTGAGTAGAGTTCGTCCGTCTTCTACCCCAACCTATCAATAGAATGTTCGACCAGTTTCCTTGTGTTATTTTTTTAAGCAAACTAACAAGCAGGTACAATAGAGCTGTGTTCAAAAATTACTGGGTATACAGCTCCCCACTAAAAAATCATCATCATCACCCAGAGCGTGTTTATGAGCGTGTTTACAAAAAACGGACCTGTGCCTACAAGTCTTTTAACGCTTAACGTCCCTTAATAAAACTTGACTTAACATACTACACCGACCCCCGGGGAAAAAAAATGATATAATCATTTTTTTTTAAATACATCAAAAAAAAAATTTAAGGTCGATAGAATACTAATATCTACACATAAGTGTCGTAAATTTATTTGAGAGAGTTCTTAGAAAATAGTGGTCCCGTTTAGAGGGAAAAATGATGGTGAAGGCGCAGTGAAAGAAAGGGTTAGAAAATAAATAGTTGATTCACAGAGTGCTGGGGAGAGTAAGGACAAACTGTATACGACAATCGTTTTCTCTCACTCTACTCTTTAAACTCTCCTGGACAAACAATTATTTGCCAGCTTCCAGACCCACATGCGCTCACACCAATTTGGTCCTTCAAACACACGGACGTACGTGAATACAAACAACGAATATAACAAGTATGGGGTAAGTTTGGGCTTGGGCCTTCCAACACAATACTAGAAGTTTTACGTGTTTATTTATCATTAAAATCAGATCACAACATTTATCAAAATACAGGAGTAATCAATAGTTACAGCAAAATACGAATAACAAGATTGGGGGGGGGGGGGAAGGGGGGTTGAAGAATGGTGTCAACTATGCCCTTCCCGCTTGAATAGACAAAGAAAACAACCCCAGTCCAAAGACAGGTGTTTTATCAGAATAGATAATGTAACCCAACCCGTAAATTAAATTTACTTTAAAAAGAGAGGTGTTACAATACTAGGTCTGGTGGTGGAAAAAAATCCGAACATTCTCAAACGTGTTTCCCTTTACTAAGCAGATATAAGGGAGGGGAAATAACAGAGCTTAAGAAATCCCGCTTAAAGGACAATGCAAGACATACAGTAAAAGGTTTTTATCAGGTAAAGCAAATTAACAAGGTTTGCAAAATAAATCCCATTCATTCATGCACGCTCGTGATGGCCAGCACTCAGTCTCTCACACCCACTTACCCATCGTGGAATCTGGCACTTCATAGAAAATACACAACAGCAGCTTAAACACTTTGCATAATAAACAAATGTCTTTCCTTCGTTTCTAGCCCCAGAATAGCGGGTTTTGTGTTGCACAGATTTGCCCGAGAATCGCTAGAAGATGAAGCCTCAGCGTTCTGTTGGTTTTATATCAAAAGGTTTCTATAGTATGGCACAGTCACAGATACGGGGGTGTGAATAGTGGGGTCTCAGGTATTATTCACCGCTGGTGGTAGACAATATTCTCTAGCGTGATGACGAAAAAAAAACTGTCAGTGTTCTTAAATGTTATTTCTTATTTCCACAGTAGAACAGTAAAATTATTAATATCGTTTCTGGCAATGTTCTGCTCCAGTTTTATCTTTAACAGACAATGTTTATTTTAAAACGTTCTTGGGGGTGCTTTGTTTCTGGAAAAATTCAGTTAGCTGGATCCCAACAGAGGATCGCCACAAGAGTTAATTTAAAATGTTTATGTAATGACTGAAGGTAGAACCGAGTCTGGACTCTCTATATAATTTATTCTTTGCTGGGAACGCAAAGGTTGTATGATCATTCTATAGGAAAAGATAGAAAAACATGACAACATAATTTCCAATATTAATTATATACTGGCGCGTGATAAATTTACAGTCAAAACTATTTTAAGCACTCGCGTCTTTAATTATATAAATTCAAGAAAAACACCCCGCGAGTCTAATAGTTAAAACACACACATCTATATATATATATATATATATATATATATATATATATATATATATATATATATATATATATATATATATATATATATATAGAGAGAGAGAGAGAGAGAGAGAGAGAGAGAACTAAACTGTATTAAACAGTTTAAAAAATCCCTTAACGGCTTCCAAAATTAATTTAAGCATCTAGTTGTATTGGGAATTAACTTATAGCTATATCATTTAGTTTACAACTGGAACTTTGAAATGGGTTTATTTAATAAGTTTAGTTTAACCCACAAATACAGTGAACTAAAATGAAAGCACTTGACCACTGATCACTTTAACAAATATATTATACCGTCTGCACAGAACAGAATAGCACTCCAATATAGCCGACCATTCAGATGAAATCTAGCAGGATTCAACTATACGCTAGTGTATTTTAAAATCTCTGGTAAACGAATGATGAAATGCATTTCTTCAAGGTCTCTGTATATAGTAAGTGGAATGTAAGATTAGGGGGACATGTTAGAATGTAACACCTTTCTTGAACTCAGGGGAAAATCGAGATTCTAGCCGCCCGTTCCTCGTCAGATTACTCACTTCCTGACCGGCTCGTTTCTCCCGTTCGTCTTGGTCTTCGAGCGCTTCAGCGCTCTCCTCTTGTTAACACGGAGATGCGAAATGCTGCTGAGACGCTGTTTCGTCTGCTTCTGTGGACCATCACTGCTTTGATCGTAGCCACTTCTCTCGTCGACTTTGGCAACGCCCCACTGGGCAGGCGTACTGACCAAGGTAATGAATATAACTGCATATAATTGCTCTAGAGATATCCGTGGGCGGGATTTAACCTCTCCTTAAATCAATGCGATTCTCTGAATGCACGGAAGATAGCAGTCTACATATTAAGTAGCAAACGTGTTGACAATCTACGTGGAAAGGTTGCATGCTAATGAGTCCACGTTTCTGTTATGCATTGCTTATGAGCCCAGGTGGTGAGAATTCCCCATTGACGAAAAGTTCCAACAGTACTAATGTTATACAAGAGACGTATTATTCTCTAACAATTCAGGGGTACTGATGTTATGAGAGGGTTCTTACCATCATATAACAATTCAGGGACAGCTGAGTTGTCCGTCACAATAAGGATACACTATGTTAAGTCATGTTAACAAAAATGAACAAAAGAGGGATAGAAGTAAGAGTAAAGTAAAAAGAGCAGGTGAAGTACAAGAAAAATAAGCAGTAATGAAAGAAAGCAATGCAATAAGAATAAAGAAAACAATGATATCTCATGGTAAACAATTACATTAAACAATGCATTGTATAAATGAACCCCATAATAGCACAACAGCATACATTACAAAAAACAATGCATATCTAAATCAAAGAACAAATAACTAGCTATCATGTAGAGAAAAAAATAGCATAATGCGCATGATAACCAAGTTAATAAGCCCATGGAGTACCAATGATGAACCCATATAATTATCAAAATTACCAATACCTTTATACATAGCTATTCCTGATGCACAATCAAGCGCCGGTAAGGAAAAAATTACATCACAACCTCAGAAAAACATTATAATGTCAGAAAAAAATCCTCTTCTCTTGTCTTCATTTTCTTCAAAAAGTACAATACCGATATGTATCGCAATGATCAGTTACGTAAAATAGAAGCATCATTACAATTGTCCTACTTTCAACATTACAAAACACAATAGTATACGAACAATATAGTAATGCAATGGTGCATAAAGATGAACCAACATATTATCATAAAGAGGTTATACCATATTATAATATATTACTCTCTAACATAATGTACTACTATTTTGGGGACCTTCTCAATAGACCAGCTCCACAAAACCCGCCGGACATCCAGCCAGCAGAAGAAGAGCTACAAATTAATGGTGAAAGACCAACGAAGGAAGAAATAAAGAAAGCCATAAAGCTTCTAAGAGATGGAAAAGCGTCTGGACCTGATGGCATTCCAGCAGAGGCCATCAAAGCAGATATCGACAAGGCTACAGAGATGTTATATAAATTACTTGGTAAAGTCTGGGAAAAAGAAGAGATACCAGCAGAATGGAAGGAAGGATATCTGGTTAAGTTGCCTAAGAAGGGAAATCTACAAGAGTGCACAAATTATAGAGGAATAATGTTACTATCAGTGCCAGGAAAGGTATTGAACAGGATTATCCTTGAGAGATTAAAGGAGTCCATAGACAAGAAATTGAGAGATGAACAAGCAGGTTTTCGACAAAACAGATCATGTACAGACCAGATAGCCACTTTGAGAATAATAGTTGAACAAAGTCTGGAATGGAATTCACCACTATACATCGGATTTGTGGACTACGAAAAAGCATTTGACAATGTGGACAGAGAATCACTTTGGAAATTGATGAGGCATTATGGAGTTCCCCTGAAGATCATTAATTTAATAAAGAAAACCTATGAAGACATGACGTGCAGAGTTCTTCATGAAGGACAGCTTACAGAACCATTTGGGATAAGAACAGGAGTGCGACAGGGATGCCTCTTGTCTCCATTTCTTTTCTTGCTGGCAATAGATTGGGTTATGAGATCATCGACAACACACAACAGAAATGGAATCCAGTGGACTCTGACTAAGCAGTTGGATGATCTGGATTTTGCTGATGATTTGGCTCTCCTGTCCCATAACCGTAATCAGATGCAGGACAAATTGAAAACACTCGATGAGAGGTCACAGCAATTGGGTCTGAAAATACACAGAGAAAAGACAAAAATAATGCGAATAAATGCAGGTAATGAAAACAGGGTTGAACTTGAAGAAACGCCAATACAAGATGTAGAATCATACACATATCTTGGCAGTAATATAGATAAAGTTGGAGGGACAGACAGCGATATCAAAATAAGAATACAAAAAGCAAGAGGAGCTTTCATTGCATTGGGAAATATATGGAGATCAAGAGAAATAGGATCCAACACGAAAATAAGAATCTTCAACTCAAATGTGAAGTCAGTCCTATTGTATGGCTCGGAGACATGGAGAACAACAAAGACAACAACCAAAAAGCTACAGACTTTCATAAATGGGTGCTTGCGTAGAATAGAGGGATTAAAATGGTATGACAAGGTTACCAATGTGGAACTGATGACAAGAACTGGACAAATGCCAGTGGAACAAGAGATGAGAAGAAGACGATGGCGATGGATAGGACACACACTGAGGAAACCTGTTGATAGCATTACAAGGCAGTCCTTGTTCTGGAACCCCCAGGGCAAGAGAGGCAGAGGAAGACCAAGAAGTACATGGAGAAGAGAGTTGGAAACAGAGGTGAAAATGATGAGGAGAACATGGAAAGAACTTGAGATGATGGTACGTGACAGGAGGACTTGGCATGTGTTTGTTGAAGGCCTATGCTCCTTTGGGAGTGGAGGATTATGAATGAATGAACTATTAAAGAAGTTACACATCAAGGACAAATTCAGTAATCTTGGAACATCCTGTGAGCACGAAGGTACAAACACATCTTGTGTGGAGTCAAACTGCCGAATGATTTCATAGGAACAGCAAATCTTGCGATAACTACCATTGGTAAACAGCTCAAACAATCAATATAGCAGCTCTGACTCATGGAAAAGCATTTGCTGTGGAAAAACACAAATGAAAATCTTTGTTTGGTAAAGGTAAGATTTTGTGAAATACAACAGTCAATTTTAATTTTACTCTATCAAATGTGGCCGTGTAAACTTCCGGCCCCTGTATGGCAATAATCAAACCTTCCTCCGTTACACAAAAAAAAAGGGTAACAGAGAAAGTAGCACAGACTAATCTGGAATCCTGAATTAAACAGGGTCATAAAAGTATCTGAGAAAGATAGCAGCATGTAATTTATGTAGAGAAAAGACGCGAATATACAAATGATACTAACGTCATGTTGAGTGTAATGATAAGTAAGAGTGTAATTATGGCTGACAATCCGAGATTTTGAGGAAGACAAAGTAAATGCAGTTGACAAATGCGTACATGTCCAAGGCTGAACTAAAGTCATAGCCTGTGTACTGGGCAAAGAAAAAAGCAAGAAACATACAATAAAGGTGTAAAACCAGACAGTAGTAAACTTGGACCTACGTCGAAGTTTAAAAGAAAAGCAGTAAGTACGACAAAAAGTCGTAAAAGACGAAGATATTGAGCTAACCGGCCCAGTAAGCAAAGTAAAGAAACTCATAAGGTACATATATGTACTAACAACTAAGTCCGTACATGTGGCAAAGAAAACACTAGTCATTGCAGCAAAGAAGTTGCAATTAACGTGACTGGATATAGATTCAGTCGTAGCACTAAAGTTAGTGTGTGTGTCAGACAAAATCGAAGGATCTTCTTCTATAACACTGGCTAACAAAAAAAAATTTTTTTTTTCTTTCTCTAACATTTCTATGTTTTTCTGGTCAATTTTAATGCGCTGTTTTTAAATCTGCAAACCGTTTTTCTCTATCAGGTCGGGATCTCTAGAAATACGCAATTGAAGTTTTTTAACAACACATACAGTATTACAACATCATTCGTACAAGAAGTATAACAGTTATGTAGGCTTGAATTTCTTTGCAGTCGACTTTCGTCGGTGAATGGCATGTGGTACATCGCGATGAAGCATCCAACAATAATCGGCAAGCATGGTCACACTCCACCGTCCTTGATAACGTGACTCCATTACGGCGATATCTTGATGGAATCGTTCTCCATGTTCATCGCTTACTTCGCCAAGGTTGTCAGGGAAAAAGTCAAGATGCGAATCGAGCAAATGGATTTTGAGGGGCATGTTACAGCCCATAATTCTGTATGCATCTGTGCACTGCTTAACAATATGCACATAGTCGACAGATTTGTGATTTCCCAGAAAGTTATCGACGATTGATTTGAATGCCATCCATGCGCGAAGTTCACTACCATGTAACAAGTTCTCGAATTGTTTGTCTGCAATAACTTTCCTAATCTGAGGTCCTACAAAGATACCTTCCTTTATCTTTGCATCGCTAACTTGCGGAAACTTTTCTCGAAGATAAGTGAAAGCTTTGCTCGTTTTATCTAACGCGTTTACGAAATTCTTCATGAGCCCCAACTTTATATGTAACGGTGGTAAATGATGCTGTCTTTGTTAACTAATGGCTCGTGTATTACATTTTTATGCCCGAGCTGCATACGATCCCTGATAGGCCACACCTTTCTTGCATAATGTTCCTGTCTGTTGCGGCTGTTCCATTCACGTAGGAAGCAACAAAATTTAGTATACCCAGTCTGCATGCCCGTGAGAATTGCAATGACCTTTAGGTCTCCACAAATCCGCCATTGTTAGTCATTGTACTTTATTTTTGCCAAAAGTATAGCCATATTGTCATAAGTTTCTTTCATATGAACAGAGTGTCGTGGAATATTCTAATCCACATATATAAATTAAAAGGTAAATGTTAAGCTTAACAAATAAATTCTAATAAAGAAAAGAGCAATGGTAAAATAACAGTGCTGTCACAAGGAATGTACTCGAAATCCCCTTTGTTTTATGCTTCGTCTGCAAATTGTAACGCTTTCACGTTGATAGTAAAAGCCTACTATATTATTACCCGCTTTCTTCAATGAAACGTGTGCTGTATTTCTTGGAAAAACATTGAGATACCAAGCTGATCAATGACCTAATTTAAATATTTCATTCATTCCATTTTATACACGGCGTAACTAAAGACAGATGGACTAAAGGATAGAGAGAAGGGAGAGGCATAAAGCCGAACACGTGCAACACAAAACACGCGTCGCGCGATACACAATTACTACTATCACGCGTGTAAGGCCACATGCACTAACTTTTTCAGACGGACAGTGATAAATTCACTACCCTTCCCAGAGTTAGGTTTTAAAAAACATGGGAAACGCTTATTAGAAAAGATAACATTATATGGGTTTACGTTTGAAAACATTACAGTACCCAGACAGCACATCTTCGAAACAGGAGGTAGAAGAAATTGCATATTTTGAACGCAGCCACTTAGCTCTATTAAATATATATATTTGGGTTCCTTAGGATTTGCTGACAAAGAATATGTACAACGTTATGCAAATAGTCTAGGAATTGACAAGTTATAGCCAAAATAAAATGATGGTGCTGTCAGACAACACCCAAAATCAGAATCGCTCAGTGGTAGATTTTTTTACACCACCATTGTACGGGAAATGGGCCACAAGTTACATTTGAACTGATTGGCTGGAATGATATGTAAGGCTAAACACGATTAGTCGGGCTATAAATACTATCTTTGGTTGTTAGGGGAGACGTTGGAAGTTAAAATTTTTTCAAACACTTGTCGAAACGTGGCTCCATTGGCCAGACTCGCTGATATACTCACTTAGGAGCGTTAGTTCGAGACCACTAGTCAAATAAGCTTGATAAAGCAACAGTGCGTTGAAGCCAGCTCATATTTTTGCTAAATAAAAGCCTGGAACATAAGCAGATGGGAATTTGTGCCAGTAGTTGTGCCAGAATTCATTGCTAATCAACGTATCTGTGTTTGTTTCCATGAATTGTGGGGCCGTGGTCTTGATGGTATTGAGCAGCACCTGGTCAGAGCTTTGCTGAATCCAGAGTCGGACAGCATACTCCTTGGTCCATTTAGCTATCAGTGAGGTGTCTCCAGAGCCCCGGGGAGAAATCGAGCAGAGGAGTCTTTTCCTGCCGCCATCACACAAGATAAGCTGATGTGGCCAGCTGAGCTCAAAATTATGTACCCCCAGCTTAAAATGACCTTGTAAAAATAACATTAAGAGGGGAATTAAATTGTTTTAATATCAGGAACTGAGAACATCTCCAATACTAGTCCCAATAAAGACAAACTATTGAAGTCATGATGACAAATACCAACAGAGCTTGAACAAAACAAAACCAGTATTACCTCATATTACTACTACACAACTGACACACATAGGATACTTTTAATAATATATGTCATTACCATATTCATATTGATAAATTCTGTACATATAACTTGTAAGTAAAATTGATTGTGATTCCTGGTTCCCTTTGTATTTGAATCAGGACACATATTCATTCATAACAGCAATGAATACATATTGTTATTTGAAAAGTTATCAGTGACTCCTTTAAGATATCCTTTAGAGTGTTATATGTATGTGAGTGTCACAGTGTTGTCAAGTGTGGTGGAATAAATTAAATTGTTTATCTGTCTGTTGTTGTTATGACTTACACTTCATCATACACATACCCTAGACATACAACGTAGTCATCACACTATTCCAGAATAATTCTGACTGAGGTATACATATGTGGCAGCAAGCAAGGTTATATATAATACACTACTCTTATTAGATATATATACCTTCACAGCTGATCTCAGTCAGTACACTAAGTCCCCTATAAATATTTATAACATCTCACTTCACCACATATATTGGGGTCTCGCTCTTGGGATTTTGAATCTTTCCCTATTAAAAATATTTGGGGTAATTCACTTCAGGGAATATAAGAATTAAAAGGTATCCTTGGGTGGAATTAAATAAGGTTGAGCTCACGGTGCCTGTGTTGTCCATTAGATATATATTTAGAAATTGAATTGTTGGTTAGACATTGTATAAATTTACCTGATAGACAATGGCGGACCTGGCCAAGTTTCGATCTGCTGCTGTACAGACTGCAAAAGAGTTAGGATTAGATGGGCAAGTTATGGTTGCCTATGTCACTACGGAATGTGACAAATTTATTGAACGCGAAGAAAGAAGATTAGAAAAAGAGGCCGAAAGAAAGTTAGAGGCTGAAAGGGAAATTAAGAAGTTACAATTTGAGGCTGAGGCTGAGACTAAGAGGTTGCAGATTGAGGCTGAGCCTAAGAAATTGGAGGCAGAAAGAGAAGACAAAAGATTGGCTGCAGAAAGGGAAGAGAAGAAATTAGCTGCAGAAAGGGAAGCAGAAGAAAGAAGATTGGCTGCAGAAAGGGAAGAGAAGAAATTAGCTGCAGAAAGGGAAGAGAAGAAATTAGCTGCAGAAAGGGAAGCAGAAGAAAGAAGATTGACTGCAGAAAGGGAAGCAGAAGAAAGAAGATTGACTGCAGAGAGGGAAGCAGAAAAGGAGGAGAAGAGATTACAAAGGGAACATGAGTTACGACTAAGGGAGTTTGAGTTTCAGGGCCATGCTCCTGAAAATGGTGCCAGTCCCTTTGCCTCTGATGCCACTGCTAGCCAAGGAGCCTCAACCTCAGCTATGAATTTTCATTTAGATCATTTTGTTGAGAAAGACGATGATATAGAGAGCTACCTAAATAGGTATGAACTATTAGCTACCACGTATGGGTTAGAGAGAGAAAGGTGGAGCTTAAAGTTATCTCAAGGACTTCGTGGGGCAGCTTATGAAGTTTTTGCAAAAATGAGTAGAGGTGATCAGGAAAATTATGACATGCTAAAGCAGGCTCTTTTGTTAAGGTATGAAAAGAATGCAGAATTCTATAGGAAAAAATTTAGGAATGCTAAACTACTGTCAGGTGAAACCTATCACCAGTTCTCTGCACGAATAGAGACATACTTGGAGAAATGGACTTCTCTGGGGAAAACCCAAGATCTTAAGGAAATGGTCCTTATAGAGCAATTAAGAGAGTCCATGGCTCCAGACCTGAGAAAGTTTCTCATGGAACAAGGTGCAGAGAGGCTGGGTGAGTTGCTAAATGTTGCTGAAAGGTATCAAGCAGCTCAAGCAGAGGTAACAGGAAATAAAAAGAAACAAGTGGATAACTTTAGGGCACCACAGAACTTTAATAAATTTGATCCTAGGGATCAAAATAAAGGTAAGCACCAGTTTGATAGGCCACGGTATGAAAATAAAAATAAATTCCCACAATTCGATGAAAGGAAATATGATGAAAGAAAATCTTTCAACCAAGGAAAAAGGTGGTGTAAGAATTGTCAGATGGACAATCATGACACTGACCGTTGCAGAAGGAAACCTGTGTATATGGCAACCCTTCAGGTCAGGTCGACCTCAAGACAGGAGGAGGATATTATGTTAGATACCACTCCAGAAGAGATGAGGAAGGCACAGGCTGGGGATAAAACACTCAAGCCTTGTTTCAGAAAATTGTCAACTTGTCATACAACTCCAGGCAAGGGAGATTTTTACATGAAAAACAAGTTGATGTATAGGAAGACTGGAACTAGATCCAAAGGTCAGGGACAGCTGGTACTTCCTAAAAGATATAGGGCAGACTTAATAAGGAGCCTACATGTGAAACCAGATGGGGACCATGAGAAGATAGGTACCATCATTCAAAAGGTGGCTCACAATTATTATTGGCCCAAAGCAAGATGGGACATTGAGAATTTTGTAGAAAGGTGTAGCATAGCACATGAGGGAACACCCACAAGTGGGAACATTGATCAGGACCTGGACACGCCACGGGGCAAAATTAGGCCTGATAATAAAAAGAAAAATAGATTTGATAAAGTGGACCAAATGGAATGGGAAGCCCCTTTTCACGGACAAGCTTCACTTAACTGTTTTACAATGGCCACTATGCGGAGAGTGCAAAAAGATGTCTTACCCCAGGATAAGCCGAAAATCCCTCAATCGGACTTAAACAAACTGGAGGAAGAGGATGTAGAGAGGAAATCTCTCATCAAGAATTTTAAGTGGGGAGAAAGCCCCAAAAGAAAAATTGGTAGCGGTCGTTTTGTGAATGATAATTCTGGGAGGAAAAAATCATCACTACAGAGCTTCGAGTGGAAGAGACCATACCGGTGCATGGACAAATAGGTCCACACAATTAAAGGTCCATATGAAGCTTTGTTAAGAACGTGGACTGATGAAAAGGCAGAGGAAAACATTACATCTTCATACCAATATGTGAATGAGCTGACCACTCGTTTAAAAACTGGTTGGAAACTTGCCAATGAAAATTTGAAACAAGCCAGGAAGAAACATGCTGCCTATTATAACAGGAAAGCGAAAGACAGAAATTTGGCTGTGGGAGAGAAAGTACTGCTTCTTTTGCCCGGGAGTCAGAATAAGTTACAAATTGGATGGCAGGGTCCATATACAGTTTTAGAGAAGGTATCTAGAACAAATTATAAGATAGATAAGAAGGGGAAAGAAAAAATCTATCATGTGAATCTCCTGAAGAAATATTTGGAAAGAGAACATCAGGAAGAGACACACTTGTTGACCTTGTCCATCGCCATGGAGATGAAAAAGGAACCACTTTCATCATTTGAGTATCCATTACACCCCTGTGAGACAGCAGCACAGGTGAAAATCAGTACACATTTAACGAAAACTCAGAAAGAGAGAGTGCAACAGGTTCTAAATAATCATGCAGAGGTGTTAACAGACCGACCAGGGCATACAAACCTATTGGAATATGATATGAAACTGATAGACCCCACACCTGTCTGTATGAAACCATATTCGATTCCGTTTGCTAAGGAGAAAGCTTTGAAGGAAGAGATAGACTATCTGTTGAAGGAAGGAATTATTTCGCACAGTGAATCTTCGTATAGTTCCGGTGTTGTACTCTTAAGGAAGCCCTCTGGAGAACATAGACTCTGTATAGATTACAGGAGACTGAATGCTATTACAGAAGGACAGGTGGATCCATTGCCGGATACAAATCAGCTGTTTGCCAGACTAAATAAAGCTAAATATTTCTCCAAAGTGGATCTGAGTAAAGGATATTATCAGATTCCAGTAAAGCCTGAGGTTAGACCATACCTAGCTTTTAGTACTTCAGAAGGACACTATGAGTTTAATAGATTGCCATTTGGATTGAAGAATGCGCCTAGTGTCTTCTCTAGAATGATGAGAAAATTGTTGGATGTAAACATTTCGGAGGAACGTAATGAATCCCTGAGTTGCCTCTTTGATTGAGGATATTCCGAATGTTTCATACAGGATAATAAGAAGATTATGGGATCCACTACGAAAACTCTGCTATCACCAGGTATATGTTATCTCCTCATAACGTACATTTTGAGGGAAATATATAATGTTCTCTGGACATGTCATTGCGCAGACTCAGAGAAGAGAAATGGTGAATACGGGTTGCGAAGCAGCATTAAGACAAGCACTCACACTTGCGGCTGTTAAGTAACATAACCGAAATATATTATTGGTTGTAGAAGTCTGAGGCAGATTTCATGAGTAGTGCCTACTCTGAATGGACCCAACTACATAAAACCAGGATAGCACCACAGCAGAGTAAAGTCAAGTTGACTTACATTTATCTATGTGTATATAGAATAAAGGACTGACATATAATGTCTGTTTTAAGAGGGGAGATGTCGTGGAATATTCTAATCCACATATATAAATTAAAAGGTAAATGTAAAGCTTAACAAATAAATTCTAATAAAGAAAAGAGCAATGGTAAAATAACAGTGCTGTCACAAGGAATGTACTCGAAATCCCCTTTGTTTTATGCTTCGTCTGCAAATTGTAACGCTTTCACGTTGATAGTAAAAGCCTACTATATTATTACCCGCTTTCTTCAATGAAACGTGTGCTGTATTTCTTGGAAAAACATTGAGATACCAAGCTGATCAATGACCTAATTTAAATATTTCATTCATTCCATTTTATACACGGCGTAACTAAAGACAGATGGACTAAAGGATAGAGAGAAGGGAGAGGCATAAAGCCGAACACGTGCAACACAAAACACGCGTCGCGCGATACACAATTACTACTATCACGCGTGTAAGGCCACATGCACTAACTTTTTCAGACGGACAGTGATAAATTCACTACCCTTCCCAGAGTTAGGTTTTAAAAAACCTGGGAAACGCTTATTAGAAAAGATAACATTATATGGGTTTACGTTTGAAAACATTACAGTACCCAGACAGCACATCTTCGAAACAGGAGGTAGAAGAAATTGCATATTTTGAACGCAGCCACTTAGCTCTATTAAATATATATATTTGGGTTCCTTAGGGTTTGCTGACAAAGAATATGTACAACGTTATGCAAATAGTCTAGGAATTGACAAGTTATAGCCAAAATAAAATGATGGTGCTGTCAGACAACACCCAAAATCAGAATCGCTCAGTGGTAGATTTTTTTTACACCACCATTGTACGGGAAATGGGCCACAAGTTACATTTGAACTGATTGGCTGGAATGATATGTAAGGCTAAACACGATTAGTCGGGCTATAAATACTATCTTTGGTTGTTAGGGGAGACGTTGGAAGTTAAAATTTTTTCAAACACTTGTCGAAACGTGGCTCCATTGGCCAGACTCGCTGATATACTCACTTAGGAGCGTTAGTTCGAGACCACTAGTCAAATAAGCTTGATAAAGCAACAGTGCGTTGAAGCCAGCTCATATTTTTGCTAAATAAAAGCCTGGAACATAAGCAGATGGGAATTTGTGCCAGTAGTTGTGCCAGAATTCATTGCTAATCAACGTATCTGTGTTTGTTTCCATGAATTGTGGGACCGTGGTCTTGATGGTATTGAGCATCACCTGGTCAGAGCTTTGCTGAATCCAGAGTCGGACAGCATACTCCTTGGTCCATTTAGCTATCAGTGAGGTGTCTCCAGAGCCCAGGGGAGAAATCGAGCAGAGGAGTCTTTTCCTGCCGCCATCACACAAGATAAGCTGATGTGGCCAGCTGAGCTCAAAATTATGTACCCCCAGCTTAAAATGACCTTGTAAAAATAACATTAAGAGGGGAATTAAATTGTTTTAATATCAGGAACTGAGACCATCTCCAATACTAGTCCCAATAAAGACAAACTATTGAAGTCATGATGACAAATACCAACAGAGCTTGAACAAAACAAAACCAGTATTACCTCATATTACTACTACACAACTGACACACATAGGATACTTTTAATAATATATGTCATTACCATATTCATATTGATAAATTCTGTACATATAACTTGTAAGTAAAATTGATTGTGATTCCTGGTTCCCTTTGTATTTGAATCAGGACACATATTCATTCATAACAGCAATGAATACATATTGTTATTTGAAAAGTTATCAGTGACTCCTTTAAGATATCCTTTAGAGTGTTATATGTATGTGAGTGTCACAGTGTTGTCAAGTGTGGTGGAATAAATTAAATTGTTTATCTGTCTGTTGTTGTTATGACTTACACTTCATCATACACATACCCTAGACATACAACGTAGTCATCACACTATTCCAGAATAATTCTGACTGAGGTATACATATGTGGCAGCAAGCAAGGTTATATATAATACACTACTCTTATTAGATATATATACCTTCACAGCTGATCTCAGTCAGTACACTAAGTCCCCTATAAATATTTATAACATCTCACTTCACCACACAGAGTAGGCGACTGGAATTGATGAAAATAAATTTCCGTTATGCAATAACACGGCTTTTAGACTAGTCTTGGAAGAGTCGATGAAAAGTCGCCATTCGTTGACTATGTGCTCATGACCGAGGTGCACCATTAGATCGTTTACATCTTTGCAATAGCAAATGTCATCATCCATCTCAAAGTATTGAACAAGTTCTCTGTGTCTATGACGAAATTTAGATATCGGAGTATTAGGTGCTAAAAGATTCCATTCTTTGAGTCGCGAACCGAGTAATTCCGCTTGTCCTTTGGTAAGAGCGAGATCACGTATTAGATCTGAAAGTTCTGAATGGTTAATTAAGTGAACACCATCATTCACCGGTATATAATCCGAGTCAGAATTAGTTTCTAAAGCAGGTAAACTATCACTTTCTGATGGTTCATTCATGTCCAACGGATATTGTTCTGGTGGAACTGGGATCGGACACGTGATTGGATCATGAGGCAATGGTTTCGAAACCGATTCAATATTTTGATAAACCACAGACTTTCTAGTTTTAAAAGTAAAACTATGGATATTTGTCAAGCAGAAGTAACAATCAGTAGTGTGATTTGTTGGTTCACGCCATATTACTGGCACTCCAAAAGGCATCGACTTATGCTTCGGCGATTTTCGTAACCAACCTGCCAATGCATTTGCACAAGTCGAACAAACTGCATTTGGCATCCAAGATTTATTTGCGTCATCAACTTTCGAATCGAAATAAAGTTCATATGCTTTCTTTAGTAATGGTGTAAAGTTTTTCTGGTGAACACGATCGGTAAAATATCCGCACACGTAACAGAACAGATCAGCCGAATTTCTACAACTTCTCGAAGCCATATTTCGCTCAGAATTATTTCAAAATACAGTAACTATTTGAAAAATAGCGTAACATATGTCACGCATCTTTTAGCAGTATAAAAAGTAGAATTATTTTGCATTTTATTAATTTTTAATAAGTTATATAGTAAAAATGAAACGGAGCAAATAACGGTTTCCCAAAAATATATTTATTCACAAATATCTTAAGAACCCGATGTGATAGAGATAAACGGATTTCAGATTTGAAATTAGCGCAAGAAACTGACCTAAGAACACTTATTCTTATATAAGAAAGAAAAATGTTGTTTGTCAGTGTAATAGTAGTTCAATAAGAATCAACGTTAGGGTTGCGACATACTGAGGTATGTCGAACTGGGCTACAAGAAGCACTAAAATTAGCATGATGAACAATCGTATCATCAACACTGCAAGATTGCACTAAATTAGCAGAATGTATTGCGTTAGCAAAATGTACTTGGTGATAAGATGTTGGCATAGTGGCGGCAGTAAGATTATTTTGCCGTTCCCAAGCAGCAATTTGTACCGGCGTACATATCTTTATACCATGAATCTGTCCGACAGTAAGGTGAGCGATAGGCGCTCTGAGCATATATGCGTGTATATAACCAGTGAAAAACGGTGTGGCAATGTGGACTATGGCAGTCGGAAAAGTCTCAACTGTCCCACCGAATGTCACACATTTCACCATTTTACCTGTTGCGCAAGATGGATGGACTAGAGACTGTCTAATCCCGACAGTCGTGCATCCAGAATCAAATAGAACTGAGACTGGATTATTATTTACAAATTCTTTATGTAGAGTAAGAGACCCTCTTCCGTCGTGTGCAGACAAGGCAGGAAGAGTAGTCGGTAGAGGATGACCGCAACTCAAGGTAGTTCTAGCTGTAGGTTGGAACAAAGTTGTGCACTCCGGGCACTGAGATGCTCTTTCGAAATCGAAAGCAGAGCAAGCAGTAGCATTAGAGACACTATTATTATTGTTACCTTGATCATTAATAACCTGAGGCTCTTGTTGAGCAGAGTTAGCATGACGATACGATCTATTATTTGATGATCTACCGTCATATCGCGATCTATCGCGGATATTATCCCTATTGGAAGCATTGTTGTTTTCTCTATTGAAACTATTGTTCTGATTTGAGACCCAGTTAGCATTGTCGCGATTACTATTTCCCCTTTGATCAAAATATCTATTTGATGGGTTTTGCTGTCTCTGAGAACAATTATTGTAGGGTTGATAATTTATGTTGTAGTTACCCCTTCCAAAATTTCCATAATTGTTGGAACTAAAATGTTGAAGACCGTTAAATTGGCTCCAGTTTCTTGAAGAAGGAGAATCGTTACGTGATTGACCCCTTTGGTTCTGTCCAAAATTACGATTATCTCTCCTACCAAAATTGCGATCAGCACTTTGAGGTCTATGGCGCAAATTAGGACCATATGGTATTGCTGAAGCCACGGGTAAACCTTCTTTGACTTGAGAATTGCTAACAGTCATATTTGGATGTTCCGTGACATATTAGCGACAGTATTGTTCCATATCTTTTAAGTTTGTAGGCTTTCGCTCATGTAGAAAGGAAAGAAAAGATTCATTAACTGACGACATGACTTTGTCACGAAGCAATAAGTCCATAAGGGCTTCATATGTGTGTTCAGTTTTAGAAAGTTCAATCCAACGTGAAAACGTTAGACTTATATTTGCTATGAACTCTGAAACATCTACCACAGTCTCCGGTAACAGAGTCTTAAAGCGCAAACGATAACCGTCTTCGTCAAATTGGTATTTCTTCAATAATTCAACCCTGGCAGTATCGCAGTTATTTTTGTCAGGCCCCTCCAATCTCATTACAACATTCATTGCATCACCCGTAAGTAGTTCCACAAGTCGTGCACAATATTCCGATTTGTCTATCTTCTGAGATTCACATGTAAATTTAAATCTATTCAGGTAAAATAAAATATCGTCGGAGGTAGGTTTAAAAGGAGGCAATCTGAGTTTTTGGGAATTATTATTTGTTTTATGTGAAGTAGTTTGAGTGTCTGTCGCACTCTGTGTATTAATCACATTCACTACCTTCATTTTCTCCAGCTCCATAGCTAACAACTTCTGCTCGTGGAGTCTTTGGTTTTCTTCAGCTTGCATCTGAAGCTTTCTCTCCTCCATTTGCATTTCCTGTTGAATTTTTCTCTCTTAAGCTTCTAATTTTTGTTTTTCGGCCTCCATTTGCATTTGCTGTTGCATTTTTCTCTCTTGAGCTTATAATTTCTGTTTTACCATTTCCATTTGCTGTTGAATTTTTCTATCTTCAGCCTCTAATGTCTGTTTTTCAGCCTCTAATTTCTGTTTTTCCATTTCCATTTCAAATTTTCTCTCTTCTGCCTGCATCTGCAATCTCCTATTTTCAGCTTCCATTTTCTGTTTCTTTTCTTCAGACTTCTGCGCCTTGGCATATTCAACAAGTGCAAATTCTCTTACCTCCTCAGTAGTCATACCAAGGGATTTCCCTTGTGTAATGAAATAATCTAAACTAGACATTATGTCTAATTATATTATATAGATAACTTATTTCAATATACTTATGAAGAACCTCACTTTATCCCAACTGAGTTGGTGACAAGTCCTTGCTCAAGAACTTGTATAATTACTTTAACTATTAGTAATATAATTAATCAGTTATATATATATATTATGCATTATAATATTGACAATGCATGACAAAATAGACAGTACAGACAAGAGTGACAAAGACAAGATATGAAGCACAAATGACCACGTTCGCAGAATCAACTAAACAATAAGGCGAACTAAAGGAAAAATATTGCAAAAAATGCAATGACAATGCGAAAAGTAAGACAATACAAGCGACAAAACAGTGTACAAACGAAAAATGTGTATAGAAATAAAAGAAATAAAAGATAGGAGGGAGAGAAGGACACTCACGAACAAATCAATTAATAAATTAAGGAACAGAGAAAAAAATATAACGACAACAACACTGAGACGTTTCGTCACACCTAAACAAAGATATTACAGATTACCAGACACAGTGGACTGAAATACGTCAGCAAAAAGTTCGCTGGAAATTTCCACTGCGGGAAATCCGCAAGAATGTCCCTAAAGAACACTTTCGTAGGACCTCGGTGAAGTGGGATATATCCTACCGAAAGTCTCCACCCAACCAAACCCGCAGAAATATGAAACATATAACATAAAAAAAAACAAGGATCTAATAGCGTAAGTACTGAGGAAGGCTCAATCAGACATACAGTGGCACAGTTTACAAAACAAACAATCACTTATCTTCAATAGGAAAAATCCTGGCCTTCGTAAGAGCAACACTGATGTATATAAAGTATCCCGCAGAACGAACAAAGAAAAATCCACCGTTGAAAGTACTGGAACTCGTCCCTCTCAGGTTCTTGATACTGTATGACATCTAATGGGAACTTGTACATGGAACAAGAACTGGAAACTTTGCCAACCTTGACTGGACATGTTGAACTTGTATAGTACTCCTTCTTCAGTTGATAAACTACCCCGAAACACTGGAAAAAACCACTGTTAACAGTGAGTGGTGTCAGGAGTTAAATGTTAATGTAATTTCCGCTGTTAACATAGGAGTCGGGGAACGTTGGAATCTTTTAGAACAACTTGTGCATCACTTCATAGTAGCCCCATATCACTGGCGACCACTGTTAATGGTTAAGTGGGGGGTGTGTAACTGTGGTTATAAATTACGCTGATAAAGGCGATCAGCATGTGTCGGGCTTACGGATGGCCGACGGGTGTGGATAAATATAGATGTTAACTCACGCGAATGTCATGTAGTCCTATTAAGTCACTTGCAACCACACACACTATAGCAAACATCGGAGTCAGTAAACGTTGAACTCCTAGTAAGGTTTTACACTGTTTATTACGACACAGCAAACGTAGACATATGGTAACACAGTACATAAGCACATCATGGAACATCAGCAGTTCAACACATCCGTATAAAGCATACACAGTATATAATTAAGCCTATCCCTGGCTCAGAAGTAATATAAATATGTTCTTTATGTCCTCTTTCAATCTACAACAGCGTGCACAGCACATGATCAACAAGCCGCAATAATCCTTGGTTTGAAAGCAATATAAATATGTTCTCTGTGTTCTCTTTCAATCTACAACAGAGTGCACAGCACATGATCAACAAGCCGCAATAATCCTTGGCTTGGAAGTAATATAAATATGTTCTCTATGTTCTCTTTCAATCTACAATAACGTGCACAGCACATGATAAACAAGCCGCAATAATCCTTGGCTTAGAAGTATTATAATATTCTGGAATTATCACATATTCCTTTTATTCAAAATATATCCTACCTGGGACACACTGACGAAAATGGTCTAACATCCATTTCGGAGCTCTGTCCGGATTCAACTGTCACGAAAATATCCCCTGCTCAAAAACCGCTCATCAAAAATTCATCCAGGCGCGAACTCCCTCGCTGAGATGTGAGTAGAGTTCGTCCGTCTTCTACCCCAACCTATCAATAGAATGTTCGACCAGTTTCCTTGTGTTATTGTTTTAAGCAAACTAACAAGCAGGTACAATAGAGCTGTGTTCAAAAATTACTGGGTATACAGCTCCCCACTAAAAAATCATCATCATCACCCAGAGCGTGTTTATAAGCGTGTTTACAAAAAAACAGACCTGTGCATACAAGTCTTTTAACGCTTAACTCTCCTTAATAAAACTTGACTTAAACAGGGGTGTGCCTCGCCAAAACGAAGCGAAGCTCCTGTTTAGTTTTTATTAAAAAATCCAGTAATTTTGTCCCGAGAAGCAAACGGTATAACCACACTGCCAATCGAATCTCTTTCTGTTTCCTGTCAAGGTCAAGGTAGTCCCTATAGCAGATACTGTCGTAGAGGAGTCAAGCGTTAGATACTTCACTACCCCAGGTCCAGCATCGAGATGTGGTGTGACCAGTGTCCTTCCTCGCTGCCTTTTCCTTCCTTAACTCACGAGCAGAGCCAATTACCTATTTACAGCTGGCTAGACTGGAACCTGACGACACCGTGTTTCGATCTCTGCATCTTTGCAGCAAGAGGCCAGCGCTCTAACCACTCTGCCAGTCGGAGGCTCTCTGTTTTTGTACAGACCCATGTTCAGAACTTTTGTTGTTTTTTCCGTTTCTTTAAAACGTGATCAGCTAGTTCTCGAAATCTTTATTAATTTTTGAGCTAACAATATTATATTATCGACACATCTCAGATTGTTTATTACTGTTTTGTAGATGCTTCGTCCTGTCATTCCTTAAATAAAGCGCTTTTTAACACCTTTAAAGCTCCCGTGTCCTACACAATCATAAGAAGTCCCGTATCCCTTTATAAAATCATAAGAAGTCCTGCATCCCTTTACAAAATCATAAGGAGTCCTGCATCTCTTTACAAAATCATAAGAAGTCCTGCATCCCTTTACAAAATCATAAGAAGTCCTGCATCCCTTTACAAAATTATAAGAAGTCCTGCATCCCTTTACTAAATTATAAGAAGTCCCGCATCCCTTTACAAAATCATAAGAAGTCCTACATCCGTTTACAACACCATACGAAGTCCTGCATCTCTTTACAACATCAAAAGAAGTCTCGCACCATATTAACTTCTGGCTGGTAGATTATGCCAGGCATGCGAAAAAGAGACAAAAGTTTGTATTTCTGCATGAAGGCACTTGAATTAGAACTTCCATTGTGAGCAAAATCTAGCTTTTTTCTTCCTTTTTTTCCAAAGCTGTAGGCAAGGTGAAAATAAGTCTTTTGAATATAACCCCTACTAATATTTAAACATTTTAAAGAAAGTTAAGATTTCAAACACAAAATATTCAAAATATACCAGGTTCAACACAATTATAAGAACTTGCGATTCAAGTGTCAAGTCAGTCTTGTTGTATGGCTTTGAAATACGGAGAACAGCGACCAAAACGCCGCAGACTTTCATAAATGGATGATTGCGTGGAAAAGAAGATTTAAAATGGTATGATAAGATCGCTAACGTGGAACTGATGACTAGAAACAGACAAGTGCCAGTGGAACAAGAGATGAGAAGAAGATTCTGGAGGTGGATAGGACACACACTGAGAAAACCTGTTGATAGCATAACCAGTCAATCCTTGTTCTAGAATCACCAGGGTAAGAGAGGCAGAAGAAGACTAAAGAACACACGGAGAAGATAACTGGAGACACACATGAAAGGGATGGAGAAGACAAAGAAAGACCTGGAGCTGATGACACGGGTCAGGAAGCCTTGGCATAAGTTTGTCGAAGGGTTATGCTCCTTGGTGAATTGAACGGTGATAAATGAATGAATGAACATTGAGATCTAAAGAATGGTAGAGAAATACTTGTAAATATTTTAAAAAAAAAATAAAATTTTGCCTCCCTCTGGCGAGGCGCGTCCCGTTCAACCTAGTCGGTGTTGTACGGTAGGCTAATTGGTTTATTGGGCCCAGTCTAAGTAAAGAGTAAAGGTTGACAGATACGCGAGAATGTATAGAAAATAGATTTCACAGGTGGTAGGTTGAGGGAAAGATATGTCTCTGGAGTGAGTAGATTCTCTCATCCAGCCTATCCGTACAACTGTACTTTGTTCGAAGACAGTCTTTGCCTCCCTTATCAAATGAAAGAACAGGTTACTCTACACAAACACAACAACAATATGTGACAACAATGACACACAAACGTGAAAAAACTAAGGATAAATGGGTATGGGTCTGACCAACACACAAAGTTAAGTTTTCTTGTTGTTTATTATCACTAAACTGTTTTTACAACATCAAGTTACCCAAAGAATATTAAGAAAAAGTATCTACATATAGAGGAAAATAAAGAAAGATGGTACGCCTTCAACGTATAAAGGAAAATAACCCAAAGAAAATATTTTCCTAAAGGTTGAAGGTTAGCACTAGGTTTACAGAATAGCAATATTGGTACATTAAAAGACCAAGTAAAGTAAACAGAATCAAATCAAACCACCAAATATTAATATATAATTTCCAGCAACAATAAGGTTAACACACGCTCACTCATTCATGTGGCCACCTCTCACACTCTTACCTAATTTGTATTTCTTCCCTTGGGTCTGTGTTATCCCTTGGTACATTTAGTCCATGAACATAACCCCTACTGGTTCTGTTGACTAATGTATCATCCCAGCTGTCGAGGATACAAATTTGCCCCCGTTGATCCCACACAAAAACTAATGAGGTAAACGCCGAATACGTTTACTTCCACGATAAATCCTGGTGACGATATGAGTCATAAAAGGGTATCTTCACTGTTCTAAAAACTAGCACTGTTCTTTTGATGAGTGCACAGGGGAAAGTCATTCTAGATACAGGAACTACAACTGAATAATTTCGTTGCGACAACTCTTACAGTGTTGAGGGCGTGTGGGAAAACAGTCCTGTTACCCACTCGGCTGGAACGTTTATTTGTAAATATATAGGGTTTACTATATGTGAGGGTCCTTGATGTTTTCTGTTTTAAGAGAGGGGAATACTTCTAGAAAATCTGGAAAAATCCAGATGTTACAAATGATGATGATGGATTTTCTATCGGCCGACTCTTTGTCAGAGTGCCAGTCCCTGCATAGCGTATATTTTAGTACTCCACTTGGATTACACTGTCAGGTGTTGGGAAAAATAATAATAATGTTTCAGGTATACGCCACTGTTGGTTGATAAAATATTATCCTGGATTGGTAAGTCCAGTAATATAAGCTACAGTTATACAGTATCTCTGCTTGTACACACTTAACCATGGAAATAGAAAAGGAAACGAAAAAGACCGCTGGTTCGTCCACTTGGATCAGGTCTGCTAAAAATATAAGAAACATTTTACGGGAAAATGCTACCACTTTATGTAAATATGTATAGACGGGGACACGACAGTCTCTCCTCCGCTCTGTCAAATCCTGACGAATTTAAAAGATACACGGTGTTTTTTCCATACGCCTTACACACAGACACCGCTGGCCGCGGACGTGGGTCAGACTGAGCCGATGAAGACTCTTCCGTCCCTTCTGGTGGCTGGCTGGGGTGACACGCACAGTGTGTTATTTATTATTTATTTCTCACAATGCGCCACGTACAAATTATCACTTATTATTTAGTAGCTATAAATTGTCGGTGTCTGTTAATTTGTCGTATGGAATTTAAAAAAAAATAATAGAAGCTATAATAACAATAATTATAAAATGAAATATAAACAATATTTATTTTCCTCCCCCTATCAGTCGTTCTAACACCACTAAGTTCGGTCTGGTTAGCCGTCTACGCTGTAAACACAAATTACCGTCTCGTCTCAGCTAGGTAGCGGTAGGGAACGGTCTTACATATTAATTGAATATCTGGTTATGGAAATCGCTACGCGTTATTTTAGTTAATACGCCTTACTATTAAGAAGAAAAAAAAAAGATCTAAGTGAAAAATTTAGCTGTATGTTGAAAGTATTTAAATGTTTAACTTTAAATGCTATTACTGTAAAACACTTCTAACACTTAGCACAATTTACCAGAAATTCCAGAATAAAAATCTCCACGAATCACTTTTTAACCAGTAATCCAAAAGAAATGGTTTAAGGCTGCGCGCTAGATTCTTCTCAAATTCTGAGTGACGACTGATAGATGGGTTATAGAAACAGTAGTATATATATATCATTAAATTTCTTTCATCTCTAATGGCGTTATTTCGCATTACTGTGTGAGACCAAAAATTCAGAAGCGAAAGATGAAAGTTCGGTCTTTCCAGCGGTTCTCGTCTGGCGTGGTGACCGATATCAATCTCTTTCGCTCTCCTATTCGTTTTACCCGTAGAATGCCCGTGTTGCCAGATCAAAGAAACTAGGGATTTCTATACTTTCCCTGAAAATTTCAAAGGGTCAGTTCCGCCTTTCTCACGTGCTGTCTGTCTGTCGAGTATTATATGATTGACAGATAAGCTCGCGTGAGTGGAAAGGAGTAAAATAAAGCGTGATTTGTTTTCTTTTATGACTGACAGGTCACGAAGGTGTGTAAACACAGCGTTGGCGAGTGTTTAAAGAAAAGAGGGCGGGGACAAAATGGTACACTGCAAAAATAGACAGTTGGTATAATGCATGTTTAGCTAGCAAATCAGAGAGCAGCTAGAAGGTTACAATAAGCTGTCAGATTACTGTAGGCTCTTTTCCAGTCCACGTCACAGTCGGTTATATTAGGGCGCATGTCAAAATATAAAAGACCTTCAGGTCTTGAAGGTTTTTTATTGTTTACTTGTACATATGTTTTAAATGTTAGACTATATGAACATTAAGCACTTTGTTCTTTGATAGTAATCATGACTCTTCTGAATTAATGAGCATTCTGCTGATGTTTCGTTTAATTATGCATGAAAAATGTTATTTTTAAAATATGACGTAGGTTTGGTACTGAATTCACGTTATTGTTGTTATGTTTTGTACACATATATTTGAGCTGTGTGTGTTACGTTGATTTTATCAGGATAAAATATCCGGCACTTCTCGCACTCTCAAATGTTGGGTCATGTACCCACAGGGGTTGCCGTGGTAAAGACGTCCTGCTTTACTCTAATGAGTGTTATGTTATATTTAGATAACTAGGCAAGGAGACATCAAAAAGTCTTGTCTAACGTCTTTTTTAACATCAATATATGGTGAATACAGGTATAAGATGGAGAGAGAGTGAGAGAGAGAGGGAAGGGAAGGGAGGATAGTACCTTATGGAAAGAGTTAGAAAAATTATAAAGTAAGGTTTCCCAGTTTGCATGTTACGAAATTGACAATTTCCTCATTTGACAAAATACGGTACCATGAATACAAGTGATATATCACAAAGTGGCATAAATTTAGTTGATTGTTAACATTAAAAAAAGAAAAAAAAATGTAGGAACCACAGTCATAATGGAGAATACGGTTCAGTCTGCTTAGTAAACAAGTAGGGAAGGCACTAGAGGCCACAGAGATGTAGTTTTACAGAAGAATGTTAAAAGTAACACGAACAGCCAAAAAGAATAATGAGGATATTATGAAAGAGGCCAATGCGCAAAGGAAACTTATTTCCCAAGCTAGAAAGAAGCAATACACATTTTTGGGCATGTTATGAGAAAAGGAAAGCTGGAATATATCGCAACAACAGTGTAGCACCCTCCCGTTACGGAGTGCTATAAGTTGATATAACAGACTGGCACTACTGGCAAGGGCGATGTCAGAAATGTCTGGCTTAAAGTCTCTATTGCCGACTTACAATGTTCAACGCGAATATTATAATGGTGGAATGTAGATGGGTCAATGGTAACTGGAACGAACGTCAACTGTGACGGTGGCAAGTAAGGTAAACTGGACCCATGACTTGATTATGAATGTCAACAGTTTATTATACGAGAACGTGGACGCAGACATCATAGTAAGTAGTCATCAATAGTACAAATAGCAGTGTCGAATCATACAGATACTTTCATTATAGGTATAGCTTTGTTAATATACGAAATCAGTCAAGAACTTAGTCGACTTATACAACCGCCGACATTTCAAGGACGGCATAACGAACGGCCGTTAGAGATTCTTAGATGAGTAATCTTCTTTACGAATATTATAAGTAACATGCAGGATGTCTTCCCTAAAGATCCGCAAAACCAATGTTAGGACATATATATCTATTGTCCAGCAAGACTAGACACACTAGCGGCACGCCATAACAAGGTCATGTCGAAGTTCTACTAGATCTTGACAATTAATATAGGAGTGTCAATACTTGATATACAACTCCAGCCAGGGTTGGCTAAAACGAGCACTCCACACAGGGAGAAATAATAATATATATCTTACTTGAGCCTACCCACAACTTGGGTAAAGCTTCCAACAGCTCCGTCAAAAGGACGACCGTCTCAGGTCGTAGACATTAGGCATCTCTCTTTATAACGTAATTGTTCTTTGGCAACAAAACCGAGCGCACCCGTTGCGCTTTTGTGTTCAACATCGTGTATGACAGCGCGTAAATAATTAATCATATATATTTTTTTAGATGTGCTCACCATTTAAACTACACGCGCAAAAAGGACTTAACAAACAGTTAAGATTCAAGGAAAAAGAGGCAGGGGGAAACACAGAGAGCAAATACTGGACAGTTTGACATCGTGGCTTGGAAAGAAGTCAACAACAGAAGTGATAAATTGTACTGGAGACAGGAAGTTGTGGGGATGCATGATCTTCTACGCCACTAGGCATGGTACTTAAAAAAGAATATATATATATATATAATTCAATACCATAATACCCGCCGTAAGTACGTCGGTCGGTCGGTCACATATAAGGGAAACAAAACAAATATTGTCTTACTTTCAACCACAGTTGCACCCCCCTTAGCTGTGGTTGAAAGTTAATGTACTCTCTCGAAAATAGCAAAGTGCGCAAATGAAGGTGTGCATGAACAGTTTGGTTATGGAAAGAAGCCAACAACACGATTGATAAACAGTACATAAACTGGAGACAGGAAGGTGCGGAAATGCAGATTAAATCAACAGACAATCAAGATACTCTTCTGTCCCGTTTCATTCGGGAAACGGATTTAACTCATCATTTTCTTAAAAATAATCTTAAAATGTAAGTTTTTGATTGTTGTTCTGATACCTAAAACTACTTTAAAGTGTATTTTGTCTAAGGCACCTATTTTGAGATTGCCTAATCCTCATATTAGTCTACAACTTACACCTACGGAAACCAAGTATCCGATTCTTGAGAATGAATTGCTTGCAATCATCTGGAGCGGTAACCAAACTTCAACGATATTTAATTGGCGCTTATTTCACGATCGAGACTGATATATATATATATATATATATATATATATATATATATATATATATATATATATATATATATATATATATATATATATATATATATATATATATATATATTCATTCATTCATAACCCTCCACTCCCAAAGGAGCATAGGCCTTCAACAAACACATGCCAAGTCCTCCTGTCACGTGCCATCATCTCAAGTTCTTTCCATGTTCTCCTCATCATTTTCACCTCTGTTTCCAACTCTCTTCTCCATGTACTTCTTGGTCTTCCTCTGCCTCTCTTTCCCTGGGGGTTCCAGAACAAGGACTGCCTTGTAATGCTATCAACAGGTTTTCTCAGTGTGTGTCCTATCCATCGCCATCGTCCTCTTCTCATCTCCCGCTCCACCGGCACCCGTCTAGCTCTTGTCATCAGCTCCACGTCGGTAACCTTGTCACACCATTCCAATCCCTCTATTCCATGCAAGCACCCACCTATGAAAGCCTGTAGCTTTTTGGTTGTTGTCTCCGTTGCTCCCCATGTCCCTGAGCCATACAATAGGACCGACCTCACATCTGAGTCGAAGATTCTTATTTTCGTGTTGGATCCTATTTCTCTCGATCCCCATACATCTCCCAATGCAATGAAAGCTCCCCTTGCCCTCTGTATCCCCACCTCGATATCGCCGTCCGTCCCTCCAACTCTGTCCACACTACCGCCAAGATATGTGTATGACTCCACATCTTGTATTGGTGTTTCTTCAAGTTCAACCCTGTTATCATTACCTGCATTTATTCGCATTATTTTTGTCTTTTCCCTGTGTATTTTCAGACCCAATTGCTGTGACCTCTCATCAAGTGTTTTCAATTTGTCCTGCATCTGATTACGGCTATGGGACAGAAGAGCCAAGTCATCAGCAAAATCCAGATCATCCAACTGCTTAGTCAGAGTCCACTGTATTCCATTTCTGTTGTGTGTTGCCGATGATCTCATAACCCAATCTATTGCCAGCAAGAAAAGAAATGGAGACAAGAGGCATCCCTGTCGCACTCCTGTTCTTATCCCAAACGGTTCTGTAAGCTGTCCTTCGTGAAGAACTCTGCATGTCATGTCTTCATATGTTTTCTTTATTAAATTAATGATCTTCAGGGGAACTCCATAATGCCTCAACAATTTCCAAAGTGATTCTCTGTCTACACTGTCAAATGCCTTTTCGTAGTCCACAAATCCGATGTATAGTGGTGAATTCCATTCCAGACTTTGTTCAACTATTATTCTCAAAGTGGCTATCTGGTCTGTACATGATCTGTTTTGTCGAAAACCTGCTTGTTCATCTCTCAGTTTCTTGTCTATGGACTCTTTTAATCTCTCAAGGATAATCCTGTTTAATACTTTTCCTGGCACTGATAGTAACATTATTCCTCTATAATTTGTGCACTCTTGTAAATTTCCCTTCTTAGGCAACTTAATCAGATATCCTTCCTTCCATTCTGCTGGTATCTCTTCCTTTTCCCAGACTTTACCAAGTAATTTATATAACATCTCTGTAGCCGTGTCGATATCTGCTTTGATGGCCTCTGCTGGAATGCCATCAAGTCCAGACGCTTTTCCATCTCTTAGAAGCTTTATATATATATATATATATATATATATATATATATATATATATATATATATATATATATATATATATATATATATATATATATATATATATATATATATATATATATATATATATATATATATATATATATATATATATATATATATATATATATATATATATATATATATATATATATATATATATATATATATATATATATATATATATATATATATATATACAATATATATACAATATATATAGTCAATAATTTTAGATACTTACTTACTTGAGCGTCCGACTGACAGAGTGGTTAGAGCGCTGGTCTCTCGCGGCTAAGGTACCGGGTTCGATTCACGTATCATCACGCTTCAGTCTACCCAGGTGTAAATGGGTACCTGACTTTGCTCTTTAGTTAGGGAAGGAAAAGGCAGCGAAAAAAGAGAACTGGTCACCCCACCTCTCGATGCTTGACCTAGTATAGCGAAGTCTCTAACATCACTCCCTAACGTCAGTATCTGCTATGGGACTACCTTAACCTTTGACTTACTTACTTAGTCGTTCCTCTTATACCGTGAGGTGTACAGTCAATAATGTTAGATATATTCAATCTCCCTTATTTGCTTATGGCATTATCCCTCCTTGTCATTTATTGTATACAGAGTAAACGAAAGTTATTTTTTTGTACAAGTTTCTCTCACTTGTTAGTTTTTTTTCGGTACCCGTTGTTTTCTTTTGTATACAGCGCCGAGGCAAACATATCTGTTTATTTACTCTTTGTTCCGCTATCTGTTCCCTTTGACACTGAACCAAAGTTCAGCACAGAATCAGCAGTGACAGAAACCAACGTAAGTGGCGCAGGTGAGGGTTATTCAAACTCTGGACATTGAACACATATTAACTGTGGAAAAACAAGCTCAAAATATAAACAGGTGGAGAGTTCAAGTGGTGACGAAATAGTACAGCGAGAGCTAAGTGTACAAGGTAACTTAGGTCATTTATTTTTGTGACGCGTTGTGGTTTATTTAAGAGCTAATTGTACTGAGTAAGTTAGTTTATTTAATTTGATAAAATGTTTTGTTTGAGAGCTAAGTGTAATGAGTAAATTAGTTTACTTCATTTTATAACAAATTTGGTTGATAGGTAAGTATAAAGAGTACTTAAGTTATGTCTTTTTTTAACACACTTTGTTTGATACTTAAGTGTACAGGGTAATTTAATGTATTTTGTCTTACAAAAACATTTTACAAAACCCTTTGTTAAATATTGTGATTACCTCCGCAGTTCTTGATTTTGACAGATTTATTTCAAGCATTTTCAAGATTAGTAAGGAGTATTTCTAACAGAGGTCATGTATTGTATTCAAAAAATTCAAGGTTGGATTCGATTGAAATGAAAAATTAATGGGATGAATTCTTACATGTTATCCAAATAAGTCAACCACATCATTATGGTTAGGATTCAAGGTTGGGTGTAGGATTCCTAACCCTAATCCGTACTCAGTATTAATGCATCTATGAATTCTTGTTTGAGGCACGACCCACTGTTTTCATTTGAACCTGCTTGAGAATGTTGGCCAATGAGGGAAAATATTATGGAAAAATTTTGGAAGTCTCATTTTAAAAGATACAAACAACTATCATTTCCCTGTTCGTTCCTTATGGAGCATAAAGTCATTGTTGCAGCTGGTCCTCTTGCAGGAAGTCTGCACCAAAGAATATATGCACTCCTGAAGGGGTGATTTCTGTAGCAGCCTGTTTTACATGATGAAGTGGCCATCCTCATCCACAACCTCATGTTAGTAGTCTTTTGCGACATTGCCCCAGGGAGTAGTTGCCCTAATCTTTCCTTGTCTCTTCAGACTTCCCTGGCAACTCCACGGGACAAAATACTCCCTTATTCATCACCTTTCAACTCCCCAGGGAGCCTTCAACAAACTTATGCCAAGTTTTATTGTCCCGTACCATCAACAAACTTATGCCAAGTTTTATTGTCCCGTGCCATCAACAAACTTATGCCAAGTTTTATTGTCCCGTGCCTTCAACAAACTTATACCAAGTTTTATTGTCCCGTGCCATTAGCTCTAATGAGATGCATACAATGTTATTAACCTGCCCAGGTATTTGAGTCTATTGACCTGTTTTAAAACGGTTTTCATTTATGTCGATTGTCCATACCGGTACTGAAGAATATTAGCAAGAAAAGCGCGCAATTTCAAGGGTCGTGCAATTTAGTACTATGGTCATAAGCGCACCACTTTAACGTAATTTTCACACTGCAACTTTGATGGGAAAAAATTTAATGCTGGCTTTTTTCAGGGACGTAATTTATTTTCTATCAAAGGGAAACAATTAAGTAACAAATTAGAAATAATAACAATACCATATGTTGTAGATTTTGGACACTTTACTATGACTTTCTATTTATTATTTAAAATGCAACTGCAACTTTGGTGGGAAAAAAGATGCGCGTTATATTGAGCGTCGTGCAGTTTGTGCACAGGCTAAAAGCGCATGACGTTTATATAATTTACAAAGTGCAAGAAAAAATATTGTGGGCCATGAAGGACATGGACAGGACAGGACATGACATTCTTAGAGAATTTTACCTTTTGCTAAGATTATGTCATTAGATTTGTTTATGATCTTTGATAAGTGGGAGTATATTTCTGGCACTTTTAATTCCCATGGTGGGATCTTTGCTTTATACTGAGCACTACTGTTTATCGCATTAAATAGGTCTGGGTATTGATCCACTTCATCCATTGTTTTCCACCCTGACGGGTATCTATTATGGTTTAATGGAATGTGGCCTATGTACTGGTTACCCCTATCAAAGGTTTTGTGTGCTGGGTGAGATGGATCTTTTGCCACTCTTGCCCACTAGCTGAATCTCAGTTCTTTTCTCCTTAGCTCCAGGGGTATAATTAAATACCGTATAATTAAATACTGATTAAATACCGTTTTATTAGTTTATAAACTTATATTCCAGGGGTATAATGCCTAGCGCTACTTCTAGTGCCTCTGCTGATGTTCCCTTTGAGGCACCTGCTATTATTGACAGTGCCTGGTTTTGGACTGTGTCTAGTTTTTTCTTATTGCTTGGGGCGGCTGATGCATAGACAACACTGGCATAGTCAAGTTTGCCTCTAATAAATGATTTATAGAAGGTTAACATTGTCTTATTGCAGGCGCCCCAACCACTTCCTTTCAAATATCTTAGCATGTTAATAAGTCCCCTACTGCTTTGCACTAATAGGTCTATGTGTTTGTTCCAGTTTAGTTGCTGGTCTAGTACCATACCAAGAAATCTAGTTGATTTTGCTGTGCATACTTTTTGCTCATTAATGCTTATGTCAATTATATTGTTTTTAATTACACGCCCTCTACTGAAAATCATTCCTATGGTTTTTTTTAACGTTTAGATTAAATCCCCACTTGTTCATCCAGTCAGATACTTTATCTACTTGTTTTTGTACTGTTTTATAGAGGAATGGGAGATTTCTTCCCGTTCTCCATATCGCAGCGTCATCTGCAAACTGAGATAGGTTGTTTTTTAAGTCTTTAAACTCTTCGCCTAGGTTGTTGACCATAATCGTAAAAATAGATGGTGATATTACTGATCCCTGGGGGATTCCATTCTGTTGTTCGTACACCTCAGATCTATCATTGTTTATTTGTACCGTGAAGTATCTATCCTGCAGGAAGTTTTCTAAATAATTGTAGGTTCTGCCTACTATACCTAATTTCCTGATTTTATGTAGTGCACCCTCCCTCCAACACTCATCATATGCTTTTGCTACATCAAGGAATATTGCTACTGTCTTTTCATTCCTTTTGAAGCCTGTTTTAACATCATGTTCCTGCCTCAACAGTTGCCGGTATATAAATAATAGCCTAACTATATATACAGATGGGTCAAAAGATGAAGAAGGACAATTAGGAGCAGGAATAGCAATACCAAAATTAAAAATTTATAAAAGATACAAAGTAACAGGTAATACATCCATCTTTACAGCAGAATTAGTGGCAATCCTAAAAGCTTTAGAAATAGCTGCAGAAAATCCACGAAAAAAAGTAACCATTCTCACAGATTCCCTATCATCAGTATTAGCTATCAGAAACAAATGAATGTAGCAGGCCATATATTATAGAGGAAATACTACAGGTTAATACATATCTACAAACTATAGGATGCAGTGCAACACTAACATGGATACCATCACATGTGGGGATAGCAGGAAATGAGCTTGCAGACAAAGAAGCCAAAGGGGGGAGAACTAGCCATAACAAAATTGAAGTAGGCTTAGGGAAGTTTGAAATTAAGAGCTTAATTGCTCAAGAAATAACTAAAGAGTGGATAACAGCATGGGACCAAAGTAAAAAAGCAAGACACTCATATAAAATCCTTAAAAAACGAAGCAAAAAATGTCAAATAAAAGATGAACTAAAAATACCAATTAATAAAAAATTGCTGAGGCTCAAGCTTGGAACAGGATATTTCAGGATTGAGGAACCCAAATGCGAAGAGTGTCAAGAACCAAACACAATTAGACACTTTCTGGTGGACTGCAAGAAATATGACCAACAGAGGCAAAACATTAAGACATAATGTAGTAACCACAAGGTAGAAATGAGTGTAGAAAATATCATAGGCACAAAGACCCCTTCAGAAATGCAAAAGTTAATAAAATACTATATTACAAAAACTAAAGCTAACATATAAAAAAACAAATAAGGATTTGAGCCAGTAGTCCAAACTGGTGAAAGACTCGCCCCAGATACATACAGATTAACCAAATAAACCATCCAGCGAAAATTAAAAACATACTAACTTAGAAAATAGCATAGTTTGGATTTTTTTTAAAAACCATGTTGAACTATAACTACAAAAGGAAAAAATACCGACTAGAGATAATATAGTATAAAATAAATACAAACAAAAACATATTACAATAAAGGAAACACGTCCTGATATAACCAACAACTCCATGTACATGGTAGATGGTTGAAAGGGGCGTGCTACAAAGAAAAGTAGCAAACACATTAAAAAAAAAATTCTTAGAGAATTATATATATATATATATATATATATATATATATATATATATATATATATATATATATATATATATATATATATATATATATATATATATATATATATATATATATATATATATATATATATATATACTGTTCAAAAAAAGAAACGCAACTTTTTTGGTGTTACTTTTATAAAAGATATTCGCTGATTGGACATCAGTCAACCTATCGACTGTGTCCACCTGGTTATTAACTTCTCGTGGTTACCTGAATTGTACTCACCTCATGATTCGTGAGGTCATGAAAGAGGTCAAGGTCAAAACAACATTTTTGACAATAACTCGTGACAGGTTCATGAGAATCCCGTGAAACTTACTGAACGCAAAACTCTCTGACCATATTATTGAATGCCTATAAAAGATTGACGCTCCTCGAAAAATTTAGTTGAAAATTCAATGCGCATGTATGGCTCATCTCACTACAGAACAACGACTCATCATCATTGGACGTTTACAGACTGGACAGTCACAAAGTGTAGTGGTCAGACAATTTAATGTGGTTAGAAGCATCATTAGTCGCCTTTGGATGCGATTTCAAGAAACAGGTTCAGTGGCAGACCGGCCGCGCAGTGGAAGACCCAGAGTCACAACTCCTGCCGAAGACCGCTTCATACGGCTGCGTCACCTCAGGAATCGACTCGCATCTGCGTCCTCCACAATCCAGTCAATGTCAGCAGCTCGTCGAATTTCAGATCAAACGGTCAGGAACCGGCTGCACGACTCTGGTCTTTGGGCTAGAAGACACTACAGAGGTCCTGTTCTTACGGACCGGCATCGCCAGAATCGACTGCAGTGGGCGAACCAGCATCGTCAATGGACCGTTGGGAATGACTGGAGACGGGTTGGGTTTAATGATGCTCCAGCGACACGATAGACGGAGAAGAGTTTACCGCAGAGTCCGTGAGCGCTACGCCCAGAACAGCGTTGATGAGGCTCCTGCACATGGTGGTGGAGGTGTACTGATGTGGGGGGCGATCAACTTCATGGGAAGAAGTGACCTGGTGCAAATTGAAGGACGCCTGAATGCCCAACGATACGTCGGTGAAATTCTTCGTCCTCACGTCCTTCCACTTCTGGCTGCACGAGGGTCGATTTTTCAGCAGGATAACGCTCGACCTCATGTGGAACAACTCACCACCCAGTTCCTCGCTGACAACAACGTCCAGACCATTCCGTGGTCAGCCATGTCATCAGACATGAACCCCATAGAACACTTATGGGATGAACTCGACAAACGACTCCGCCAGCGAGACATGGCTCCAGCCAATCTACGACAGTTGTCTCTTGCCCTGCGGGAAGAGTGGGCAGCCATCCCACAACAACAGATCCAATGGCTAATCGGATCCATGTCAAGGAGATGTCCTTCTATGATAGAGGCCAGAGGAGGCCAAACACCTTACTGAAACGGAGGCCTCAGTCGCAAAGAATAAAAGTCCAAACCAAATTTAATGAACATTATTTCATTGTTAAAGTCTGAAAGTTTCTTCATGCCAAGATTGAAACATTAATTCCGTAAAATAAAATTTTGGTACAAGTTTGAAATTTGGTGTCCATTACAATTGCAATAATGTTGCGTTTCTTTTTTTTTGAACAGTATATATATATATATATATATATATATATATATATATATATATATATATATATATATATATATATATATATATATATATATATATTCTGGAAACAGAGGTGAAAATGATGAGGATAACGTGGAAAGAACTTGAGATGATGGCACGTGACAGGAGGACTTGGCATGTGTTTGTTGAAGGCCTATGCTCCTTTGGGAATGGAGTATTATGAATGAACATATATATATACTAGACCATACTACACCGCCCATCATTGTGGAAGATACTTACAATCTATGGTTTTCCAACAAAATATGTGAATATAATCAAAGCGCTATATGACAATGCAAGATGTTGTGTTAGAACAAATAAAGGGAATACAGAATGGTTTACAGTAGAAACAGGGGTGAAACAAGGCTGTATTATGTCACCACTACTTTTTGGAATAGCTATTGATTGGGTTATGAGAAACTATACCCACAATGAACAATTGGGTATAAAATGGACAAATGGAAAATTCCTGGGGGACCTGGATTTCGCAGATGATGTAGCATTCTTAAGTTCAACACCAAGACAATCCCAAGAAGCAATAAATACTTTGTGTCATCTCTCGGTTAAAATAAGTCTCCAAATAAATGCCTCTAAAACTAAAGCTATGAACTTTTCTAACGAGACCTTTGATATCATCTTGAACGGGGAAAAAACTACAGAAAGTTGAAAGTTTCAATTATTTAGGCAGTAAAATGACTCAGGATGGTGACACAACAAGAGAAATCCATACTAGAATTGCTTTGGCAGCTAGCGCCTTCAATACATTATCTAACATTTGGAAATTACGATCATTGAATATACATACCAAGCTTCGTCTGTTTAATTCAAATGTTATCTCAGTGTTAACATACGGCTGTGAGAGTTGGAAAATAACAAAATCATTGGAGAACAAGCTGAATACATTCGAGAACAAATGTCTTAGAAAACTCATGAACATCAGTTGGAAAGAATTCAAGACTAATCGACAAATAAGAGAAGACTCTAGGCAGAAATATGTCTCCGACTATATAAGGAAAAGACGATGGTCATATATCGGTCATGTCCTACGAATGCAAAACAACAGAATACCACTACAGGCGCTCACTTGGGTTCCTGAGGGTAAGCGGAAAAAAGGAAGACCAAAAGAAACACTCAGAAGAACAATAATAAGAGAAGGAAGAACGTTGGGCCTAAATAATGTGCAAGAGCTAAGAGGAGTGGCGTCACAACGAACAACCTGGAGAGCACTGGTTTCTGCCTTATGCGCCGTGTTTGGCGCTTAAAGAATTTATTATTATTATTATATATATATATATATATATATATATATATATATATATATATATATATATATATATATATTCTAGTAAGAGACCCGTAAAAATTGACAGGCTTTAAATTACAGTGCGCTTTTCCCGTTACATAACCTAGACGGCACTATACCTACATAAGTGATGTAATACATTAACACTACAGTTCACCGTCAATAGATCTTTGTAGTAAGAATTATCTGGATGCATTGAATATGAAGCAATGGGACCACCTATAAAAAATGACAGGAATATAGATCTCATGGAATGAAATTTGATAAATTTGGCCAAAAATTTAGAAGAAGTAAGGTCTCATACCGCCGATGCTATCGATCTGGGCTACTAATTTTTCTGATTCAAAACTAATGAGTGGCAGAACTGGTGTTCAACGTTCATGAGGCCACTTTCTTCTAAACCTAAGGAATAAGCTTCCTTTGCACATTAGCCTCTTCCATGACAACCTAATATTCATTTTAACTGTCCATGGTATGTTTAACATTCTTCTGTAAAACCACGCGTTTATGGTCTCCAGTGCTTCTCCCACTTGTTTACTTCTTGTCCATGACTCACTTTCATGTGTCAGGACTGAAGAACTCTCTTTCGTACTTCCACTGACAAAGAGTTGTTGCAAAAAATACATTTCATTTTAAAGAATGCTGCTTTCATGTTATAGAATGCTGCTTTCGCCTCTTGCAATACTTGTAACTTATAAGAAATGAAAGTCATTAAATGCAAAATATATACTAATTATAACCCATCAGAGGTTGAAAGGCATATGTTTTGTGATGAAGTCTGAATCCTATTTAGGCCTCATTCAAAACATTACACCGTACAGAAATTCCGAGAAGCCAAACAACCAATCAAAACGGCATTATTATGTTAATAATTTGTAAGGCCTTTTAGTAGAAAGATGAGAAAGTGTAGATGTTGACAATTTCAATTTTTTGAAAGGCACTGTGCAGTTAATAACGGTATACGTTGGTAATGAAGGACTCAATTCGATAACAGGGATCATTAGCTATGGGCAGATATCTAGATTTTCACTGGAAATAGTGTAGAACCGGAGAAAATGTGTATTTAAGGCTTCGATGCATGAACCATGTTGTGCTTTGCCATGTTTAAGCTGCTCCAGTGAAAAGTCGGATTAATATAGACATAAGAGAGATACTGCAATAGATAGAGCTTAGCCCTAAGAATAATATAAGCTTTGGATGAAAGAAATCCGTTCAGAGATAAAGAAACTAGAACGATTTCAAGTTTTTCATAATAGCACAGAACGCCTAAGATTTTCACTTTTTCTAGTCTGCAAAATACTATGGTCTAGATGCTTTCTCGTACGTGAAACCTTGACCTATATAAGGCGGGAGGTACAAATCGTTATACACTTGCCACACAATTCAAACTTCAGACACGAGCGAAATCATCTACTACCAGACTCCATTGCCATCTGCAGGGTAACACAGTCTGTAGAGCCATTAAAAACCATGTATTTGAGGGTAAAAAAGAATGTATTTACATATGTATAATTAATTATATTATTAATATGTGCCTTATAAATGTGGATAAGTGTGTGTGAAATCATTGAGTACTTCTTGGAGGGAATTCAAACCTGTGTTAGCTCAATTTAATTGTGAAATGAAAGCAGATGGACGTGTAGATTGTGATGTTAGTTTTAGGAAAGTATTTTGAAGATGTTAAGCTTGCTGGAATGGACAAACATATTGGAAAGAATGAAAGAAATTATTTTACTGTACAAATAGAGTTATAACATAACTCTTTCCACAAGGCCATATGATTGTAAGGAAGCAAATCATGGATAAACTGTAACCAGAGAGTTACTGGAATAGTGTGCTATTAATTAAATGAATTATGTTATTTTTGACTTGCAATGATTCTCACGAGTAACCACATCTTTTCTGATCTGTCTCATCTTCCTCCTGACTGGATAGAGAGTCTGTGAGCGATACTACGTAGGTTATATATATTATATTTCAGGTTATATCCTGCCTTGAAGAGTTTAATAAATTCTACGTGCCTAAGTCAGCTTGAGGAAGCTTTTGTTGTTCTGAGCCCTTGTGAAATGTCAGAGGGTCTTCAACAGTGCCACCTTTAAGATTGGAAGAACCGCAGTTGTGGGATTCTTTCCATTTCCATTGCTGGGCCAGGCCTAGAAGAACATTTCGAAGATAAGTAGCCTTGTTTGGGGCTACTTTACTTTACATAAGACCATACCACACAACAGAAATTAAAAACTTAAGATTATAAAAATCTAAAGACTATGGAACATATAACCTACGAGTTTATTCTATACAAGTGAACATTGAAATGATGAAAAATAAGTTTGTGATGTAAGAACATAATAACAGTCTTTATACTTTGTGAAATAATAATATTAACATTGTTCAAGTTCAGTACAGAAGAAAGACAGTTTTCATCAAAGATCAAGAAAACAGATGAAGATGAACATTAATTAACTTTAAATGTAATATAAATACTTGACGGTGAAACCATATATACATTTTGAATCAATTTGATTTTATTTGAAAATGATCCAACATAACAAAAAATGATCATGTACATAAATAAATTATTAATTGTACCAACAGTCTTTATTGAATTATTTAAGTTTGGTTCATAATTCTTGTTGGTTAGTTAATTACCCCTAGCAGAGTCATAGTCTAAGGTTAGTCTGGAGAGGAGCATCATAGGAACCTAAGATAGTACATTACCATCTCATCTAGGAACCTATACAGCTTGACTATACCTTTGATATCGATACACCATTACTCTTTTCTTTTCAGAGAAGGGGGTATTTCTTGTAAGACCAGTCTCTTATCTGGCACTATCCTGGTATCATCTGATACATCTTTTTGTCCAGGATATTATCATCATCATTATATCTTTCCTCTCGCTACATGTTTCATCATCAAATAAAAAAAATATTCTACGCTTCACTAATGAGATGCATCATCTGCGCAATGTCTTCTCCATGCCCAGGTATTTGAATCTATTGACCTGCTTTAAAACTGTTTCATTTACGTTGATTGTGCATACTGAAGAATATTAGCAAGAAAAGCGCGCAATTTTAGGGGTCGTGCAATTTAGTACAATGGTCATTAGCGCACCACTTCTACGTAATTTTCACACTGCAACTGTGATGGGAAAAAGTAAATGCTGGCTTTTTTTCAGGGACGTAATTTATTTTCTATCAACGGGAAACAATTAAGCAACAAAGTACAAATAATAACAATGAAGTATATTGTAGATTTTTGACACTTTACTATGCGTTTTCTATTTATTATTTAAAATACAACTGCAACTTGTATTTCTTGTGAGAAAAAAAAGATGCGCGTTATAGCGTCGCTAACACATAAGGAAGGGAAACCCGAGGCCTGTAAACAGTAAATTAATATTAGACAAACATAAAGGTATGTTTTCAGGCACTCGTAAGAAATAAAGAAGTAGAACACTTGGACAACAGAAAAACAACAGACGTGAGTGGCTTACCCAGGGTTCGAACCCCGTACCCTCCGTACGACAACTCCGCCTAGCTATCAAGAGAATCACACTGACCCCACGGCCGGCTAGGCATCCCCAAAAAAAGGATGCTTTGCTGACTATTTATCAGTACGAAACACACAAGATAACACCGGAAGTATACAGTGGGCAACTCAGCCCTTTAATGACGCAATCACTTCTGTTGTTCCCCTATTAACAGTATGTGTCAGTCCAAACAAGACAAAGACCTTGATACTGGGTCCAGTAAATAGTAGAAGACTTAAGGACAGTAGTATAGAACAGAGGGTAGGTTTCTGGTATTGTATAAACATAAATAACACATAAGGAAGGGAAACCCGAGGCCTGTAAACAGTAAATTAATATTAGACAAACATAAAGGTATGTTTTCAGGCACTCGTAAGAAATAAAGAAGTAGAACACTTGGACAACAGAAAAACAACAGACGTGAGTGGCTTACCCAGGGTTCGAACCCCGTACCCTCCGTACGACAACTCCGCCTAGCTATCAAGCGAATCACACTGACCCCACGGCCAGCTAGGCATCCCCAAATTTCTTACGAGTGCCTGAAAACATACCTTTATGTTTGTCTAATATTAATTTACTGTTTACTGGCCTCGGGTTTCCCTTCCTTATGTGTTATTTATGTTTATACAATACCAGAAACCTACCCTCTGTTCTATACTACTGTCCTTAAGTCTTCTACTATTTACTGGACCCAGTATCAAGGTCTTTGTCTTGTTTGGACTGACACATACTGTTAATAGAGGAACAACAGAAGTGATTGCGTCATTAAAGGGCTGAGTTGCCCACTGTATACTTCCGGTGTTATCTTGTGTGTTTCGTACTGATAAATAGTCAGCAAAGCATCCTTTTTTGGGGATGCCTAGCTGGCCGTGGGGTCAGTGTGATTCGCTTGATAGCTAGGCGGAGTTGTCGTACGGAGGGTACGGGGTTCGAACCCTGGGTAAGCCACTCACGTCTGTTGTTTTTCTGTTGTCCAAGTTTTCTACTTCTTTATTTCTTACGAGTGCCTGAAAACATACCTTTATGTTTGTCTAATATTAATTTACTGTTTACAGGCCTCGGGTTTCCCTTCCTTATGTGTTATTTATGTTTATACAATACCAGAAACCTACCCTCTGTTCTATACTACTGTCCTTAAGTCTTCTACTATTTACTGGACCCAGTATCAAGGTCTTTGTCTTGTTTGGACTGACACATACTGTTAATAGGGGAACAACAGAAGTGATTGCGTCATTAAAGGGCTGAGTTGCCCACTGTATACTTCCGGTGTTATCTTGTGTGTTTCGTACTGATAAATAGTCAGCAAAGCATCCTTTTTTGGGGATGCCTAGCTGGCCGTGGGGTCAGTGTGATTCGCTTGATAGCTAGGCGGAGTTGTCGTACGGAGGGTACGGGGTTCGAACCCTGGGTAAGCCACTCACGTCTGTTGTTTTTCTGTTGTCCAAGTGTTCTACTTCTTTATTTCTTACGAGTGCCTGAAAACATACCTTTATGTTTGTCTAATATTAATTTACTGTTTACAGGCCTCGGGTTTCCCTTCCTTATGTGTTATTTATGTTTATACAATACCAGAAACCTACCCTCTGTTCTATACTACTGTCCTTAAGTCTTCTACTATTTACTGGACCCAGTATCAAGGTCTTTGTCTTGTTTGGACTGACACATACTGTTAATAGGGGAACAACAGAAGTGATTGCGTCATTAAAGGGCTGAGTTGCCCACTGTATACTTCCGGTGTTATCTTGTGTGTTTCGTACTGATAAATAGTCAGCAAAGCATCCTTTTTTGGGGATGCCTAGCTGGCCGTGGGGTCAGTGTGATTCGCTTGATAGCTAGGCGGAGTTGTCGTACGGAGGGTACGGGGTTCGAACCCTGGGTAAGCCACTCACGTCTGTTGTTTTTCTGTTGTCCAAGTGTTCTACTTCTTTATTTCTTACGAGTGCCTGAAAACATACCTTTATGTTTGTCTAATATTAATTTATAGCGTCGCGCAGTTTGTGCAAAGGCTAAAAGCGCACGACTTTTATATAATTTCCAGAGTGCAAGAAAAATATAGTGGGACAGGACAGGACAGGATACGACAAGACATGACATTCTTAGAGAATTATTTAATGTAATATTATATATATATATATATAGTTGAGTAACTATAATGTAAAGGGCCTGGGCACAAATTAAGCGGGGGCCATCTTATGTAATGTGTTCTGCAACTATAATTAATATACAGACAAATCTGTTTTAAAAAATGTAGCTACTGACTTCATCCTCAATTTGTAGCTCCCCAAAAATATACACCTTCAACAAATATGTGCCAGGGCCTTCTGTTGGTGAGTATTCCTTCTACCAGTACTTTGCGAGGCCCATGGGTGCCGGTGCCCACGGGAAGTGGTTGGTCCTCCTGGGCGATAGTTGCGCCACTGTATGTATGTATGTATGTATGTATGTATGTATGTATGTATGTATGTATGTA